>OY740769.1:9260942-9860942 GCA_963513935.1 Aphrophora alni | reverse complement strand
TTTTGTTTACTTACCTATAACTCCCTAATAATCCTAACGTAAACTAACATAATCTAACCTAATCTGACCTATTTAATCATAACCTAATCTAACTTATCCTAACATAACTTATCCCTAACCTAACATAACATAACCTATGCTAACATAAACCTATCCAAACCTAATACAACGTATCCGAACATAACCTAACCTATCCTAACCTCACATAACCTATCCTATACTAACCCAACCTAACCTAACTTAATCTTTCTTAATATAACCCCACCAAAACGTTTTTGAGCTCTCGGTGGTCACGTTTTAATAAACTTGTTAGAAATCATAAAATAAAATTTGGAAGAACACGTAATTTTGTATTTTTTCTACGACAGCCACCCCCAAATTTTGATTAATTGAACAAATCTAAGATCGATAGAGTTATCTATTCTACAGCTCAATCTATAATCTTCTTTTCACTATAAATTGATCAATATCTGTTAAGCCGTTTTTAAGTAATAATAAATACAAAACTGCGACCAGGGTTTATTTTACTTGCTCAAGTAAGTACAGAGAAAGTTATGTAAACGGTTAAAATCAGTTGTTGAATTGTCAACGGAAATATTAGTATTGGAGTCTCCTGAGCCCTATAGCCGTGGTTTTAAGAATGATGTTAGACTGGTGTAAACTTTTATCTGTCTATAACCCTGAAAACTAGCTCTAACGATTTTTTCAAATTTTATTCATATATAGCCTCAAAAGATTCTACAGTATTTTTGGTCAATAATTTCAAATTATTAGTTATGGGTAAAAAAAAACAGAATTTTTTTTCAGAGCTGTTATGAAAACCAATTACTCAACAATGTTTTTGAAATTTTGGTGGAATGTGAATATTAATGCTGTCATATCTTAGTTTAACTATCGATTCCCAACCAGATGGAGTCTTCTTGAGTCATGGAGGAATCGAGATAAACAAAAAGTTGACGATCTGTCAAAACATCATAAACTTAATCATAAAACGATTTAAATTTAATAAACTTGATTTAAACCATTTAAATTTGAAGTCAATAAAACCTGCAGTTTGAAACAATTATTAGTTATAATACTGAAGTGTTGCATCAATTAGATTTAAACTTATATACAGGAGATTACACTAGCAAAATAATGAAAAAAGATCATATAAACATATGTCCAGAAATAATTTGTTTTCTAGTTATCCGCCATTTTGTTTTATTTACAAATCACTTAATTTTTTTTTTTTTTTTTTAATAAAAAAAAGTATTTAGCTCAAACTTTGTATAATACGTAACACTTTATCACTGTACTATAAACCAAAAATGATCCATTTAATATATTTAAAATAGCTTCCGTTTAAAATTTTTAATACAAAATATCTCGAAAACTGATACCTTTACATAAAATTACAGGAAACCAAAAAATTTTCTTTGCTATTGATAAACATATCAATTTTTTATTTCGTCTGTAGCTCAACGGTTAAAAGAGATATTGACCTTGCTTCCAGCGTTAGTACAAAAGTAGCAAGTAATAATTGAGTAAAGTCAGAAATCTTTAATTGCTGGAGAAGGTTTCAAGAACATTGTTGCCAAACCAATTAACAGTTTAGGTCTATTTGTCTAAAGTTTATAGGATGTTGCCATTCATTTTTTGTCCAGCTAAATGGATTACGTGCGTTTTAATTCTCTGCGTTTTTTTCTAAATCATACCAATATTTAAAATTTTTGTAGCTCTTTTAATATGTCATTGTTATGTCATTAATATCTTGTGTTTTTATTTTTATTATTGATACTGTATCGACTGAATCGCTATTCAGTTCAAGGTTTCAGTTCAAAAAAAGAAAGCAAGTTTTTAGTACATAATTATGCTCTTTATGTACTAGGGAAAGTCAAAAAGTAAAGGGAAATTTTTATTTCCCTCCGAATTACAAATATGACAGCACTGATTGTTTTGCTATAACTCTAGCTTCTATCAGCTGTTCATTCAAAGTATTGTTTCATTATTAGCTATTTGTGTTTAAAAGACTATGTGAAATGAGTTCTCCTTTGTCTGATTGCACCAAGGAAGAAATGCGAGCAGTGATACGTTTCCTCAATTCAGAAGGTGTGAAACCAGCAGAAATTATTCGTCGAATGCAGCAGCAATGTCAAGAGTTGTTTAAGTGGAAGCAAGATCTAAGAATGGATTGATCGCTGTAATAGTGGTAGGATTTCTCTGTGTGATGAACAACGGCCTGGTAGGCCTTCCACTTCAAAGACTAACGACAATATTGAAGCGGTTAAACAAATGATTCTCGATAATCGACGAATTAAAGTTGCAAGTGAGTTAAATTTAAGTCATGGTTCAGCATATTCAATCTATAAACTTTCGAAACGTCTGTGCTCCCTGGGTTCCACGTCAATTGACCAGCATCCACAAAGACAATTGTTTGAAATTTCCCAGAAGCATTTGGAACGTTATGAAGAAAAGAAGACTCATTTCTTAAGCGAGTAGTAACCGTTAATGAAACATGGGTCCATCATTTTGAACCAGAGAGCAAGGGACAAATTTTGATTTGGAAACATCCTTCATCTCCCACAAAAATTTCAAAACTCAGATGTCTGCAGGAAAGGTTATGATGTCGATATTCTGGGATATGGAACGTCAATTTTGGTTGACTTAAAACCTAAAGGTCAAACAATAAATAGTGAGAGCTACTGTGAGCTACTGCGTTTATTGAAGCCAAAAATCAAATACAAAAGACGTATTCATGTCGTAATAAGGATAATGCTCGACCCCATTTGGCCAAAAGCACAGTCCTGTGCCTTCAAAATCTTGGTTTTCAGGTGTTGGACCACCCTCCATTTAGTCCGGACCTGGCTCCAAACTATTTTCATCTTTTTGCCCATTAAAAGAACAGTTGAGAGGAAATCATTATCGATCTGATGAAGAGGCTATTGAAGCGGTGCAAAATTTTCTGAACACGAGACCAAAAACCTTCTTCCAGGAAGGAATTAAATACTCGTTAAAAAATGGACTAAGTAGGAGGGGATTATGTTGAAAAGTAATGCTACATATTTATGTAAGTACAATAAATATATAGATTTTTTCAATTTCACTTTACTTATTTATATTTCACCCTGATATATAAATAAATATTGAGCTTGATTTGTGAGATAATATTAGATAGAAAAAAAAACCTTGAACACAATATCCCACAAAAGTTAAATTTATTTAATCAAACGCTTTTCAACGACAAAGTCGCCATCCTCAGTGATACATGAGCTACAATACCAAAACTATAACTGTAATTTTTTAGAGATCTTGTATACAAGGTTTTTTCTACCCTAATATATAATTAAAATTATAACATTTCGTAGTTTTGTCAATCATTTGACAAATATTTTTTGACATTCTTCCTTTACTATTCTACTTTTCTTTTATTCAATATTTATCCCTTATGTTTTAACAATGGCTTATTTTGAGTAGTTTTCAATCAAATTTTATGAATATTCACATTCAGTAGGTGTTACTTAACAATTAAGAAGCCTTAAGAAAGTTATCTTTGTATCAAAAAAGTTTGCAGTGGGTGAGTTACTAATTAGGCAGCTTGTCTGGGGCAGGACGTATGTGAGTGTACGTGCGTGAAAGAGGGTTTTGCCAGATAGCAACCATCTTCGCTCGTTTTACCAACTATAGTAAGACATATTCAACTTGTAAAAAGAATACCAACACCTTATCTTGTGTCAATACCAGACAAACACCAGTCAAGTTGAACGACCACAAAAACAGGTAGACTTGAAAATTACTATTGTATTTTTTGTTTCAATTTCAAAAAAAAAAAAATCAAAAGTTCCGCCCGTAAATATTATTTTCCAATAAAAGGCAAACATTGTACTAAAAATGCTATTAACTAAAGGGATTATGGGATACATAAGGCAGTGATTCTTCGACGTCGAGCTATAAACCAAAGCAAAGCATTGTTGTACTGCAATATTTTAACGTGTTAAATAGCCAATCATCTCACTCCCTTGGTAACAAGATAATCATAGGTTTGTATGAAGCTAACATCTTGTTACAAGTGCACATGTGGACACTGCAATGTGCATTGCTTTATTGTGATTTTAGTCGAGGTTATGGTAAAGTTAACGGACATTTCACAACCGTACATTGCACTAACTTTCTCACAGATCATTCAAAATTGAAATTCTAATAAAACAAAATTATCAATCGACTAAATTGTCTGTTTGTTTACGTTAGGTTAGGTTAAGGTTAGGTTAGGTTAGGTTAGGTTAGGTTAGGTTAGGTTAGGTTAGGTAGGGTTAGGTTAGGTTAGGTTAGGTTAGGTTAAGGTTAAGGTTAGGTTAGGTTAGGTTAGGTTAGGTTAAGGTTAAGGTTAGGTTAGGTTAGTTTAGGTTAGGTTAGGTTAGGTTAGGTTAGGTTAGTTTAGGTTAAGGTAAGGTTAGGTTAGGTTAGGTCTGGTTAGGTTAGGTTAGGTTAGGTTAAGTTAGGTTAGGTTAAGGTTAAGGTTAGGTTAGGTTAGGTTAGGTTAGGTTAGGTTATGTTAGGTTAGGTAGGGTTAGGTTAGGTTAGGTTAGGTTAGGTTAGGTTAGGTTAAGGTTAAGGTTAAGGTTAGGTTAGGTTAAGGTTAAGGTTAAGGTTAGGTTAGGTTAGGTTAAGGTTAAGGTTAAGGTTAGGTTAGGTTAAGGTTAAGGTTAGGATAGGTTAGGTTAGGTTAGGTTAGGTTAGGTTAGGTTAGGTTAGGTTAGGTTAGGTTAAGGTTAGGTTAGGTTAGGTTAGGTTAGGTTAAGTTAGGTTAGGTTAGGTTAGGTTAGGTTAGGTTAGGTTATGTTAGGTTAGGTTAAGAAAATGTAAACCAACCTTGACGTCTTAGATTTTATAGAATAAAATAAACAATATGGTCTAAAATGGTTTCTCTTTTATCATGAACTCGTTTAAAACATAAATATTATGGAACGATTCAGTTTAAATAACATCAATGCTTGTTTTCGACTTTGGAAATTATATCTTATTATTATGGTAATTTTCTATTATTTGCAATTTTACTCGCTAGTTTGGATCGGTAATCTTCACATTTCATACAAAATTTAATGAAATCGGTAGCGCTGTTTTTGAGAAATTACTTCTTTTATTACGGTTCAGTGGCTAATTATTTTACCTTTTAGCGATAACTAACGGACGAACATTTTTTAAATATTCCTAACCTCAGGAACTCACTAAACTGAGTACGTGATTAGCAATCCTGAGGACCTACACCTTTCTTTATTTATTTTTGGGTTAGATCCCTCTCTTTTATCCTTCCTTTTTTCCGACTCCAACGCTATGAAAGTATTCGAGGACTAAGGGTGTTTATTTTATGTTCTTTTCTTCTTTTAAAAAATAATAATAATAAGTCCGAAAGGGTTTTTACTTTTAAGCAACAAGAAAAAAATAACACACGTATAAGCACCTTTTGTATAAAGACTAATGAACTTCAACTTGAAAATTTAATTTGAGATTTTTTTAAATAAACAAAACTTTTTATGAAATTAAAAATAAACACAAAAAATGTAAAAAGGGAGGTCAGAATTCGATTTTGTTTCGTCTCGTTTCACCCAAACCTTTAGAATGAGCATACATCCTATTTAAAATTTTGATTAACCTCCTCCCGCAGAGCCAAAAACTCAAAATTATGTTCCGGTAACCCTACGTACACGAGAATATTGTGGGAAACATAATCAGTAAATATAAGGCGAAAAGGTGCAATTTGATTTTTAACTATTGTTAATACAATCATGTTAACAAAAACAATACAATTTTTTTCGTGTCGTTTTTTTCAATTTTTTTTAGGTTCATTAGGTAAAACGAAAGGCCCATATAATTTCACTCTCGTGTCTGTCCGTCTGTCTATCTGTAAGTCGCAAAGACAATAAGTTCTATATATTTCATACTTTGCATTTACTTATAATTATGGTGACAAAACTAGAGTTACATTTTTTTTATGTGGAGTATCCAATAAAACTAGAAGTTATTCTGATTACAACATCATGCCCTCCCCCCCGCTCTAACTTGAACACGGCGTGACCTACAAAACTTAAAAAAATATTTACTTAGATTTGAAATTAAATTGCAGTGTGAAATCATATATTATAGTTTATTGTTTGACGAATACAGCTTAATTTAACCACATAATGAGAAATAAGTTTTAAAAGCACTTTTTGTGAGATGTGAGACAAACAATTCAATAGTTATATAAAAGATGGACTACATTTTCATTGATTTCTCTTTAGCTGTAATAAAAGAGAAAAAGAAAGACTTTGTGTAGTGAAGAGAAAAAAACTATCGAGTTGAAATTTTTTTTATTTTTGGAAATGTTATGTATGGAGTAACAAATAAAACTATAAGTAATTCTGATTACCAATATGTATTTTTATTAGACGAAGATATCAATATGTTGTAGCTAGGCTGCTTACATGGCTTATAAATATAACCCTCTGATTACGAAAGTGTGGTTTTAACACAAGCTAAACCCTCTTTTATCTCATCGAGCCCTTAACAAGGATATATGTCCCAATTATTTTAGATCTTCCTCCCCCTCCTACAGTCAAAAATTGAAAACGTAAGCTCACATAGTAGCCCTTCAGTAAAAAGAAATTTTTTATTTAGCTATCTGAATTAATAACAACGTTAAAATAATTTACAACTACCCTATAAGGACTTCCCCCCCCCAACGGTACGTCCTTTATGAACGATGAAAATAGTTTACTGCGTTTTAGTTGAAAAATGGATTCAATTTGGGATGTAATGGGAGGAGAAGAGTATTATGACAATTTAAAAACTATAATCTATTGACAGAAACACATTTTAAAAGTAACACCTTAAAAATATATAATACTGAAAACCCTTTATTTAAACAACTTGACGCAATGCCATAAATATTTAAAAAATTTCAACGTTATTTTGTGGAAATAGGTTGAATCAATTTGCCTATAAAGCAAAATTGAGGTCCAATTTCAACTACAACTTTTTAAACATGTTTACTTTTTCAAATTCACCGAGTCTTGAAAAAATAAGTTAGAACTTTAAATGATTGTGGTTTCGTTATTTGTTGTCCACCCCCGAGAAAAAAAAACTTTATTTTATTTAAATATAATTGGGATTTATTAAAACATATGTTGTTATTTTCATTGTTATTTATTTTGCCATAGCAACGGGTTTTTTCATTATTGACTAATTTCAAACAGGAATCTAGTAGGTGGAAAGCTTGTAGTAGTTCATAATTTGATTTATTTATTTAACAAACAAGTATATCTCCAGAAGTAGTTGAGATATTGATCTCAGATTTTGTATTTTTTACAAGTGAACCAAACACAAAGGCTTAATTTTTATATTCTACAAAATGGCGACCTTTTAAAACTTTTAACGTCGAATATCTACAAAACCGTTAACTTTAAAATGGCCGCCATTTTTTAAATTATAAAAATAAAGTATTTATGTTTGGTACACTTGAAAAACGTAACATACAAAATGCTTATAATAAATAATCTGAACTCAATATCTTATGTATTACTGGAGTTATAATGTTTTTTTGTGAAATAACAAAGCGGTTAGACGGATAATGAAACGGAATTCCACTATATACTATTTGACATTTTTGTTTGTTTTCCGAAAATATATAATCCGAAAATGGATATCAAGTGAAAAATGGATACCTTTTTCGGGACTCACAAAGTTTTACCTGCGCTTTCTGAACTCATTCTACAGGCCAAAAGAAAGAAAAAACTTCATATAAACGTATGAAAACATCCTTTGGTCCTTAAATCCTTTGATGACTAGTTACGGGTAGCAAAATATTTCGCCCTGATTTCTAATCCTGCGATAAAATTCAGTCTTACTGAAATCCCTGGGACCCAAATTAAGGGAGATATTTGGTGGCTTTATATATAATTTGTCCTGAAAATTTTTAAAAAAAGTAGGTTTCAGAACTGTTTCTAGATTAGTTTATAAGAAAACCGTGGTAAAACACAAAAAATTGAAGTCGAAAAACATACTTTTTTTAATTTGCTGTGAAATAACTTTCTAAAGTGGCTGTTAAACGCGTAACATGTTTCAACAAAACTTGTAGAGAAATTAATTCTGAACAAATTGGTATAAGATAAGATTAAAAAAAAATCAAATACATACGGAAAATATTCTTGAAAAATTGACTCAAGTTAATTTTTAAATTAAATTGGTGTTGTGTGTTCATAGTTTAAAGTTATAACGTTCAGGTTTTTTTTTATATTCAAGATAAGGTTGTTATATATTTACTTAAGTTGAATTTATTATTTATGCTAATTATATGTCAGTTAGTAATGGTGCATCCAACTACAAACTTAGGATCATCTATATTTGAAATAGATTTCTTATTTTCTACAATTGTTCTTCATAACTCTGACATCTCACTTGCTCTTTCAACTTCTCCAAATCGTCAAGATAAATTACCACCCTATTAACTGCCCCACCATACTATTGATATAAAAGAAAACTATCATCATTGTCTTTGATTTAGACTTCTTCATTTTTAAGACGTGACAGTGGTCCAGTGCATCGATTTGTTTCTGGATTGTAATGGTAAATCCACGCCACTTTATATCTGCAGGTCTTTCTCAACTTGACAGCTTCTTTCCTAGTAAATCCATGAAATCAGATCAAATGTGTTTCAAAACATCTGTCTGCTCCCGACTGACATTTTTGGAGACTATTGTGGCCCAATTTTCCTAATGTTCAATAGGTCACGTAAAATTTTCCACGCATTCTGTTTATAAATGTGCACTAGGCATACTACCATCCAAATAGTTACTAGATCGTTGCTAACAAATCCTTTTTTTTAACTTTTTGGTTAATACCGCGACAAGATCTGGTCTCTTCACCTTAAAACACTCCCGACTCTCAGAAAATTGTATGACAGAGTAATCTGGCCTCTTCGCCTTCAATGTTCTCTCGGCTTTCAGAATATCGTGTGACAATGTGAGCTGGACTCTTTGCTTTAAACATTCTATCAACTCTCAGAAAATCGTGCGACATGGTGATCTAGTGACTTTGTCTTCAACAATCTCTCGAATCCCAGAAAATTTTGTGACAAAGTGACCTTGACTCTCTACCTTGAACGTTCTCTCAACTCTCAGAAATTCTTGTGAAAGTGTCATCTGGACTCTTCACCTAGATCGTTCTCTCGAATCTCAGAAAATCGTGTGACAATGTGAGCTGGCCTCTTTTCCTTGAATGTTCTCTCGAACCTCAGAAAATCGTGTGACAGGGTGAGCTATCGACTCTCAGAAATTCGTGACAGTGTCATCTGGACTCTTCACCTTCAACGTTCTCTCGAATCTCAGAAAATCGTGTGACATGGTGACCTAGACTCTCTACCTTGAACGTTCTCTCAACTCTCAGAAATTCTTGTGAAAGTGTCATCTGGACTCTTCACCAAGATCGTTCTCTCAAATCTCAGAAAATATTGTGACCATGTGAGCTATCGACCCTCAGAAATTCGTGACAGTGTCATCTGGACTCTTCACCTTCAACATTCTCTCAACTCTCAGAAATTCTTGTGAAAGTGTCATCTGGACTCTTCACCAAGATCGTTCTCTCAAATCTCAGAAAATATTGTGACAGAGTGAGCTATCGACTCTCAGAAATTCGTGACAGTGTCATCTGGACTCTTCACCTTCAACATTCTCTCAACTCTCAAAAAATCAATTATACCATTCAAACACTGAAACACCCGGCATCACCGTATACCTTCTACAATAGTTCCAAACACTCAATATCCAAATTTTCAATGTTACAAAACATTTGAAATTATTACACCGTACGGCAATCCTGAAGTCACTTGCTGCATCTACACTGTTTTCATCTGGTATTGAATTACATCTTTCTCCTTCATCTTTCCTATCAGGTTTCCCTAACAAAGACCAACTACAAACGACGGCGAACTCGTCTGCTTCCGGATATTTCAAGGTCACTGACCTTTAGCGTGCCACTACTATACCTACAGGTTGTCCTGTCTTGTTATTTAATAACCACACAACTTGGGTGCAACACAACGTATTCATAATATGATTTAATCGCACATGCGCCATCATTTGTGTTCATAAAACTAATACACGACGTTTCAAGAGTATAAAATCCACTTTCGTTATCTAGTGATAAACCGAGAACATGAGAGTGAAAAACACCAACATAGCCTAGTACCCTAGGGCCATATTGGAAACTAAATCCATAACGAAGAAAGGTGGGAAATGCCCTCTTGAACATCATCATTAAATAACTTACGAACCCAGAATATGTGTAAAGTTTATGTACAACCTTCAGGCTCTCAAATTACGCATTTTCCCTTGGATCTTCCATTGCATCGCCTAGTACTATTACTACAGAAATAGAGGTTTCTAAACCTAACACTTACTAAAAAATGCGAAGCTTATATAGGAAAACTAAGTTAATTGGTACAAAACAAAAGAGATAAACTATGTAGTGAACACATTATGCGGATAAACGGAGATGATATTTACGAGATTTTGTTGTAACTCAGCAATGGGTACTGAATGTAACTTATCGTTAACTTATTTCCAGTCTCTACTCTCTCTCTCTTTTATACCAGAAAACATCTTAATCCTACTTTACTACGAGCTAGTACACACTTGGTTATGGAAGTTTTCTTAACAACTTTTAATACGTATATCAATTATTAATGAATACCATTATATCTATATTATCCACTACGTGTAAAAATTGTAAATATTGTGTATCTAGTAAAAGGGCTTATTTATAGTGAGTACGACCCTGACAATCCCGAGGGAACCTAGCTGGATCTACACTCTTTTATATGTAGTCTTAGGTTAGATCCCTCTCTTTCATCTTTCCAATCGGGTCTCTCTTGATTAATTCTTTTTTGACATGTTGTTTATAGACAAAAAACTTCTCGGTGATATCATAGCCTTAAACATTTATTCTTTACGACCTTGACGATATGAGAGTGTTCGACACAAAAAAACAACTTTTGTAAGATTTTCCTTGTTTTTTAAGAACAATCTTTTAGATCGTCTCAACTCTTGTATTTCCTTTCCTTGTAGTTTTGAGGGAAAACCTCTAGGTCATCATCGCCTTAAAATTTAAATTTTTTAAACCTACTGCTATTACAGTAGTCGACCCAAAAATTCAACTCTTGTTCCTTTTCCTTGTTGTTTTAAGGAACAAAACCTCTCGGTCTTCATCGCCTAAACTCTTGTTCTTTTTAGAACCCTGATGCTATGAAAGTATTCGACGCAAAAAGTTAACTGTTGTTCTTTTTTCCTCTTTGTTTTAAGGCACAAAACCTCACGGTTATCATCGCCTTAAACTCTTGTTCTTTTTAGATCCCTGATGCTATTACAGTATTCGACCCAAAAAATCAACTGTTGTTCTTTTTTCCTTGTTGTTTTAAGGCACAAAACCTATCTGTTATCACCTCCTTAAACTCTTGTTCTTTTTAGAACCCTGATGCTATGAGAGTATTCGACGCAAAAAATCAACTCTTGTTTTTTTCCCCTTGTTGTTTTAAGGCACAAAACCTCTCGGTTATCATCGCCTTAAACTCTTTTTCTTTTTAGAACCCTGATGCTATGAAAGTATTCGACGCAAAAAATTAACTCTTGTTTTTTTCCCCTTGTTGTTTTAAGGCACAAAATCTCTCGGTCTACATCGCCTTAAACTCTTGTTCTTTTTAGAACCCTGATGCTATGAGAGTATTCGACGCAAACAATTAACTGTTGTTCTTTTTATCTTATTGTTTTAAGGCACACAACCTCTCGGTTATCATCGCCTTAAACTCTTGTTCTTTTTAGAACCCTGATGCTATGAGAGTATCCGACGCAAAAAATAAGTATTAATCTTTTTCCCTTGTTGTTTTAAGGCACAAAACCTCTCAGTCTTTATCGCTTTAAACTCTTGTTCTTTTCAACACTATTGGAGTACTCGAAAGCTAGGGTTCTTTATTGTATATTCTTTTGTTCCTCTTGTATATAAGTCGATGATAACTTAAAGCTTTTTCGCCTCTAAACAATAAGGAAAACAAATTTAATTTAATATATTTCTACACTAATATTACCTAAAAATACTCATTGAAGCCGGATGTCCTTAAACACTGTAGTATTGTAATAGTTTCGTCATTTATACCTGTTTCCCTAAATTTTCACTTGATTAAATATTACAATAATAAAACAGCTGTTCTTAGTTTCTAAAATTAGCAATTCTGAATTCCCTGTATAAAGCAAATTTTAAAGACGTCACTGTTTGCAATTTTGAAACTCACTCCTGAACCAGAGATAACGGGAGAAGGTTTAAAATTGACAAATTTAATCGACGGGAGCGTTTTGATAACTTTTGGACGAATATCAGCAGAAGAAATAATTGGGCTACACCTGTCGGTAAAATTGAACAACCTTTCTTGTTTATATACAGCCCAATTTATCAAGGCCAACCCCCTCCCCTGATTTTATGTTTCGTTCTTTTTTAAATTACGCAATAATTTACGAAATAGTGATTTACACACAGTTTAAATTATAAAATTGTCAGTTCTGTAACCAAAACTAAACTTCACACCAAACAATGTGTAAGATTAAATTGTCTTAAAATAGTTAGAGTAGTTGAATACTGCAATTTTTTTTTTAATGAGATTTTATTTCTTTGAGGGTTTAGAGTTCGTTTTCACGAACAAAATTATAATTTTACAAATTTCTAACCAGAATAATTGAATATGTAATATTTTGTTTTGATCTTTAATTTTTTTGTTTATAGAAAGCTTTATGATTTCTACACCTTTTGAGAGTCTAAACTGATACACATTTTTAAAAAGTACCAATATTCTAATAATTTGAAAGCTAGTTCTACACCTTTTTCGTGTAGTCTTTTGTTAGATATCTCCTTCATCTTTCCTATCTGGTCTCTCTTGACCAACTCTTGTTCTGTTCCGACTCTGACGCTATTAGAGTAATCGAGGGCTTGGGTCCCTCGATTATATGACCTGTCTCCCTCCCTCCCTCTCTCTCTCTTACTCTCTCTCTCTTACTCTCTCTCTCTCTCTCTCTCCTCCCCCTCTCTCTCTCTCCCTACCCCCATCTCTCTCTCTCTCTCTCTCTCTCTCTCTCTCTCTCTCTCTCTCTCTCTCTCTCTCTCTCTCTCTCTCTTTCTTACTCTCTCTCTCCCTCCCCCTCTCTCTCACTCTCTCTCCCTACCCCCCTCTCTCCCTACCCCTCTCTCTCTCCCTCCCCCTGTTCTCTCTCTCTCTCCCTACCCCCCTCTCTCTCTCCCTCCCCCACCCTCTCTCTCTCTCTCTCTCTCTCTCTCTCTCTCTCTCTCTCTCTCTCTCTCTCTCTCTCTCTCTCTCTCTCTCTCTCTCTCTCTCTCTCTCTCTCTCTTCTCTCTCTCTCTCTCTCTCTCTCTCTCTCTCTCTCTCTCTCTCTCTCTCTCTCTCTCTCTCTCTCTCTCTCTCTCTCTCTCTCTCTCTCTCTCTCTCTCTCTCTCTCTCTCTCTCTCTCTCTCTCTCTCTCTCTCTCTCTCTCTCTCCCCCCTACTTCTTACTTTCGCTCTCTCTTTATTTCTATTAATTAAATGTTGTATGTATTCATTTTTAAAGAGTTACATGGAAAAGAGGACTTGCTGGTTAATCTTACACTGCAATGACATAACAGGCTCACGTCCAATAAACTATACACATTTTATTCTTAATATATATTATTACTTTCGTATTACTGTAAAAGTTTGAACAATAGAGTATTTAGTTAACACAACTTTCTCAAGTGTATTCCACGACAACCCCTTCAATCTCCCCCTCCCCTCCGCACCACGTACAACAAGTCAATCAATATGGCTATAATTTGATCAATATATCAGTCTACGTCTAAAATATGAGACAAACACATGACAACTTATGTTTTATTCAAGAGAGGACAAGCATGTGTCGCTATCTTTATACTTAGCTCATTATGTTAACTTAGGCCTACGTGATTTTACAACCCTTAAGGGCTAACACACCATCTCATCTTATAAAGTGTGTCTTCCAGGATCGTTCACCTTCCATACATCAAGTTAACCTCTCTAATATGATTATGTTAATATGTTATAAAGCGGTAGTTTTAATTGATATAACTAACTCGTGCAGCCGTCTGCATTACTGTAGAGATAAACCGGTAGGAATTTGTTCCTTGCCATCCAAAGTATGTTTTGTAGAAATAATATTTAAATTGTCTATAATACACAATGAGAAGAACATATGAAGTACTACTCTAGGTCGGCGGAATTGTAAATAATTAACCCTAGCGATAATTTTCTAATTTCAACAAAATTAGTTTTCTTCGATTTTAAATAATTATAAAACGTAATAATCGATTTTTGTGGGATAACTATTTGATTAGGAAAATTGACAACAGCTTTTTTTATCAATCTAAAAATCTGATATTACAAAATTCTGTATAAAATACTTGCATAAAAATGTAATCATTTTTTTTAATAATCGGACTCTAAATTATGAATTTCCAATGTGGACACTTGTCTGAACAGTTGTACCTGTACTTTTTGTTCCAAGCGCAATAAAAATAATACATCACAAACGTAAAAAATAGACTTTGACATCTATCAACGCAGAATGAAACAAGGAAAAATATGGTGTTATTTTTTAAAGTCATTTGGTTAATTTTCTACTTCCAAACAGTAACGTTAAAAACTATGTTTTGTTTTAATCTGGTCAGAGTGGAAAGGCGAACACGACCTGTTAATCGGATTTAACCGGATTTGTTCAAGTTTTAATGAACTATGATGATTAATGGCTCAAATAAGTGTGCAGATCGCAACTTAAATATTGCAGTTCAGAAACAATTGGCAAGAAACAAAGAAATTTAGGCCTAAATAAAATACGACTTACCTTGAGTTTATTCAATTATTTAAATATTTTTAAAAAAAATTATCAGAGGTACATTTTCACTTATTATTTGACAACTAACGAAATGACATTTTCAATTTCAATTAATTTTGTTTTAATTTTGATTGTTTTTCGAGACGAGTGTGCGAGAAAGTTCGTTACGTTTTTTTTAAATAAATAATAAACGACAACACCAAAAAATCTATTACAAAACGTTCCCTACAGATATTAAACATCTTAAATTTGATCCTTAATTATTCAGTACCAATTGATTGTCCTCCAGGAGATAAGGAAAGGTGCAATTACGCACTCAGCTGTTCGTATCACGTTTCACTTTCATTGCGCAACCAGTTCTGCCTTCCTAATTAATAACTAGTAATTTTGGGAATTATGTAATACAATCAGTTTAGTGTTGTTTGCGGCTCTTTAAAAACGGCAATAAATTATAGGTTATGTTTGGGCTGACACTGATGTATTTGTGAGTAGGAAATAAGAGCTGGTTAGGGCTTGCCCGAGGCTGTCGAAACTGTGACGATTATTATTTGTCAATTAAAATGAGAATTAAAATGTGCAAAAATATTGCACACACCCAACGCACACACGTGCGCGCGCGCACACACACACACACACACACACATCTACAAAAATAATATTCTTCATTATTCAAAAAAATTGTTTTTAAGTAATAAATTATTTATTTATTTATTACCAAAATTTTCTCTTACTATTTTGGTATAGATTTTTTTTTTTTTTTTTTTTTTTTTTTTTTTTTTTTTTTTTTTTTTTTTTTTTTTATTTTGACATACTAGAATATTACAATCTTAAGCTACTGCTTAAATAATTAATACATATACAAGAAAGCGAAAAACATGCATTGAATCCTAAAACATAATCTAGGTTCTAACTATGCAAACCTTATTAGGTATCTAAAACAAAACAAACAAAAATAAATTATGATAGATCCTGTGGCTTCATCCGGCAAAGTCTTCTTGTACATAGTTCCGTGTCCAATAGTTGTAAAGCTTCCACGTTAACATGATTAAGGAGTCTCTTCTCATGTCTATTTGCATAATCTTTTATAACGTCTTCCACAGATTTCAGGTTTAAGTCTGAATGTAGATCATCATTACGCTGATACCATCTTGCGTTGGTCATTGCTCGAATTACACTGTTTTGGCTTCTTTGTACCAACAGTCGATTAGATTTCTTTGTACATCCCCAAAGTTCCACACCATAGGTCCAAATTGGTCTGATTATAGTTAAATACAGTAGTCTTTTATTATAAAGGTCCAATTGCGATTTCCTGCCAATTAGCCAGTACATTTGACGTACTTTAAGGCGAATCCTTTCTACTTTTTTTTTTCACGTGGATTTTCCATGTAAGGTGTTTATCAAGATGCATTCCCAAATATTTAACCGAATCATGTTGTGGTATTAGCTTGCTATTTATATAAACACATTGCCTAGTATCTACGTGTCGCAAGGAAAATGTAACATGTGTTGACTTTTGTTCATTTAGCTTGATTTTCCAGTCACAGGTCCATTTCGATACCCGATCAAGACAACTTTGAAGATGTTCAGTTGCCTGAGCTTGAGTTTCACCAGTGGTTAATATTACTGTGTCATCTGCAAATGTCGCAACAGTTGAATTATTAGTGGTAGGAATATCTGCCGTGTATAACAGATACAAGATGGGTCCGAGAACACTGCCCTGAGGCACTCCAGCAAGTATGGGATAGAAGTTTGATCTAGCATCGCCATTCACAACGCAGAACACACGACCCACAAGATATGATTCCAACAGTCTACAGTAATTACCTGGTAAAATTTTACTAAGCTTGATAGCAAGGCCTTCATGCCACACTCTGTCAAAAGCTTGTGCAGCATCAAGAAAAGCAGCACAACAATATTTTTTATCTTCAAAAGTCTTTTCTATGACAGCAGTTACTCTGTGTAATTGGTCTATTGTGGAATGTCTACTGCGGAACCCGAACTGATGATCCGGTATTCTTGTTAAGGGCTTAAGTCGCTTGAGGAACAATTTCTCCCACAGTTTAGATATCACCGACAGTAGTGAAATTGGTCTGTATGACGTCACATTTTCAGTAGGTTTGTCTGGTTTGTGCAGCATAATGATTTGTGCAATCTTAAAACACTCCGGTACATACTCGAGACGGAAACAAGCATTAAATATGTATGTGAGAAGGACAACACCCTTACTCGACAATTCCTTAAGAACTTTTGGTGAGATTCTGTCTACTCCTGCCGCTTTCCTTGAGTTTATGTTTTTATCAATTTCTTGAGCAACTTCTAGAGGAGTTACAGGCTTAATACAAGAATAACCACTATACATCTTTGTCAGTGTGACACTAGAAGCGATTGTATGAGGTTGAAACACATTATGTAGATGCCGGGAAAATAGCTCGGCTTTTTCATTATCACGACACATCCAGTTTCCCGACTCATCTTTAATTGGAGGAATTCTCTTTACAGGTCTCTTAAATTTACTAGTTGCCCTCCACAATGAGTAGTCCGAGTCTGCATCCACTGACAAATTCTCCAAATACGCATCAAAACTCTTCTTCTTGATATCCTTAATCAATCTATTTAACTGGTTGCTGATACGATTAAATTAGTTCTTGTCTTCAGGAAGCCTTGAATGATGCCAGATGCGCCGTGCCTTCCTCCTTTCTTTGATCATTTCTCTAACTTTTACTGGATAACATATTTTGTGATTTTTTGTATTTCTGTCAGCTGGAGTTGAGATGGTTGCTGCCTTGGAAACTATGTAAATAAAGTTTTGTGCTTGGTCATTAAGGTTTTTGATAGTTTTAAGTCTTACTCTAAGGTTAATTAGCTGGTCTAACACACATCTGAATTTATCCCAATTTGTAAACTTGCCAGTAAGCGAGCCTCTTTTCTCCCTGCGTATAGCTGTCGTGCTAAGGGTCATCAGAATCGGTATGTGATCTGACGAAAGATCCACAATATCTTCAACTTCAACATAACTTGAAGATACACCTTTAGTAATGAAAAAATCTATGACATCAGGTATTTTGTTTTTGTCTGAAGGCCAGAAAGTTGGTCTTCCAGCAGAGTGGTACTCACAAGAGTTAACGTTTATGGCTTGCAGCAATTCCTTGCCTTTAGCTGTGATTAGACGGGATCCCCAAGCTGTATGCTTGGCATTAAAATCTCCACCTATTATAAATCGTGGACCCAGTTTTTCAAATAAATCATTAAATTGTTCTTTTTTGATGGCGTGTCTAGGAGGGCAATAAACGGATGCAATCACAACGTCCCTATTATTTTGTTCTACTGTGATTACAGTTCCCTGAAGAAAATGTTCTTGAACTTCTTCTCTCTGAAAATGCTTTACATTGTTTTTGACGATAACAGCAGATCCACCATGTGCTCTACCACTCGGGTGTATGGAGTTGTAAATTGTAAATCCGAAAAGTTTTAAATGGGTCTATTTTGGTATAGATGATAAAAAAAGTTCCTCAGCTCTGTATCAATTTGTTTTGTTTAATTTATAAAATATGTTTAAGTAAACCCAAACTTCTTTCACTTGTGACATAAACTCGTCCTAAGTGTTTCCCTTGTGTAATACATTCGTCAATCACACGCTTATGCCTTATATTTCTCCAAAGTGCTTCGATTTTGCCAAGAACACATCCAAAGTGCTTCTCTTGTGACATAAACTCATCCAAAGTCCTTCAGTTGTGCCGATAAATTCGTCCAATGCTTCTCTTGTGCCAGAAATTCATCTAAAGAACTTGTCTTGGGCCATTAACTAGTCCATAATACTTCGCTTGTGCCATAATCTAGTCCATAATACTTCACTTGTGCCATACATTCATCCAATGAGCTTCGCTTGTTCCATAAATTCATCCAATGAGCTTCGCCTGTGCCATAAACTCATCCAATGAGCTTCGCTTGTGCCATAGACTCATCCAATGGGCTTCGCTTGTGCCATAAATTCATCCAATGAGCTTCTCTTGTGCCATAAATTCATCCAATGAGCTTCGCTTGTGCCATAAATTCATCCGATGAGCTTCTCTTGTGCCATAAACTCATCCAATGAGCTTCTCTTGTGCCATAAACTCGTCCAATGAGCTTCGCTTGTTCCATAAATTCATCCAATGGGCTTCGCCTGTGCCATAAACTCATCCAATGAGCTTCGCTTGTGCCATAGACTCATCCAATGAGCTTCTCTTGTGCCATAAATTCATCGAATGAGCTTCGCTTGTGCCATAAATTCATCCAATGAGCTTCGCCTGTGCCATAAATTCATCCAATGAGCTTCGCTTGTGCCATAAATTCATCCAATGAGCTTCGCTTATGACATAAATTCATCCAATGAGCTTCGTTTGTGCCATAAATTCATCCAATGAGCTTCGTTTGTGCCATAAACTCGTTCAAAGAGTAAATAGTATTTTGAAATGACGATGACTGTGCTAAAAGTTAATTTGCGTTTTCTGTCAATTTTACATAAAAACACAACGTTGACTGTTTGTCCCTGTCATATATGATAAAAAGTAAAATATTTCCTTTTTTTTAATTTCTATTTTCTTCACTTTTTTCTATAAGTTCCCTCAGGAACTCACTTTAATGATTACGGGTTTGGCAATCCCGAGGGATACAGCTGGATCTTGATTTAGATCCCTCTCCTTATTTTTATTTATCATTTGACCAACTTTTGTTCTTTACCGAATTAGACTATTCAATGATTAGAGGTTTTTATTTTATATTCTTTTTTTACCAGCCGATGATGACCGAAAGATTTTTTTACTTTCAAACAACGAAAAAAAACAGCTCTTAAAGTTACCTCTGTCAAATATCAGTATTGACTTTAAACACATGTATGAAACAATAAATTTTGAAAACTCCAATTTATAATTAATGTGTACATATCCAATTTACTAGTGTTTATAGATCCACAACACATTATCATTTTTTTTAATGTTACCTCCTGAATTAGAATTTTTGACAAGACGATCAATATCTTGTTCGAGTCATTAAGGGGTAGATTAAACAAAAGTTAAATAAATCAAAAATTAAGTCAAAAGGGGTTACAAATTTTTCTTAATATTTCTACATTTGATAAAAATCGTTCCGTCAGTTTATACTTTAGCTCACTGTAAGTAGACACGTAGATGTTATATTTATAAAACCTAAACGTTATTAGACTAAAAGAACCTCAAACTGTTCGAGTTTTAACCAATTTACCCGCGAGTCGGTTAGATTTCATTAACCTATAGTTTTCTATATTGTTTTATATCGTAAACCGATATTTCATCAAAATCGTTTGTGTTTAATTTGAGATATTCGACCATTTAGATTGGATTCCATATTCATGAACAAGTAACAACCCCAAACCACAAAATAACACAACTACTCAAAACTGTATAATGCGTTTATATTACCTTATGTACATTTCGATAGCTGAAGAGGAGTGTACCTCTGAAGATGATAGCAGAGCTATCGAAATGTACATAAGGTAATATAAACGCATTATACAGTTTTGAGTAGTTGTGTTATTTTGTGGTTTGGGGTTTTTCCTTGTTCATATACAATCACCACAGTGCTTTAGTGATTTATTTATTCCATATTCATGTTTATTAAAGGTTATGTTATGTTAAATTAGATTACGTTAGGTTAGGTTAGGTTACGTTACGTTATGAATTTGCTATGTAGCGTATTTTGGATATTTCGGGACTTTTTTTATTTTATTTTTTAATAACTCAAAATCTCTGGGTAGCTGACATAAAGGAAAAAACCACAAAATTACGATTTTATCAAAAATTTTAAAAAAGGACAAAAAAAGTAACCCTTTGGGGCTCACTTAAAATGAGTACGTGCGTGGCAATCCCGAAGTCCTAGTTGGATCTATCTCTCTTGACCAACTCTTGTTCTTTTCCGACCCAGACGCTATTTGTGCATTCAAGGGCTAGGAGTTTTATTTATTTTTTACTTCATTACCTCTCCATTATTCCATGAAACATGTGACATGTCATAAATACACTTTATATATAAATATAATAAAAAAAAGAAATGCTAAAATAACATAATATTAAAATAGCATATAAATTTAAATAGAAACGCCATTCAACAATATTATAAATTAATAAACATTAAAAACGAAGAACAAAAAAAAATCAATAAACCTTTCCCAACACCAGCAGACAGCTTAGGTGCTTCTGGAAGAGCAAATGTGTTCTTTCACCTAGTAAAACCCATTATTATCTAGGTAACAACTGAGTGAAGTGTTGAAAGTTTTTAATATGTTTTAGAAGTTTAACAACTTCATTACAGAATAATAAATCGCACATTCAAAAAATGTCTCTGGACAGGATTTTGTAGAAATTTATTATGAATAGGATTAATTTCAAACATACTCTGACTGCACTGTAAAAAGGTTGACAGAGTTCCCCCAGAAAGTCTTAGTCGAGAATAGACATAGATAAGATAAAAGGCTTTTATTACTTTCACTCTAGTCACAGAAGAAATCATTAGGAGAGCAGAGCCAACCGATGTCAGCGACTCATCCAAGAAAACTCACAATATTTGTGTTTTGGGTTATTTCATTATGTCTAATTTATGATTTGAATATTACAATAAAATTAATTTTGTTTTTGTTACATTTGCACAGAACTAATCTTCCATCATAGAAAAAACTGCTGTTGAATTAGCCTGCAAATAATACTGCTTTTGCGGGTATAACATTTTGTGGTAAATCGTTTGTTTAAATTAAGAAAAGTAATGAATGGCCCTAATATTGAACCCTGTGGAACACCACGATGGACACATGCGCGCGCATCCAGTCTAGACGTTACAGATAAAATAACTGCTATGTTCGTCGTCTATTAAACCACAAGCCACTGCCACTAAGTAGCTGAATCAAGATTAATCATTTAAATACTACTTGCCTTCAAAATACTTTCTAAATACTGTACTACGTAAAAATTATAAAACATCTGTAAACAGACTAATAGGCCTGTTTATTTTCTCAGTAGTTAAAACAGTTTAATCACCTCTGTACTTTGTCTAGCAGCTGCAACACACGGTTTTAGGTTAGAATTAGATTTGGAAGTACGTTTGGGTCAACTTTCACTGGTTACTCTTTTATTAGGGCGATTAATAAATATAATTAAGGATCGGGTAATAGTCAATATCTCGTCTAACAGGTGTACCAACCTGTTCTATTACTTCAACATCATAATATAACTGTTGTAGAATGACAGCTGCCAAGTAAATGTCATAAATATCAAGATGGCATAATGTGAAGTGGATACAGACGTGTAGGAGTATTAGACTGAATAGGGCTAATCTGGTTTGTTTGATTTAGGAATTTCAATGCTTTATTAATGTTGAGAAACCAACTCAGGGATAAAACAATCACTTGTGATTTTACTTTTGACACACCCAATACGAAGTAGGGTATGTTAAGTAGTGACCAAGAATGTCTATCTCTGTTTTTTGACTGATCAAGTTTCATAGCCTCTGGAAATAGAAAAAAGTATTTTCTACATGCCGTCCTTCCGTCGTCGGTGTCGTCTGTATACATGAAAGCGGCAACAAACATTAAAATACACAAGTTTGACATAGTGTAAACCCTGTTGAAATTAAATAAAATCGAATAGAAAAATTATTAAAATGACGCCTATTGAGGCCTGTTAGGATGTAGATCCATCCTACCGCTACTGAATTCAGGTGACTAGACAATTCACATAATTCCCGTGCATTTAATAATTGTGGCAATAAAATATTATTATTAATCGATTCTAAGTAAGTGGAAATTATAATTTTATCCCTAAAGGATGATTCAACATTGTAAGTTTAGCTTTCATCCAGATTATATTCATCCAAAATTAACCAACAAAAATTACAACTCTCAAAATTCATTAAAAGACATAACAAATTCAAAATTGTGAACGAAAGAACTTTTATAAATACCATTTTTTTTAACACAATTCATCATCAATTTTGTATCATATTCACCCATCACTTATCCACTTCCATTACACACCTTTCTTTATTTTTATGGTATAAAATATCCTAATTGTTTAGATTAAAGTTTTAACCCTATTTATTTTGTGCAGCCAAAAAAATATACCCAAAGCAAGAGTTACATACTATTGAACTTCTGAGATTAAGAGTAGGCTATTCATTTTGTATATTTTGTAATTAAATAATTCTAAAATAATAATGTTTAATACACTTTTTAACATATGAAATATAATTTTATATTATGGTTTTCATTAAAATCTAAGCATTCATAGTAAATTTATAATATTTTATTCAAATCTAATCAAACCATGAAACACACGCAACTCCAAAATTTAATTCATTTGTTCATTAGAATAATATATCCGTATTACAATCACTTTACAACATCACATCTTCCCATAACCGATTTTGTTCAAAATCTAATCATTCTATTGGAGAAGGGAGTAGCTCCGGCACACTGTACACCGCAGTCAAGGTAGGCCTACCCCAAGAGGAGAGTTCTTTGACTTCCAGCTATCCTGATCTATGTACTGCTTGCTGTACATGGTGTAACGAAAAAGTTGGACTGGCTATTCATTTTTGAATTATATACATCAAAACCAATAAAAAATGTCAATTAAAATTTAGTGGAATTCCTCATCATTTTCCGTACATCCGTCATTGTTTTTTTTTTTTTTTTTTTTTTTTTTTTTTTTTTTTTTTTTTTAAACATTATTTTTGCAGAAATAGTAAAGATATTGATTACAAATTTAGTATAAGTATTTTGTATGTTACGTTTTACAAGTGTACCAAAACTTTATTCAAAATGGCGGCCATTTAAAATCTTTAACGAAAGATATCTCCAAAACCGTTAACTTTACAAAAGACAATTTTTTTTCTTTCCTAACGACAATCAATTTTTTTTTTTTTTTTTTTTACTTTTTCTGTGGGTCAAAGGATAACCAAGTTATCGACAAAAAAACGAAAAATACAATTTCTTGGTGATTGTCTACAACAATCAAAACTAGTCTAACACCAACACATTTTTGAATTATGTTCATTTCTATTCATGGAAACCAAAAAAATATAAATTAAATGTTGTAATAATGATGGTTTGCTGAATTAGTAGTACATTTCTTTATTTTATAATTGTTATGTGCAGTTTAAGTAGCTGTGCCTCAGTCACAATTGTGATTTGTGTCACAGTGTGCGTTATTTGTCATATTTCCATTATTATTAATGCTACAATAAAAAGTAAACTTGTGAATTGATTTGTATATTAAATAATAATAGTATATTTCATTAAAGTAATCTTAAGATAAAGCACGACAAAAAGATCAGGGGCTGACAACCAGGAACATGTATACAAACAGAAACTAACAAGGACGTAGAGATAGACAAAGAGACGGACATAGAGACAGATAGAGATAAAAGACGGACAGACACACAGTCAGAGATACACAGACGTGCGGATGTAAAGACACAGACGCACAGACAAGCAGACAGATGGAAAATACGGTTGGACATATTATACAGACAAAATGAAAATAAAACCGTTGAAATTTTTGCTGCCATTTTGTTTTTTTTAGGACGTCTATTATTCCAGCATTAAATATGTTAATTCTAATTTTATTAAAATAGGTTGAGACTGATATTTATATCATCCTTTTTTACCTTTTAAGGATCTATCTTCGTCCTATGTAAAATGCTTTAGAAAATTCGCAGTCAGCGTCCTGAAAAACGTATGAAAAGTAAGTGGGAAAAAACCTTGGAAAACCAAAAATGTCCATATATTTTACCGCCATTTTGTTTTCTAGGTGTGAGGCAAAATTGTATAAAGCGATAGTAAATTCAAAATCAGGATCTTAAAAATTAGTTAGAAAGAAGTTGTTTTTTGCCTCCATTTGGTTCGTTTCTGTCTGAATCAGCTTATTTTACCTAAAAAGCGATTATAATTTCTAAATCACAAAATAGAAATTTGTTCAAAACAGTTGGTCAATAATTTGATTTCTTAAGTGTTTTGATAATTTAATCATTTTGTTTATTAAGTGACAAATATAAACTTTATATAAAATTTGATAAGTATCATAATTAAGGGCCTAAATATCTAACCTAAATGAATTTGATGGAAATCGTTTCATTTTCAAAATCTGTTTTTTTTTTAACTCAGTGACCCCAAAACAATTAATTTTAGCTTAATTAAAAACCGAAGAACTAATTACAAATTAAAATATATCAGAGCCTACATTTTTTTAAATATTGTACAATTACTTTTTCATATAAACCCCCCATATATTTATTTAATGTAGGATCTAAATTTGACGATAGTCAAAATTTGGTTATTCACATTTTAAATTTATTGCTATATTATATATTTGATATTTAAACTATGAATTATAGGGGAAGGGAGAATTGAATACATGGCCTGCGTGGCCACTTTAATAAGGAACCTCTCCCGATGATTCAAGCAGAACTGACATCCTTGAAGGATGCTAGTGACATGATGGAAATCAGAGAGGTTCTCTTATGAGAGTCCGCATTGAACCCTACAGGCCTCCTAACCCCCCCCCCCCCACTCACTGCTTTAGATGCCAGAGATTTGGCCACACAACTATCGGTTGTAAGGCCAAGTTACGGTGAGTGAAGTGTGGAGAGGAACACTCCACTAAGGAATGCATGACTGTTCGTGACGACTTCAAGTGTGTCATTTGTTAGAAATCGCATACTGCAAGTTATCGTGGATGTGAAGTCCACAAAAGGACAGCACGCTCGCTCCAGGGCAAAAGGTCTAGAGGTAGTGATGATGGAACACTGCAACACATACAATCCACATTTGAACCTTCCCTCTGCCTCTTGAACCGTAAGACCTTACCTGGGACTCATTCACGGGAAACCTGGGTTCCTTCATGATCTACCTCCTGACCTTCTCACCCACCACCTTGAGCTCTTCCCTTCCTCCAATATGTCAAATAAATCAATAATGGACAGTAATTTGCCAGTTTTGTTTTGGAATGTCAATGGCATTAAACATAAAAAGTTAGAACTCCTTCGCTATATGCAAAGGAATAACTACAAAATAACTTTACTCACAGAAACTCCTTTAGCCACACGATAAATTCACTATTCAAAATTTCAATGACTACCCGCACTGATAGACAAGATAGGAGCCACAGCGGTACGGCAATAATAATACATAAGACCATAAAACATAGAATTATTGCTGACCACACTTACATGAAATGAAGCAACATCCATCAAGCTTGAGCTCAACGGCTGCATAACAACATTAATTGCTACATACAATCCCCCGGGCAAATTAACACTCGGGACAATAAACTCTTCCTCTTAACTTCAAAAAAAGTTGTCATTGCTGGGGATTTAAATTCAAAACACATGCTGGGGCTGTTTTTTTTTCCTTTATTTTTTGGTTTTTTAAGGTGAAAAACCATTTCGGGAATTATTGCCTTGCTGGAGCTGTAAACATACAAACACGAATGAACACCACCTGGAAAAAACATAGAAACAAGAGATGTTCTAGTCTCTGCTCCACTCAAGGCAACACACAACTAGCACACACAACATAGAGAACATACTGGACTTAGCCCTTGTTAGGGGACTAACAATGGCACCACATTTGTATGTAGACAGGGATCTGAACTCGAATCATTCATTATGGCTGTTGCAGGGTACCCAGATGGGTATTGAACTACATAATCACTAATTGGAATTATTTCTGTAGCAATTAGATAGTCTCCTACCCAAAGTCTTGGATGATCGAATGCCACATGATGTAAACACCACCATCTTTCTACTGACAACGGAAATATAAACTACTATGGAGGTACCAGTACCAAGCAAATGTCAACGCTAAAAACACACTTACATTCCAAAACAAATCCTTCAGCTGATTAATGATTGCAATAAGTTAAGAAGGGCACTCCAACAAGGCGTAAACAGATGTGTTCCACATACCACAGTAAATTGTCTCAAGAGATGAATTAGACAGAAGATACTTAATTTTAAAGCTGGCGGCTTCCAAACAGAAATGTCAAAGCTAAACACTACTGATACACCAGTTTGGCCCTTAGCTAAATACTTTATACAGGAACCTTATTGATATCCACCCTTAGTTGGACCTAATAGACAAGTTGGTGACCCAGATGATGAGGCAAATCTCTTTGCTGACACCCTTGAGCTTGGGTTTCAACCAAACTTTCACCCTTCGGAACCTGTTTTCACTGACTTAGTGGAAACAAACACACTCCAATTCACCCACTCTCCACATCAACAATCCATACATAAAACTTTGCTCACAGAAATAAAGTGGGTGATTTCACACACAAAGTCCAGTAAAGCTCCTGGACAGGACACCATTTGGAATATAACACTCAAAAACTTATCAGAAGAGGTGCTTAGATACCTCACTAACATAATATACAATGCCATTATCTACACACAACATTTCCCTGCAGCTTGGAATGAGGTTAAGATTTATTTTTCTAAGCCAGAGAAGTATAAACACATGCCAAACACATAAAGACCTATAAGTTTGTTGAACACCATGAGCAAAGTCTTATAGAAAATCTTGCTTAAAGTGTATCAATGAACACATACATACACACAACATCCTGAGGCCGGAGCAGTTTGGCTTCAGAACCAAACATTCCACGACACTCCAATTGGTGAGGGTGGTTGAACATATAACCGAGGGCTTCAACAGGAACCGCTCAACTGGTTCAGTCTTCCTGGACATAGAAATGCCTACAATAGAACGTGGCATGACAGTCTCATCCATAAACTAAGACACTACAATTTCCCAGATGGACCGTAAGTTTAGGGTTGATGTAGACTAAACAACATCTACATAGAGAATAATACTGGCTCACAACCTGGAGAGTGAAAGTGAATGTGTCAAAGTGCCTGGCACTGTTGCTTTCCAAATGAGACACAATCAAACACAATACACCACTACTTCTATTCAACTAAATCATACACTGGGGGGATCAAGTCAAGTACCTAGGGGTCAACCTGGATGGGAAACTGACATGGTCAGCCAACATAAACTACACTCTTAAAAGAGCAAACATAAAACTTTTCCAGCTGTATCCATTGCTCAACCAAACAACATCTCTCTCAATGAGAACGGCCACCATGTTATATAAGTCGCTACTCATGAGTATACTTACATATGCAACTCCTGCCTGGGGACACCCACATCCGAAGACTACAACTATTCCAAAACAAAGTTTTGAGAATAGTGACTAAAGCACCAGTATGCACCAAACTTAGAATAATACACAAAGACTTGAATGTGCCTTTTATCAAACAACACATCCAACATTTATCAGTAAATCTTTACAAGGGGGCACACTCACACCCCAAATCTCCACTGATTCGCTCACTTGGCAGATAAAAAATAACATGTGATAACCACAAATGATCACTGTCCCTAATCCATGACAGACCACCTGTTGGACCTATAATGCCCACCACATCCTTATCACTGTGACCATTACCTAATAGTTATCAGAGCGGTAGTTGCAACATAGGTGCATGAGACAAGACCTTCAATAGCCCAGGAGGAGATATTGCTTGCAAATTTGTTGCAGACGCAGTTATCATCACATGGTTGCATGCAGCATGTCTCTTTTGTATGGTTATTCCAGTTTCGAGTAGGCAGCAGAAGATGATGCATGTAGGGCAATACCATATAAAAATAACTAACAAGGTATTTGTAAGATAATCCAATCCTTCACCTACACAACACTCCAAACAGGGAACCTGCATGATCTAATGGGAGGTTTTCCCTACCTGGATTCTGTCCCAATTAGGGATTTGCCTCCCTCTTCGCTTGGTACATAATATTTTTCTTTCTTACAAACTTGGTACATGGAAAACCATTCCTGAATCCTTGTACTATGATAGAGGTACTAACAGGAAGAAAGGTGGTTTTCAATGAGTACGAATCTCACAATATTGGGAAAATCCAATGTCTCCCTTTGTAATATTGTACAATTACTTTTTCCTATAAACCCCAGATATTTAATGTAGGACCTAAATTAGACGATTGTTGAAATTTGGTTAGGCACATTTTTAATTTAGTGTTATATTCTTTTTTTGGTGTTTAAATTATGAATTATAGGGGAAGGGAGAATTGAATTTAGCATCTGAAAAAATATAAGTTATTATAGGTAAACTAACAAAAACTAGGACTTTGAACAATCATCGTCCTAGTTTTACATTTATACGCAAGGTAACAGCACCATCCAAACATCTGTTATTAGATTATTTAAGGTTTGTACCTAAATCTCACACTATTGGGAAGAGCGGATTTCTCCCTTTGTCTTTTGAAGATTTTCCACCATCCTGCGAAATTAAAAAAAAAACTATAAATCGGTTTTAGTGTAAGGTTTGACAAATCAATAATTATATCTTCAATAACATTACCCACATTTTTTCTCAGAGTAACAGGACAATTTTTATCAAAATCGCGTGAGACAAGGAGTGAGGCGACACAAATTGACAAAATTTGTCTTGTTACACTAAGAAAAAAATGTGGGTAATATTATTGTAGATTTAATTTTGAATTACAAACCATCTCCTACTGTAGGTGCTGCCATCTGGGACAATTTTTACAGAACAATCATAGTCTTAGTTTTACATTTTTACACCAGGTAACAGCACTTGGCAACACCTTTTAGGATTAAATCTGCAATAATATTACCCACATTTTTTTCTCAGTGTAACAAGACAAATTGTCAATTTGTGTCGCCTCACACCTTGTCCCACTCGATAGGGGTACTAACAGGAAGTAAGATGATTTTTAATGAGTAAGAATCTCACACTATTGGGAAGAGCAGATTTCTCCCTTTGTCTTTTGACGATTTTCCACCTATCCTGCGAAATTAAAAAAAAAAACTGAAGCGTAAATAAAACAGTAAGATGTGCTGCTACCCGGGTCAATTTTTACAAACACTGAATAATAATATAAATTCAAAGTTTGGGAGATGCTGTTATCTGGCGGGAAAGGAAAATTATTTAAAAGCCTTATTTTTTTTTTTTTTTTTTTTTTTTTTAATTTCGCAGGATAGGTGGAAAATCTTCAAAAGACAAAGGGAGAAATCCGCTCTTCCCAATAGTGTGAGATTCTTACTCACTAAAAACCACCTTCCTTCCTGTTAGTACCCCTATCGCGTGGGACAAGGAAACAGGAAAGGTTTTCCATGTACCAAGCTGAGAAGCTCTTTCCATGGGCGTATCGAGATTGTAAATGTGGAAGAAAGCAGAACTTTATGTATCCGCGCGAAGGGCGAGGTAAAGACCTGACTTGACAGAGTCCAGTCAGGTAAAACCTCGCGACAGATCATGCAGGAGCCCAGGTTTGGTAGATGTGGCGTGCAAGGTGAAGGATGGGAGTTACCTTACAAATACCTTGTTAGTGAATTTATTGGAGGAGATACATACAAGCTACATCTTCTTCTGCTGCCTACTCGAAAAAGCCTTATATTTCAAAAGCGACTTTAACGATTTAAAAAAATTTGGTTAAAGTATAGGCTATGCTCTAAAGACCTCTAACGTTTCGATCACCATTTCTCCAGGAGACCAATTCAATAGTATATTGTCAAAAGTATTTGTTGGTGGAAAAAAGCTATAAACTCATCAAAATTTAAATTTTGAATGATTCCCCTAAAAAATTAATTTTGTAAGGTAAGTTAAATTAAGTCATGATTTCTGATAATATAAAAAAATTGCCAAGTTGAGACCCTAGAAAAGCATCGTTTTGAGACCATGTTAGTCGAAATAAGTGACTTTAGAATTATGTCTGACTTTGTAGCTTACTAAACTTTGCCCCTCATTTACTTTGTGAAACTCTATTTAAATCAGTTAGAGATTATATTCAGAACGAGCTTATGAGACAAACAAACCAATTGGTGACTCTGTTTAAATATGAACATCTGTGTGGTTCAGTGGGCCGAATTTCCTATATAAATGAGCGATGACAGCTGGATTCATAGTTCTGCCCTAACAAATACAAAGAACTGCAAATTACTCGTAAACCCTTAGAGATTTCAAAGTCATTTTTTCATGGTTTACTCTCTATTAAATTCTGTATCTATTGATGTGCATATCATTAGTATTGATAAAAGTTAAAATTTTTACTAAAAATTAGATAAAAATGAAAAAATAAAATTTGAAATTTTAATACCACCCCTCGACTCCAAATTTAATTCTGCTTATATTAAGCTATAGAAACATTCAAAATTCAAAAACTCACTTTTTTCCCTAAATTCACTTTTTGCACCTTACCATTTTACAAAATTTGAAAATTGCCTATTTTCACGAATTAAATATTGAGAAACTATAAGAGATATTTTCGAATTGAAAAAACCACAGTAAACTTTGAACTTTTTTCTTTCCTCATGTAAAATTTCATATCAATACGATGTATGGTTAGGGAGCTACAGGCGTTTTAAAAAGGTATTGCAAGTGGTGAAACGTGAATTGTTAAAAATCTGGTATTTTTATTGACATATAAATTGCAATAACTCTTAAACCATTTGAGATTTTACAGTGATTTTTTCAAGGTTTACTCTCTTTTCAGTTCTGCATCTTTTGATAACCATATCATCGGTTTAAAATTTTTTTTATCTTTTTTGAAAAAAACTTTAAACTGTAAAAATTCATGCAAGGATTGAATGACCAATAAGAGAAGATTTTTTTTACAGAATACAGAGTGCACGAGAAAACCTCAAATGGGATTAATAGTTTTGAAAACTCTAATTGTCAGCAATCTGGCGATCGCAACTTCTGCACAATTCTGTTCAAAATTTCATACAAAAATTGTTGTATTTTTGTGAGTGACATTTAATGGTCTATTCCCAAAACTGAAACACTCCTGCAATTGCTGAAATAATTCGTTTTCTAAGGAAATTTGTCCCATTACTTTTAATTCCACGGTGTAGCTAAAGTAATGACATCAGCAACTTTGAAACCATTTGAAAAACACTCGGAAATCATTCAAAGTCAAACGTATGAACGTATCAACAACACTTTAAAAATGAAGATAAATTGATCCAAATTGTAACTGTCATTTAAAAAATGACGTCATACGACTCTAATTTTTTTACAGTTGAGCAAAGAGTCGTAAGCAAATAAAAAACAGTACACTTGCCTTGAATAATTAATTACATTGACTGAAAGTGATTAATCAGCTGGACTTGTACGCGTTAAAATTTGTCAAGTGTAAGTGCGTGGCTAAATCATAAAAACAGAATTTTTTTCCTTTTTCATGAATAATAATTTTAAATAAATTTTTCGACTTTTTTAATGAAATCGGGTGTAAAGGATAGTTTAGTCCTTCAAGGACGCTTAGATGAATACTCCATGTTTGAAAAACATATATACACAGGGTGTTACCAAACTTCAGGAGATGGTTTCCCACATAAAAGTAAGACAAAGTTTCTATAAGCATTTGTTCGGAATTGCCGAGTTCCCTCAAGAACTGTTCTACAGATTGAATTGAAACTTCAGCATTGTACCTAACAAAGTAAAGAACTATTATGAAAAAATAACCAACCTATTCTAATAATCCGTTTTAAAATCGCAGCTGCTTACATTTTTCAAATCAAAATAAGTCAAAAATGGAAAAATTTTAACGATCATTCAATTCTAATTGAGTGATTTAATTTTAGAAGCCACCATAAATAACTCAAAAACGGGAAAAATATCAACAGACATTTGTAGCTCTTTTAATTTCTATTCTAATACTATAAGTGTCAAAATAGTCAAAAGAAGGATTACAATAGAACTGTGTCAATTAGTTTGAAGGACAAGAAATACCTTTGCATTTTTACCATTTACCATCGTGACCAAATTTTCCATATTTGAGTTATTTAGATTTGAAAAATGCAAACAGCCGCGATTTTAAAAAGGATTATTATATTAGGTTTGTTGTTTTTCAAAATAATTCTTTACCTTATTAGGTGACACGACAAGTTTCAATTCAATCCGTTAAACCGTTATGGAGATAAAGAATGTTTTGTTTAAAAAACAAAATGGCGGATATCTGGGAAACTAGGAAATTCCAGATATATCTTTATAGGAACTTTTTCTTACTTTTGATGGAGAAACGACTTCCTTAATTATGAAAAACACAATTTGTCATCACTCTGTAAATTTAATGAGAGCCTAAATATGTGACTAACACATTTTCAGTTCGAAAATCCTTTTTTTTTAATACAGACAAGGCAAACTAAACCAACGTTACCATAGTTACCAGTATAACAAAAATAACAGCTGTCTAACTTTGAACAAATACAAAATTAGGTTACGATAGCACACTACTAAAATTTAATGAAATAATGGTTTTTGTGACGTAAGCAAGCATTTTCGTTAGTGAATACAATATCCTATAAATAGGATTTCATTCAAACAAACTTACTAATGTGTTTTAAAAGTAGTTCTGTGATTTTCTACTTTACACGGGGATACGTTATAAAAAAATATATTTAAAAATATAGTATTGATATAAAATGTTTCATTTAATTCACATTTAATGAATAGAATCGTTTAGTTTAGCTTAATGTTAATAACTTAAACAGATGATTTCAATTTAAGTTAAATTTTAGGTTATGTGTAAGCCTATATTGTTGCTCAAAACAAATGAGCAGATTTTCTGCGCTGTGAAAGCTATTACTTTAGGATTGTCTTCAAATCTCATAACCTCTCAAAGGCTCACCTTTAGTGAACACGGACTTAGCAATATCGAGGGTCCTAGCTGAGTCTACATCTTTTTCATAGAGTCTTGATTTAGTCCCTCTCTTTCATCTTTCCATTTAGTCTCTTTTCCCACCCTAATACTATAAGAATATTCCAGGGCTAGGAAGAGGGGGGGGTCTTTTTTTCTAAGGCAAAAATCACTTAGAGCTTTTTCCCCTTTAAACAAAATTAAAAACTTAATCTTCAATATTAGGAATTCGGTGTTGTAGAAAAACCAATATTTATTTAATGAATCTGTCATTGTTTTGGAACAATTTTGTAATATAAAAGAGGGAAAAGCGATAAAACAATAAAAATAGGACATTATTATGATGGTAATAGTTCCTGGATTGTAGGTTCAAACTGGTTTTAGGTTACTCCTTTAGAGCTCACTTATAATAAATATGGGTTTCACAATCCCAAGACCACTAGCTGCATCTTTATTTAACCGTCCCCGAACTTTTTTACTCTCGTTTATAACACAAAAGAAGTAGATAACCTAACCTGACCTAACCTAACCTAACCTCACCTAACCTAACCTAACCTAACCTGACCTAACCTAACCTAACCTAACCTAACCTAACCTAACCTCACCTAACCTAACCTAACCTGACCTGACCTAACCTAACCTAACCTCACCTAACCTAACCTAACCTAACCTGACCCAACCTAACCTAACCTCACCTAACCTAACCTAACCTGACCTAACCTAACCTAACCTGACCTAACCTAACCTAACCTAACCTCACCTAACCTAACCTCACCTAACCTAACCTAACCTAACCTGACCCAACCTAACCTAACCTTACCTAACCTAACCTAACCTAACCTGACCTAACCTAACCTAACCTCAACTTCGTGGAACTATAACTCACTATTTAGACCTCAAATCTACAAACATACAAACATTTAAAAATTGTATATTCAGTTATAACAATTCTTTGACACATAATCAATTAAAGAAAATTGAAAATGACAAACAAAACTGGAAAAGTAAAGAGGCTATAAGTGGGGAAATGCTATGGTATGCAGATGGCTCCATAATGACTTTTGATTCCTTCGCCTCAATATTTTAAACCAAAGTCTGCGCTAAAAAGATCCTAAAAGAACACAGAAACTTTAAAATCTATATTCTCTCAAATATAAACCGCTGTGAAAACCTTTCAATCCAGGCAATGTAGGACAATAACATGGTGAATGATTCGGTTACAGTGAACAAAGTTACTCTAAAATAGGCGTCTCACCGTGCAAGAAAAGAGAAAAACAAGGTTTCTGATCGCCTTGTTAGAGCCAGGAATAAGACGCATCCATGGTCCATAACCTGTGGATAACTCCATGGTCCTGTGGAAGGTTCAAAGGTTATGTGAAGAATGTGGTTGACATCTGGCTAATACTGGTTCCTTAACTGGGAGGAAATTACTGAATTTTGATAGGTAAAGAAGTTCATCTAATTTTCCAAATCGATCAATCAACTATTAATCACCCTTTAAACTGGATCTAAGATGGACGATAGGTTTTTTAAATGGTCGTTTGTCCAGTGAGATCACCTCAATAAAACAGAAGAATACCTGTCGGTTTTTCTCTGTGGAGGAATCAGCAGAACACCATCTTTGCTCGGAAGAAATTCGATGAATTTGGTTTGGTAGGGCATCTGTGGGCTCTGAACAATTTAGAAATGATCCTCGCGGGCTTAAAAGTATGATACATAAGGGTCGCTGTAGAGAAAAACGCCTTCTTAGGTCGTGTACCCCTCTCCCCCACACCAAAATAAATAAAAAATTTCATTCATTGAATAAGGATGATAAATAGTCTCAAAGATTGGACAATACAAAGAATGTAAATGCAAAGTTAGAAAAATAGGATTTATCCTCTTCTCTGTGTAGACTGGTTGCGACTTCACGCCCATGAAATTATAAGAACCCTTAGTTTCAATTACGGACCTTAAAAAGGAAGAAAAGAATATAAAATACCTCTGTACCCCTCAGGGTAGGAAGAGATCAAAGACATTATCAAAAAGACCTGCAAATAAATATGAAAGTGAAAGATCCAATCCAAGAATAAAATAAAAAGGTGTAGATCCAGCAAAGAACCTCGGGATTGTCATGACTGTACTCACCAAAGTGAGCCCCCAAGTGTTTCTCTTATACTAAAACTTACAAGTGGTTTTTCAGTGGGTGTTAGTTCATCGGGAATTGTTTAGCAGATATTTTACTATAGATTTTATTACAATTGTTTTTAATCAACATATTTTTTAATCTACGTCTAGAAACTGTGTCAATCTTATTAATTATGAAAGTTATAATCTATGCATAGAGTAAGTAAAAAACTATTAATGATCTGCGAATTAACTTGGAATGAATTGTTATGAAATCGTTGTTATTGACAGGTCTTCATTATTTTGATTGTTGTATGCCCAGATGTTTACCACATGTTTACGTAATTCTCTTAAAGTATAAAACACCTAACTTTGGGGAAAATAATTCACTTGTTATCAAACTTGTAATTATGTCTCCAGTTTGGGTATTGTTGGCTGTGCTCGCGTTTCAGGTAATATTTTGAAAGAGGAATTGATCCTAATTCTTTTTATAAAAAAACTTTCCTGATCAACCATTTCTCTTCAATATACGAGGAAATATATTATATTTATTCTTTTGTAGAGTTTTTAAGTATTTTCTTTTTTAATTTTGTTGTCTTCTTCTTTACTGCTATATTTTTATTTTTTATTTTTCATTATTTCTAACGTTTTAAATTTATTGTTACTTATATATATGTATATTACTATATTAACTGTATTACTATTGTATATAGTATATATACTATATATTTATATGTATTACATAAGGAAGATTTTTTTTTTTTTAGTCGTGTCCTTTTTAATTTTGTATTCTTCTTCTTCATTGCTATATTTGTTTTTATTTTTCAATATTTCTAACATTTTTAATTATTGTAATTTATATATATTACAAGAAGAAGATTTTTTTGTAGTGCCTCTTTTAATTTTTTTTTCTTCTTCTTCTTCCTTACTGATATATTTTTTATTTTTCATTATTTCTAACGTTTTAAATTTATTGTTACTAAAGATCTTAAGGAAGATTTTTATTTTTTTTTAGTCGTGTCTCTTTTAAATTTGTTTTCTTCTTGTTGTTCTTCTTCTTCATTGCTATATTTGTTTTTATTTTTCAATATTTCTAACGTTATAAATTTATTGTAATTTATTATATGTTACTTAGGAAAGTTTTTTTTTGTTGTAGTAGTATGGCCTACCTCTTTTAACTTTGTTTTTTTCTTCTTCACAATTTTTATTTGGTAGATGTACCGTTTTTAATTTAAATCATTTTGTGATATTTTTTGTACAACTTACATTTTTGTCTAAATTAAGTTAAAATTTACAAAATTTTAGACTGTTAGAAGTTAAATTTGAGTTATTTTTGTTTTTTCACTCAAAAAGTTTCCGGTGATTGAGCTAAATATAAATAAACATATTATTTGATGTCTTTTTAGTAACAAAGAACACCCCTTACATAACAACTAATTTGTTATTTCTTATTCTTTTCCAGGGCGCCAGTGTTTTGAGCTTTGATGTAGATGCTCAGGCTCAAAGTAAATATATTTTAATTATTAATTAATATTAAAGTTCTAACCATACATGATACAAATATTCTACAATTAGTGTATTTAATAACATAGATATTTCTATATTATTATTTATTATAAATATGTTTTTACTTCAGCTATTTATTTTTAAAAAAAGCAGTTACTTCGTATTCATCGGAGCAAACTATTTTCCCTTAACATAAAAACAATACGGACATTTTCTAACAATGTTACTTGAGCAAGATCCATTTTTGGCTAATCCAGACTGTCCTTAGCTGGAAACAGCTGACTTGTTAGCTTGATTGAGCAGACCAATCTAATCGCACAAGAAAAGTATAGGAACCAGTCGTGTGACTGCTCCTTTTTTAAATTTTGGTTTTAATATATATTTTTAAAAATTTTAACATGGCTGGTTAATTAATTGAAGCATAGCGTTCGGGGATTATCCGCAGCCCCAATGGCCTAATAATTAATAAATAAAAATAGGCCGAGTTTAAGAATTAGTGTCAGACAACCTCAGATCTGTTCTTAATTAGTGTTTCTTAAGTATGAGTGAAATTTAGTAATTAAATTTGGTTTATGATTAATTATGTTAAACTCTACAAAGTTGAGTATTCTATGGATGGATGGACAGACCCGGGCTAACGTTTTTGAGCCTTATAATAGGTTTGGGGGTTAATCAGTATTGTTTTCTAACATTCTAGTGCCTACCCTCCCCTCCCCCGATGTAACGTTAGGAATTGCTAGCGAAAGTTAAAATTGTAGGGAATTCATTTTATTTTTGGAATTTTAATCACAAATGAAAAGCTTGCCAAAAACTTATAAATTGATTTATGGTGCAATTGTTTATACTAAAAGTTTTATTATAAGATTTATAATTGAATGTTTTAATTTTCAGTTAACAATTTGATGAACATGTATAAAAGGCAGACTGATAGCTTGAAAAGTAAGTTTGTATATATTTTTTTAATTTGAGCTTAACTTATAATTGGTATTTTGACACACAAATTCTAGGTTTATTTATTGAAACGTGTTTCAACTACAAAGTCGTCATCTTCAGTGATGCATGAGTTACAATAACAGTTATTGTAGCTCGTACATCACTGAAGATGACGACTTTGTTGTTGAAACGCGTTTGAATACATAATTATGAGAATTTGTGTGTTAAGTTTTATTCTATCTTGTGTCTTTTTACAAATTTAGAAGAGTGTTACTTTTTAAATAATTAATTTAGGAAACTAGTAGACGAACTATTTTTTGGTATATTGTAGTTCACATTTTTAGCTCTCACTAGGTACCTTATACGAAACAGCTTTAAATTTTTTGAAAACAATCTAAAATTTTTGTTTACTCTTTTTTTTTCATTTTTTAGATTTTTTTTTCCTTGTATATTCTCTTTAGGACATGTGAAAAATATATGTATATAGAGAGAGATAAATAATACATATACATATATTCATAATTTAATATATAGAGAGATAAAATAATGATGTCTGTCTGTCGTCTGTGCAGAGATCTTATAGCACAAACTTGTTGACCGATTTTAATGAAATTTGGTATTTAGACGTACTATGGTCATAATTCTAAACAAAAAAAATTTTTTCGACAACTTTAAATCCGTAAGTAACACAAAATTATAATTTTCTCTCTAACGATTTTGATCAATTTTTTTTTTTTTTTAAGTGTAATCTTTATAGTCCAACCAAAACGTACTCATTCCCCTTTATTTCAAAAAATAGCTGTTTGTGAATAATCGGTAAAACAAAATGGCGTTAGGGAATATAAAGACTTTTATGTCTAAAAATCGACTCTTGTAAGCCATTGGAAATATCATTAAACTTATAAAGTACAATAAACGAAGTATACTCGTCCCATACATTGCTTTCTGACAAAGTCGAAGTTTAAAATATAAAATGCCAAGAAATCGTGTCTCACAATGTGCAATAGTTAGTCTGAATATACACTAATAGTTTATAGTGCTGGAATATAAACCTTGGTTCACAACTAAATTATTCCCGATACCATTTTAACCAATTGGAATACTGAAGTCTTAAAATCTAAAACTTTCAATTTTAAGGAAATTATAATAAACTAAAATCATATCTTTAAAGGAACAAGTCTCTAAAAATAAATTTCATAAGACTAAAGAAAACGAAAATTAAAAGTACAAAGTTAAAAACAAAGTGGAAACTATGAGGTCTTACATCTATTAAATTGATTAGTAATCAGCAAACACTAGCTACAAATCCAAAAAATTAGAAAAAAAATCAACCCAAAATAATTATCTAAAAAAATAGATCAGAAAAAACAATGTATTACATATTTATTTTAATTAGATGTAGGTAGGTAAACTGAAGGTAATTTTTTAATATATAATTAGAATTTTAGTTTTGTTTAAAGTAATAAAAGAGTGGTTTTTTCAAGATGACAAACAAAAAAAATTATTATACAGTTCTATATAATATGATGAAAAATATAGCTTGATATTTAAAATTGTGGATCTCCTCCTCCCCCAGAGCATATAGGTTGATATTTAAAATTGTGGATTTTTTCTCCCCCGACAGCTTATAATTATATTGATATTTAAAATCGTGGATCTCCTCCTCCCCCAGAGCAAATAGGTTGCTATTTAAAATTGTGGATCTTCTCCTCCCCCAGAGCATATAGGTTGATATTTAAAATCGTGGATCTCCTTCTCCCCTAGAGCATATAGATGGGTATTTGAAAGTATGGATTTCCTCCTCCTCCAGAGCATGTATGACAATATTTAAAATTGTGGATATCCTTCTCCTCTAGAGCATACATATTGATGTTTAAAGTTATAGATCTCCTTCTCCTCTAGAGCATATAGGTTGATATTTAAAATTATGGATCTCCTTCTCCTCTAGAGCATACAAATTGGTATTTGGAATTATGGATCTCCGCCTCTCCCAGAGCTTACAGGTTGATATTTAAAACTGTGGATCTCCTCCTCCTTCAGATCATATAAGTTGATATTTAACATTGTGATATTTAACATTGTGAATCTCCTTCCCCCCCTCCATTAATTGCAACAACGTTTCAACAAAACCAAAACTTAGTTCATTTAACCTATTTAAAATTCCCAAAATTGAAATAATCAGTTTTTATTATTTTATTTTTAAAGTGAAACAATGTATACTAAAGATGATTGCTAATTACAGGAACCCTCCAAAATACCTTAAATAATGGTTTTGAGTTGCCCAATTTATCAAATTTAAGTGGCATGATGGACAACCTTTATAACCTACAAGATAACATTGATGCGATTCAGACCAGTTTGAAGAGCCTACAAACATGTAAGTATAGAATAATTATTATTGGCAGTTTGAAGAGCCTACAAGCATGTAAGTATAGAATAATTATTATTGGCAGTTTGAAGAGCCTACAAGCATGTAAGTATAGAATAATTATTATTGGCAGTTTGAAGAGCCTACAAGCATGTAAGTATAGAATAATTATTATTGGCAGTTTGAAGAGCCTACAAGCATGTAAGTATAGAATAATTATTATTGGCAGTTTGAAGAGCCTACAAGCATGTAAGTATAGAATAATTATTTTTGAAGTGATATTATATTACCAGAAATTTTGTTAGTTTTAATTTTTTTTTTTTTAATATTTAAGGTGCTGCAGAAATTTACAATTATTTACTAATTAATTTATCTTGAACAAATTCCAAATTGTAACAATAAAAATCTGACAAAAACATTTTGTTGTAACAAAGATTTTAACATTTCTCTACTTAACTTAGAAATATAAAAAATGTAATTATAGTTCTAAAGGAGTATGATTTTTTTTAAACAATTATGGTTTTATTCTCTGTATGTCTAAGGGGCTTAAAAGGGTGGATTATTTGTGGTCAGCACAAAGAGTGTCCATAGTCGTAAGACTAGTCTTCATAGAATTCTATACCTTTCCTACATTATGAGTCTCCAGTGATTTTTTTTATTTTCTCAACAGTGTAACATTTATATTCAATAATAGTACACATAAATTAAAAATCATTTAAAAAAAATAACTTTATACACTAACTAAATCCAGTGTAGAAAAAAATCCAACTAAATACAAAATTAATTCAGTTCTTTTAAATATTTCACAATACATTTACAATATAACTCACACAAAATGATAACACATTACAATAACATACATCTTTAAAATAATTCTTAAAATTCATATTAAATAAAATCAACTAAATTATAATTAAATCAATAAAAAAAATGTTAAAAATACTATAAATGACTGTGGAAATATACTAGTTGACAGCAGTACAGTTTTACCAACCATTAGGTCAGGTTAAGTTGGGTTAGGTTAGGTTAGGTTAGGTTAATATTATGTGTACGAGAGCTACCTGGAAAAAATAACAGAAACATAAATGACACTGACACTCTCTCTCTCTCTCTCACACGCACGCACGCACTCGCAGGCCCACTACACACACACACACACACACACAAACACAAACACAAACACAGAAACACACCACATGCTTGTATGTATATTTACCCACCAAATAAAAACGCTAACCACTAAACGATTATAATTTTATTTCATTTCAATAATTGCATTAAGTTATCTTGTTCTGACATAAAAGCAAATTTCCTATTTTTATTTTACTTACTAAAAACATACATTTCATTCATTATTTGTATATTTTCAATTAATAATTTTAGGTTCCACCTTTCGAATTGGTAGAATTAAGTTTTTTTATTCTAAATTATCGTTTAATGACAATACATTTATAAGAAGTCTGCCATATTTGTAGACTCTAAGTAGTGTCTAAATAAAATCTACTGTATAAAATAATCGGTTTCATTTGGCAATTTTTAAAAATCAAGACTTAAAAGTTAAAATTGCTTCAAAATAGTCTTTCATGTATGCAATATATTACTTGTACTAATTTTCTTAGCATGTGATATTTTGTTTTACGTTAAGCTCTAAAAAAAAAAGTTTAGCTTAAATGTAAAAATCATTAAAAAGTTTAATGGAAGTAGCTATGTAAATGGTAGTTTATTTGGAAGAAGTGTGCCAAATTTTAAGCCTCTAAACGGTGTTTAAGTACCTATGTCGTCCAGAACTAAATTTTCCGATGTGAGTATTGTTTACATAAAGTTTTAAAGTTAACCTAAAAAATCACAATTATAAATTACAATAAGTTACGTTTCAACTAGTAAGTCGTCATCCTCAGGTGCAAAACAAACTACTAACATTGTGTGTATTTAATTTTACAACGATATTAACACTAATTTTATTTAATTCTACTTGGTTTTTTTGTTACCGTTCTCTATAAGATTTTATCTAACGTTCCATAGTAATTTTCAACTAATTTATTCACATCTGAAGATGTACCATTTTGTAGTCGAAACGTCATTCATTAGACTATTTTCTTCTTAATGGATTACAAAATTTTGTTCAATATATTTAAATAAATTATAAAATATAAAAATGATAAACTGTATCTTATAATGCAATTCTTCTGCAGTGTCACAACCATTAAAAGCTGCCAACTCAATGGTAACCAAAGGCCAGGGCTTCACATCAATGATGTCAGTGTTTTAGAGAGAAGTGAGTAAAATCAGCTGTGTAGTAACAGAAATTAAAAGTTTTTAATTAGTATGTAGTTCTTATTATTTATTTAATTCCTGTCAATTGGTATTAATGTAAAATATACTTTGTACTTGGATTATTAGACAAAATGGGTTAAAAGTACTCCTACCTTTCCTTCAGCACTATTTTATACAAATTTATCAAATTGATTTAGGACTTAATGAAGTCCATTCCTAATTAATAGTACAACTTTTATGATGTTTAAAATGTATATCTGCCATCTTGAAATTAAGAAAATAATTTTAATCGTATCATAACCGTTTTAATACAACATTAATTTTCAATTTTGAGTTCAGTGCAATTGTCAGTGTTTTATATATTTCCTATTCACGAAAAAACTCTCTGACAATGGTGGAATTTTACTTTATCAAATACTGACAGACTTTGATGCTTTGATGTTAAACGCAATTGTAAAACTTGTTGCTTACCCAGTGTAGTGGGGTAATCGAAACTAATTTATACTTTCGTTTCTTGTTCGACCTTCACATTTCCTGGGGTCAGGAAGAGATACAATTTGTTAACCCTTTTAATATTCCCTTGAATGTTTCTTTGTTGATGAATAAAGGCGAAAAACCTCTCACCCACCATCATTTTGTAAAAAGACCATAAAACATTCCGAATACTTCTTCAGACTTGGAAAAAAAAATTGTTGGCCAAAATAGACCTGATAGGAAAGATGAAAAGCATCTAAAAACTATATGAAGAAGCTGAAGATCCTGCTAGGCTATGTCGGGAATTGTCAAACCCGATCTCATTATAAGTGAACCCCTGAAGGACCCTTCCGAAGCGGCTCTTCAGAGTAGTTGGGACTTGTCGTTCTCCTAAAAGGCAAGTCTCCTATTTTACAGCAACTTCCCATAGTTCTAACACTTTTCCTTTTTTCTTTTTTTTAGAGAAGTGTAAGTTTTTAGGGCTAATGTACATTCCCTGCCCTAATAAGAATCAAATGTCTTCTGAAATGGTAATATCTTATGTGTAGATGTGCAAATGTTTTCTGAAATGGTAATATCTTATGTGTAGATGTGCAAATGTTTTCTGAAATGGTAATATCTTATGTGTAGATGTGCAAATGTTTTCTGAAATGGTAATATCTTATGTGTAGATGTTTTAAAAATAAGTTTAAAATATTTATAAACGTTTTATATAATACATTTAAAGTATGTTTTTATCTAATCAGTTACAGTAATATATTTAAACAACTCATCTACATTATTTCCCATAGGATATTTTTTTCGTCTGGTGTATTTTTAAACTCAATTTAGCCTACCTATACATTGGAGATGGGATGGTAGCAAGTTACAACACGTAAGACGTTGAATATGAACTGAGCAATTTGATCTCTAAACAAGATTTTTTTTAGAATGACTCCATGAATAAATAATTAGGCGGACTTAATCTATTATAAATTTTATGTTTACTTTAAAGTTTGAAATGAATTAATAAATAAAACTATTGGTTGTCATTATTTCAGCACAAACTAGATAGATATTCCCTGAACGATGCCTGTTACTCTTCTTCAGCAACTCCCCCACTCTAACCAATGATGGACCTCCTCCATTTCCCGTCACTGTGGAGACCCCTATCACAATTCGCACATGTTCAATACGTAATCAAACTTTTCAAAGCTATGTGATTTTAACATATTCGGTGCTATGGCAAGGTTATAAAAATCGGTCCTATAAGACACATCTGTTTTTAAGAGTTGTTAAACTAACTCACTTTACGGTGTTACGACATCGTAACGTCTGTAGGGCTGTAAACGATCCACACATTGAGTTGCGCTGAGAAATCAAAAACTTTCTACTTTGATTAATATATTATTTAAAAAACTTAAATTAAAACCCCGGAGCTATTTTTCTAACACTCTTTATATTTTATATTATTCTTAAAAAAGTTTACATTGATGGGAAAAGAATGAAAAACACACATATATTGCTCAAAATGTTTTAATTTCCTCACAACGCACACAACTATAGAGGCCCTCTCAACCAGCTTCACGTTCATTTAAATAATGATGAAACCATCCCTAATCCTTCATTCATTAAATTTTTGGCCGTCTCTGGTGCGAGGTCAGTAACTAAAGGTAAACAAAAGAGACATAATAATTACAACCTGCAATTTATTATATCTATATTTTGTACTCCAAGCTTACACATAGGTTAGTAAATTAATAGTTTAAAACATAATTCTATTCTCATAACATTTTGTTATGATAAATGAAGATACAAATACTTTATATTTCTAAGTAAAATTAGCCGTTCTACGGTTTTTTTAAGACAAGAAAAAGAGACGTTCTAGGAACTTGTCTTGTTTGGTAATTTTCAATTGGATTTTTGAGAATTTGGGGTCATATTATTCGACAACTGGTGTAGAGTTTAAACTCAATAATTTAATATTTTAAAGTTATTTTGAGAATTTGGAATATTTTTAAAAAGCTGTTTTCGTGAGCTAACATAATCTTAATAAGATCTACAAAACGACAACAAGAAATGTAATTTTTAAAAGCATTTTAATCCATTTGTCGAATCAATTTTATTAATTCGGACATTTTTTCAAAAGTTTGGGAATGGGAAACTGTTTATTTCAAATAGGAAAAACATAAAGTACTATGCAAATAGGAAAAACATAAAGTACTGCAATACAAAACATATTACTTTGTTTGGAAAGGGAAAGTCAAAAAGTAATTGGAAATATTGATTTCCCTCCGAATCATATGTATGGTAGCACTGATTGTTTTTCTATAACTCATAACGTCTATCAGCTGTTCATTGGAAGTATTGTTTCATTGTTAGTTATTTGTGATTGTGTTTAAAATACTGTGTGAAAAAAGTTCTCCTTAGTTTGATTGCACCAAGAAAGAAATGCGAGAAGTGATACGCTTCCTCAATTCAAAAGGTGTGAAACCAGCAGAGATTATTCGTCGAATGCAGCAGCAATATTGAGAGAGTTGTTTAAGTGGAAACAATATCTACGAATGGATTGATCACTTTAAAAGTGGTAGGATTTCTGTGTGATGGACAACAGCCTGGTAGGCCTTCCACTTCAAAGACTAATGACAATATTGAAGCGGTTAAACAAATGATTCTCGATAATCGACGAATTAAAGTTGCAAGTGAGTTAAATTTGTCATGGCTCAGCATATTCAATCTTTAAACTTTCGAAAAGTCTGTGCTCGCTGGGTTCCACGTCAATTAACCAGCTACCACAAAGACAATCGTGTGAAAATTTCCCAGAAGCATTTGGAATGTTATGAAGAAGAAGGTGACTTATTTCTTAAGCGTATAATAACCGTTGTGAAACATGGGTCCTTCATTTTGAACCAGAGAGTAAGCGACAAAGTTTGGTGTGGAAACATCCTTCCATCTCCCACAAAAAAAGTTCAAAACTCAGATGTCTGCAGGAATGGTTATGATGTCGATATTCTGGGATATGGGAGGTTGCGATTTTGGTTCACTTCAAACCTAAAGGTCAAACAATAAATAGTGCCAGCTACTACGTTTATTGAAGCCAAAATTCAAATCCAAAAGATGTGGTAAACTTTAAAAAGGCGTGATTTTGCTTCAAGATAACGCTCGACCCTGTACGGCCAAAAACACAGTCCTGTGCCTTCGAAATCTTGGTTTTCAGCTGATGAACCACCCTCCATATAGTCCGGATCTGGCTCCGAGCGATTTTCTTTTTTGCCCATTAAAAGATCAGTTACGAGGGGATCATTATCGAACTGATGAAGAGGCCATTGAAGGGGTGCAAAATTTTCTGAACACGAGACCAAAAACCTTCTTCCAGGAAGGAATTCCACGGGTATTCGGGGATCACCGTATCTAGATCACGGCATAAGATATGCGATGCGTGCGCATGGTAGTCAAGACAAATCACAGTCGTTCACAGTGCGCCGAAGTCAGCGGACGTAAGTTGCGCGTTGTTACAATTTAACCTGTGAGTAATAAACCTAAATGGCTACCTAAAACCTTAATTGCGGGTTCTGATCGACCCCCGGGTGTTACGTAGTCATTAGTAGGTCATCCGACTAAAATTGAGAAGGAATTATTATGACCTAAATGGTTAACGTAATTCTCCCATCACGCCTGTCCCTAACCGTAAGTTGTAATTGATAAGTTAAGTAATTATAATATTTATTTAGTTAGTTTAATTAGTACATTATACCTTATCATAAGATGGCTGTGAACATAGTGATTAGTTGGGTTTGAGACTAATGGTTAATTAACGATCCAATATATTTACTGGGTAAGCCCTAACACGTTATTCCAAACCCTCCTTCCAGAACCTTAAGCGGTTCGAACGTCTGGACCAATCGAATAACCAGGGCAGATGTTCGCCTCAGTTGGTAGCAGAGAAGTTCGCCGCATCCAGGAAGGAATTAAATGCTCGTTAAAAGATGGATTAAGTAGGAGGGGATTATGTTGGAAAGTAATGCTATTTATGTACGTACGATAAGTATATGTAGTAAATTGTTCAATTAACTTTACTTATTGACTTACCCCTATATTATTTAGTCATATTTAAATTAAAAAATATACTAAAATGAGTGTAAAATCTTTGGTAATGCATTGTAAATTCAGCAAATATGATTTCAACTATTGACAAAAACTTTTTCGTAGGCTGTAATTTTAAATTGATTAGATACTTACGTGATTTAACTTTATCCAATGTCGACTTCAAAGTGTCAAGTTTATCTTGTAACTCATCAAGCTTTTCCAGATTCTTACTTATGTTAGTCAAGTCAGACAAATCAGTCTCAATGACATCATCAATTTCGTCTACAAATACAAGACACACATTGTAGTCCTCAATTTAAATTTTAACTAATAAAAAATTCAATAATGAAATTTCGCGAGTCTCAAAAGAGACGAATGAACTAATTTTTTATATTTCTGAAATTTTCAATGGTGATGTAAGAAGTACCGAACGTAACGAAAATTTCGTTACTAGTACCGAACGTAAGCTTTTCCGGTGTACGATCGTATTTTCCGCACGAAAAATCGATCAAGCACCGGAAAAGTATTTTCGGTACGAGTTATGAACTATGCTTTTCATCATGGTGGAAAAATAACACACAATAGGCCTAAACAATATAAAAACTAGTACATTGCATAACATAAACATTTAGTTAACAATTAACTTTTAATCTTATCTCAACAAACATAAATGAGTTAAACAAACGAGAGTTAAACAATATAAAAACCTACAGTTTAAAAGTTCAGATTGGTATTTATGGTACAATTTTGTTTATTGGTAACATTGATTTCTTCGATAGAATAAAACTGGAACAAAAGATCGCACAAAAATTAAGTTTACTTAATCAAACGCGTTTCAAAGACAAATTCGTCATCCTCAATGATACATAGGCTACAATAACTAAACTATAACTTATAATTGAGTTATATTTTACTTGTTGTAGCTTATGTATCAGGGAGGATGGCTACTTTGTCGTTGAAACGCTTGTATTACACTCCACCTTAGGGTTGGGTGTGTACCATTATGGCACCTTTTATCTTGATAATATTATTTTAAAGTGAAAGCATTCATATTAGATGATTTCTAAACTCAATTTTTGTTATAATATTGTTTTAAATTTTTTAAATTAATTTTAAATTGCAAATATAAAATTACGTGAATTACAAAACGAATCTAATTAGTAATTAAAATGAAATATTCTTCAAGTGGTTCTCCAACTAAAAATATAATGTTATTTTTGAATCCCCTCACACACACATGCACATATTCTATTATAGGTTAAATATTAAAAATCAATTGGTCTACGATTTACAAAAATATACTTACTTTTCGCTTTTAAAGCCTGTTTCTTGTAAGTGGACAACAAATTGGTGACTGAAATATTTAAATCAATTTGTATATTTTAAATTCAATAAATTCACGAACACATTTTACGAGGGGCAGTCAAAAAGTAAGTTGTAAATGTTTGAATTGCTCTTTGTTAAAGGTATATTTTGGTTACATCTGTTGGTAACATTGTTTAAAGTTCTGTAAAATTTGTATGATTCCATTGTTGGACAAATGCGAGTAATAATCTTGGAATACAATCTTGTTGAGCACTGTGGTGAAATTCACAATAATAATTCGAATTTGCCCCTAACCACAATCACTAGAAACTTGTTATTTCATTAGTAGATATGTAAGGTTAGATGTAGTTTATAAGCAAGACCCTCCGATGATGATAACCATGTTATCGAAATGTACATCAGGGCATTAAGTGGCAATAATTAATAAAGAACAATTAATCAGATAATTGTGTTTTATTAAGTTTCTAGTGATTGTGGTTAGGGGCAAATTCGAATTATTATTAATAATCTTGGAAGTTGCATCCAAATTAGAATTGCTGTGTTTTCTACCGGCTAAAAAGTGTAATCCCACTGAAATTCATCGCCAGTTAAGTGAAATTTACTGTAACTCGCCAGGTCATTCCAAAATGGTGCGAGTTGATTGAAAATAGCTGCAGTGGAATTAAGGATGAGTGCAGGCAAGAAAGACCATCGAATTCGGTCATGGATGGCAACGTTCAACGTATTCAACCATTAATTCTTGCAGATGAATATTTCTCATGAAAGTGTGCACAGCATCAACTCTGAGCAGCATCAACTGTGCGCTCGTTGGGTGTCTCACTAGAGAATACAAAGAGAAGCGTTTTACAGTTCTCGCTTCGTTATGACAGGGAAGGCAATGAACTTTTAAACAGTGACTGGAGATGAAAGCTAGGTCCATCATTTCACTCCTAAAACAAAACGAAGTTCTCGCGAGAGGAGACGTACTCAATCCCCCCCACTCCGAAAAAGTACAACAAGTTCCATCAAGCAGGGAAAGTGATGTTAACTCTTTCTTCCGACACTCAAGATGTAGGGCGTACTGAGTTCATGCCAAGGGGAACAACAATTACTGCAGTAGCTTATTGTGAAATCTTGAACAGACTAAGAAGACCGCCGTCCAGGAAAACTGTCAAAAGTTGTACTTGTTTATGACAACACAACTCCTCATTCTATCGTGTCACAAGATACCCCATAAGGTAGAAGCTCGAAAGGAAAGAGTGGGGACATCCTCCATATAGTCTAAAACTTGCGCCTTGTGATTTCCACGTGTTCATGCTAATGAAAGAAGTTCTTGCGAAACAGCGATTCGGAAATGATAGAAGATACAGTAAGAGGTTGTATGAAGTTGGACGTAATTTTTTTAATGAAGGAGTTGAAATACTTGTCCCTCAATATGATAAATAACCGAAGCAATTGTAAAAAAGTAGACTGTTAATTTGTAGTTTCAGAATAAAGATATTTTTTTAGGTTAGTGCAATTTATTTTTTGACTGCCTCTCGTACGTAAATACAACTCTACATTGAATCAACCAAAAAACGCTAATCTCTTAACTTCATTGCAATGTTTTTCTAGTTTATTCAAATCAAGTTTGATTTTTCATTATTTTAAAATAATTATGTAATGCAAACTTGATATGGTCAACACAAACTAAATTTATGCTTGCTTTTTAAACATCTAACGAATAAAAAAAAAAGAATTTATCCTGAATAAAAATATTTTTTTAAATTAAATTCATTAAATCCAGTGATTCATAAACGATATTTTTAGAATATACACAATTAAAATTGTACACTCCTTAAGGATAATAATAAACTTTTTACGTTGATCCGGGATGTCATCGCCCCAAACATTTCCACTCTGAAAAAGAATAAAAAAATTAGGCATTAAATAATTGGTCTATACATGTATAACAGGATATAATAAATCTATTCTAGTTTTAAAGTCATGCTATTAATATGGTTTAATCAGACATTTGCAATTATTTAGGTATAGAAAATTAATACATGACGTTTCGAGAGTATAAATCAACTCTCGTTATCAAGTGTTAATAAGAGAAAAACACCAACATAAAACCAAAGAGGGGGGGACAGGTTGATTATCCCAATAAACAGTTAGGACAACTTTCTTTTGGCTCCATCCCTTACAATCAGTTCTTTTGTTTAGTGTAGCCCTGTGTATTGTGTTTTATTATTGATTTAGTCTTGCACCTCATACACACTTCTGGGTCTAAGTTGGACCTTAGTGTAGTGTCCTTCTCTACCGCAGGGGGACTTCACAGTGTTGATATAATTTTTTTTTAATTAAGTGTGTTACGGAAATCCTTGTTTTTCCTTATCATGTTTAAGTCCTCAGGCCTAGTTTTAGGCTCGAGTTATTTTCTTAGATTATAGATTTTTGTTTCCAATATGCCTCTATGTTGGTGTTTTTTCACGTTTCTTTTTTTCCCTTTTATGCTCCAAGTTAAACACTCGATAACGAGAGTTGATTTATACTCTCGAAACGTCGTGTATTAATTATCTATACACAAATCAAATGTTCGATTAAACCATATTAAAAATAAGGTAAGCTGCTCTACAAACCAAAACTAGTTAGGTTGTTAATTTTATTTTTAAAAAACCATTTTTAAACACAAATAAATTCTCAAAATGTGATTTTAATTGATTCGCTTATTTTTTTTCATGTATATATTTAATCAATTTTTTTTAACATAAAAATAATAAATTTTTGTCATATTTCCAATCTAGTCTTTTTTGAGCGATTTGTTTAAAATAATGAAAGTTTTTCGTTTTGAAAATGTAATATGAAATATTTAATAAAGTATGATTACTAATTTAAAAACATCAGTAGGCCTATTATTATATCCGTCAGGAGCTCTCTCATAATGAATGTTGATATGTCAAATTCAAGGAATCTTTGCTAGTTCTACACCATTCGTTATGCAATCTTGGGTTAGATCCCTCTCTAACATCTTTCCTAGCGGGTCTGTTTCTCTTTATTAAATATTGAGCTTGACTTATGAGAAAAACTATACAGTATAACAAACACACAGAACACAATTCTCATAAAAAAATTATAAATAAATAAATAAACTTAGGCGTATTTTTTTATGAGAATTGTGTTCTGTGTGTTTGTTATACTGTCTCTTTCTCATGACTAACTCTTGTTTTTTCCTACCCTGTACTATTAGAGCATTCAAAGGCTAGGGGTCTTTTTATACCTTTTTTTTTCCTTTTTTGTACAAAACAATAGATAACCTAGAGGTTTAGGTTAGGCTAGTTTAGGTTAGGATGTCTTTTATACTCTTTTCTTCTTTTTTGTACAAAACAATGGATAACCTAGAGGTTTAGGTTAGGCTAGTTTAGGTTAGGATGCCTTTTATACAATTTTCTTCTTTTTTGTACAAAACAATGGATAACCTAAAGGCTTAACGTTTGTAAATTACAAGGAAAAAATCTATTACGACCTGATTTTCCTTTACTTATATTATTGTATTTCCGATTTGGAATATTCAACACTATGAATGTGATACTCATCATAGCTGGCTTGCGTCAAATGTAATATTGCAGCAGACAATATTAACTTCCCAATGTTTGAACATTTTCATGTCAGTATTTAGTACAGATATAGTTGTAAAGTCACAGACATGAGACATATGACATCAGAGAAGGCCCAACCCATAGGTTGCTTAAAGCCTAGGTCTGCTTTAACCGGATAATATGTGATTAATACATTGACATTGGCATCGACGTTGTTCTTGTTTTCTGAACCAGAGCTCGTTATTAATTGTAGCTTCCCAATTGACCTCACGAAACTGGGTCAACGTCGTAAAGTTTTTACAAGCTCAAATTGAAACCTCTAGCTCATGAAGCCAGAGTGCTAACAACTATTATCTGTATACAGTAACTTGGCGTCTGGACCCGGACCAAATAGTAGCTGTGTAAAGAGCTTTCTACTGGCGGCTTTTACAAACGGAATAGTGTCGTGTTTGGTATCAATTTGCTTATATTTTCCTAAACATTTTAACTATGCTGAAAAAAATATGTCTCCCATAAAAAAGTTAAATAGTGCAGTGTTAACGCTAGTAGGTGACTCATCACTGAAACAGCTGGGTGAGGAAGGGGGCGACGGGGGGACGGTTCCGGCCGCTCGCAGGTAGCCAAGGGTTCAGACGCCTAGTTACTGTATACCAATGACTACATAAATACTATAAGACACGACATGGCCATGTTAAATATTCTACGCTTATTCTTGAGTTGACCAATACCCGCTAGGTGGCGTTGATGTGACCAATCTGAAGTTGATGTGACTGGCTCTAGGTGGCTCTACGGTCAAACAATGTTTCAGGCGGGTAAGAGAAAACGCACTGATGCCACATATGGGACCAGAGATGCGAGGGAAGGTCGAGAATCGCTTATCTCAGCGCACGAACTGACAACACTGACTATGCTGACGGAAGTAAGTGAGAAGGTTTGTGAGAGAGAGAGAGGTCAACAGTTGTACAGTCTCAACCAAGTGGGATGCGTACAGTCAAGCACCTGTTGCTAGCGCTTTCTGATAGCTGTGTGTCAAACTTGTGACGAACAGCACCCGTAAAGCGTAGACTATTTCCCTATCCTATGTCGTGTCTTATAGTATTTATGTAGTCATTGCTGTATACAGACAATAAACCAACTGGTGCTCAAATTGAGGACAAAGCTGTCTTATACAATATTATAAAGTTATTAATTTGCAGATCGTTTCTTGGTCTTACCTAATTGGAAGAAATTTTCTTTGTTTTTCTTCGGTTTAAGAGTGATTACAGTATTTGTTTTGTGTTGTTGATTTGTTTTGTTGTTATTCGTAAAATTTACAGTTTCTGAGATATTTGACTCTAAAAATTATAAATGGTGGCCATTTTGAGTATTTATATCGTAAAGTGTTATATCTTGGTGTACTGATTAGAAATAGCATAAACAAATGCTTATACCAAATTTAAACTAAAAACATTACTAATTTCAAAAGTTATCATTCATTTTTTTTACACAAAATGGCCGATAAACGGAAAATGAAGCTTTTCCGGATCTATGTTTATATACTTATATATATATATTTAGCTCTGGAATCAGCTCCCGAAATATTGCAGTGGAATTTTGAATCACCCTGTATAGTAAAAGTTATTGAATATTGCCGAACATGGTTTCGCCAGTTACGGCATTTATGAGGCAGCTTAACACAGAATGAGTAAAAATATTAAAAAACAACTTTGTTAATCTGTCTAGTAAATTTTGCAATTGGTGAAACCATCGTTGGCAAGACTCAATAAATTTTAGAATTTCACTAAATATTGTATTAGTGTTTCATTTAACATGGAAATAGAAACATTCGGTTGTTAATATTTATTTGTTTACTTTTAATTTATATGTAATATACCGGATATCCATAAACTATTGGACTTATTTCAAAACCTATTTATAAGTAGATACAATCAGAATAAATAGTTTCTCATACATCATGTGACTGCTGACTTTATTTAGTTTTTTTTTTAATATGTTGGTAATGCTGGTTAAGATTGTTTGTTAAGTTACCATAGCAACAATTAAGACTTTGTCAAAACAGAGAAAATTGGTAAGATAAAAGAAAAGGTTCAATGAGTTTTATTGCTCCATGAATCACAATCGCCGATTACAGTGCAAAAACATTTTATAAGGTAATTTTAGATAGGTAATATATCGGGTTTCCATAAACTCCTGGACTGATTTCAAAGCCTATTTATAAGTACAATCAGAACAAAGCAGTTTCTGATACATCTGTGACTATTTAGTTTTTTTTTATGTTGGTAATGCTGGTTAAGATGTTGGACCAGGCAGAAATCTAATATCAGCTGGATATTCTCCAAGCCACTAATGGGGCACATGTGGAAGTGTACTGAACTTGTAAATATTCTAAATAAAACTTTATTTTAGCCACTAATGTGGCACATGTGGAAGTGTACTGAACTTGTAAATATTCTAAATAAAACTTTATTTAGCCATTAATGGGGCACATGTGTATTGAACTTGTAAATATTCTAAATAAAACTTTATTTATTATACTTTTCTTTAATAAAACTTTTATTTCTTTATCCTTGATCAATTTTATTTTTACAAACACTACAGGATTTTATAAACACGTGGTATTATTTTTTTATTTAAATATGTTCACTTTAAAGCTAATTATTTGTTAAAATGTACTCAATAGGAAAATATTAATACTATAAAATCAATATTTTTAAGATACATAAACCACATCACAATATTATGAAAACAAATAGCAGGACAAAATATGAGAAATAATATACAGTACGAGATATTTAAAAAAATGAACTACTTAAGAAAAATCTTTGAACAAATCCAAAAGTTCTTTTTATTAAATAATAGTAAGTAAATAATGGTAAGAAAAACTACCTTTGGATAAAATCATTTACAAAAAACACAAAATATTGTAATATTTATAATAGTAGAAAAGATATTAAATTTAAAAGACTACTAAACCAATCTTTTATTGTTATTTTTTTTTATTTAAATATATATAAAATAGAGAACTAAATAATAAAATTATTTCTTTACTAATAGTAACGCCCAAAACTTTCCATACAGTATTACCTGGAAGACGAGCACAGCGAATAATACCCAAACTGGAGACATAGTTGATTTACAAGTGGTTAACAAGTGAATATTCTTTCATTTGCACCCTTTTTTATACGATAATTCAGTTGCGTAAACATGTGTAAAACATCTGGGCATGCTACAGTAATCACAGTAATGAGACCCTATCAATGGCAATGATCTTTCACAATTGATTAACGAAAACAGGAACGATTTCCATATGTACGTAGTTAATAACATTTCTAATTAAAAACATCGTTATTGACATAAAATGTAATGTATAAAATGGCAACCATTCGAAATAAATCACAGTTTACTAAATTCTTAAGTCGACGTAAGATTATGGCTCCAGTTTGGGTATTGTTGGCTGTTCTAGTCTTTCAGGTAATATTTTTAGAAAATAGATTATATGTTGTTTTTTTATAGGATTGTATCTTCCCTGGTCAAACATTTTATTATTTATTTTATGACAAAGTTTGAAAATACTGTTTCTTTTCAATTTTGTTTCTTCTACACTACTAGAATTTTTATTTTCAAACCTTTAGTTTAGGTATTACTTAAGGATAACATTTTGTAAATGTTATATCTGTATATTTTGTAAAGAAAATATCTTCCCTGAACAAATGTATTTCTTTCTTTATTTTATTTTTAAATAAAGCATTATTTTTTAAGCAATTATTCTTTTCAATTTAATTTCGATTTCACTACTAGAATTTTTATTTTCAAACCTCCAGTTTAGGTATTGCTTTCAGCTAATATTTTGGAAAAAAAAATGTTGTTATTTTTTATATAAGAAAGTATTTTCCCTGATCAAAAGTATTTCTTTATTTATTTTATTGAAAAAAATATATAATATATATTATTTCGTTTCTTCTTCACTGCTATAATTTTGATTTTACATTTTATATTTGCTGTTTAATTTTTTTAAATGTCTACCTTTTCTTTGTTGTTTGCTTTTTTCTTTTTTTCTTAAATCAAAATTTAAATACTAGCTAAAAACAGTTTGACGGATCGAAAAGTAAGTCCTTTTATTAATACATTTTTTATTAATTCCTAGAAAAGTTTTTGAAAGAGTAAAAATATATATTTTGGGAAACTCAAATTTCGTACAGAATTATCTATTACTATACTCCACATTTTTTACTTTCTTTAGAGATTCTGTACAAGAGGTGTTAAATTTATTGACTACAATTAGAATTTTGTATTATTATAAATCCACTTAAACCAAATATTATTTAAAATAATTTAAATATCAATTTAAGATTTATTTTTTCCACAGGTTTTTTTTATAAATGTATTTGTCTAGAAATAGGGGCTTTAAATTTATTTTTTACTAACCAACTATCGGCAAATACTTGGCTCCAAATCCAAAACGTGGAAAATAAAATCAAACAAAAATAACTACACGAAAATAAATAGTTCAGTTGTCCAATTTTATTAGTTATTTCGTTTTTTTTATTACTTCTTTCTTTATTAGTCTTAATTTTTAATTTTGTTTTTACTATTTACTTTAATCTAATTTTTATTTTTTCCATTTTATGTTTGATGTTAAATAACAAAAATTGTGTACCTTTTAGTTGTTTACATATATATTGTATTAAATTTAAATTATGGCTACATATATATTGTTAAATTTAAATTGTGGCTATATATATATATTTAAATTGTGGCTACATATTAAGAAATCATATGTATAAAAAAATCATTTTTATTCAGATATGTAGTCACAATTTTAATTTAATTTAAATCTGAATAAAATATGATATATTTTAATTTATAAGTAGTAGATATAATTATCTTATACCTTTTATACATCCCGTTTTCATAACATCATAGTTTTAAAAAGATTATAAATAAATCGCTGAAGTTACAAACATGTCCTGAATTTACGTAACGAAAATTGAATCTTAAATATATTAAAAATGTGATTACATATAAATTTAAAAAATTAATAATTCAATTTCTATTTGTTCTGATAAATAATTTTGTGTTTTACGTTCTTGGCTTGTGATGTGTTATGGGCAGGGATTTTATTTTTTTGTTTATTTAGAAACGACAGTTACAATATTTGTAGATGATAGCCTACATAGATCATAAGCAAGAAAAAACCCAATTACAAGATAGAGATAAGTGATAGAATAATCACTTTATTCAACGTAATTGTTACAGTACTTTGATACAATCTTACTGTGATGCACACATATTAGGACAGTTAAAGAACGTTTTAAATTTATTTATAATTTAGTTGATTTTATTTCAAATTATTTTTTAGATGTATTCTGTTGAAAGTTTTATATTTTTTGTATGTGTTATTTGTAAACTTATTTGCAGATTATTTTTCATTCAGTTGGAATTTAGATACAAGATTTAGTCTTTTTCAATTTATGTATACTATTTTTGTTGTACAGTGTTATGCAACACTGTGGAAGATAGATAAATTAAAAAGTGGTAAATAATGATTTCTAATAATCTGTATATCTCAATATAACCCTTCTCCATAAACCTTGTCATCTGTAGTGACATAGAACTTATGTTTATATAACAGCTGATTTTTTTATTCTTTTCCAGAGTGCCACTGTATTTAGCTCCGATGACGATTATCAGAATAAATGTAATTATATAGTTTAATTTTTAATACTTTAAATGTTAACACATATTTAGATAATATATTAATATTTCTCTACTGAATGCATGGAAATATTGTTTTTATTTTCCAATACAGATAAACAATACATTTATCGGCAATGATTTGACGAGAGTCAGCTGGTTTGATACTGAACTGAATTTAAATACAAATATTTAGTATACAGAGTGTCCCGTAACTATATTGAACAGCTTTGTAAAGTTGTTCCTTAGGTAAAAATAAGATACAATTTTTAGTTTTTTTGCCAATCATTCGGTTACCTTTTTAACGTATTTTAAAAAAAAACAATTCATTTGTCATTTAAAAAAGGAAACTTTACTGTTCCTTGTTACAATTGTAAAGTTAACGGCTTTAGAGCTATTCAACGTTAAAAACGTTAACACAGGCGCCATTTTGAAAATATACAAGAGAAAGTTCTGATTTTTTGTACCCTGGTAAAATTTGCATTTCAAATTTGAACTCAATATCTTATCTACTTTCAAATACATAAAGATTTTATGTAAAAAACAAAATGTCGGATAAATAGGAAACGAAACATTTTTGGACCTATGTTTATTGGAACTTTTACCTAAGGAACAATTCTCCAAAGGAGTTCCCGGAGTTCTGGGACATCCTGTATACTCGTAAATCTTCATTTAAAATTATATTACAATAGAAAAACACACACAAATTTCAGAAAAAATCAAAAAATGTAAAACAAAACAAAATATGAAAACAAAACAATTCGAAATTTATTTCCTTTTTTTCTTTTATCCAAAATTTCGTATCCGGTACAGGGTGTTCTAATAAGCAAAAGTAAGCCTACATATTTGTTTACTGTAAAAAATTCCTTTTGAGTATCTTAAATTGACTATTTAACATATTCAAAAATAATACCAGCGTTATATTTTTAAAAAACGATATAAATCACGTTTTGTTAATTTTGGAACACCTGTAGATCCCAAACTTTTGTACCACCCTGTAGATACCTCAGGTAAAAACTTCAAAATGAAATATTGAATATTTTTCTATTTAGAACAGTTCTTGAAATAACAAGCCGTTTATATATTGTGTACACACATTGTAAAGAAATTTATTTTGTAATGTTTTTAATTTTACTAAACTAATTTATTATACAGCGTGTTAAATAAGTCCCGGGACGGCTTAATATTTCTTTAACCATTACAGCTAGAACTACAAAGCTTTGCACATTGTTAATGGACACCGAAACCTATTTTAGTACGTATTCAGTGGACTGCTAGCTTTCCAGGGGGACGGCCCACAAGGAGTAAGTAGGAAATCTTAAATGAGAGCATAGGTCGAGTTGTACATCGAATTAAAGGCCTTTATGAGTAGAGCACAATGACGCAAACCCGACCTCTAAAGCCCTAAAATAGCGTGGGTTTAAAGTTCATTATAAATCAAACAAGGAAAATGGATCAACCGTGATTGGTCTAAAAGATAATTTTTTTGTGACTGGTAATGGGTTGTCTTTCAAACAGGAAACATACTTGCTTTAGATGCAACAATCATTAATTGTTCTAGGAAATTGCCATAGGCTTACATTTACCTAATAATTGCAAATTTAAGCAAACTTTGAACAGCTGCTATTTTTGGCTCGTTTGTTCGTTTGAGTTCGGATTTGCGGCATTGTACTCAACTAATAAAAACCTTTAATTTGATGTAGATATCAACCTATGCTTACATTCCTTGAGGACCAACCCCTACTGGAGGTAAAGAGCCAGTGAGCAGTCTAAAAAATAGTTTTTAAAGCCATATATTGATTTGCAATGTTTTAATTTCATAACCTCTACCTAGTAAACGTTAAGCTGTTTTCAACATACCTGACGTTGTAGCTAATATGAACTTTAAACCCACGCTATTTTAAGTAAGGTGAACCTGTTGTGGTCAGGTTTGCGGTATTGTGTTCTACTCTTAAAAGCCTTGAATTCGATGTACAACTCGACCTATGCTCTCATTTAAGATTCCCTACTTACTCCTTGTGGGCCGTCCCCCTGGAAATGTAGCGGTCCACTGAATACACTAAAATAGGTTTTGTTATCCATTAACAACGTGCAAAGCTTCGTAGCTCTATCTGTCATGGTTAAAAAAATATTAAACCGTCCCGGGAGTTATTTAACACGCTGTATACAAATTTCAACCTAAGCTGAAAATCAATCTAACCTCCTCCTACAAATTAAATTCAGTGATCAGGGACCTGTATTTCGAGGCCACCTTCCCATTCAAATACAATTCCAATTCAGTTTTTTCTTAAGATCGCTATACAAAATTATGTTTTTGGACTGGAAAAACTTTGCTGCTAATTTATAATTTAGCACGTATGGATTGATTAATGGTACTGTTGTATGTGTTAAAAGTTTTGTCTTGAATTGATAGATTTAAAAATTATTAATTTGGCTTTTTATTTTCAGTCAACAAATTGATGGACAGTTGTAAAAAAGAGACGAATAGCTTGAAAAGTGAGTTAACAATATTACGATTTAAGAATATTTTGTTTAAGAATAAAAACAAAATTAGGAAAACTCAAATCTGGTACAGACAATATCTTTTGTTATAGTTGACATTTGACGCCCGAACCAAACCTAACCTAATCATAACCTATACGACTATTAAAGAGAACTAATCTGCCCCTTTGTTTATTCCTGATGAATTATCTTTTGGTATAATCGACATTTTACGCCCTACCTTAACCTAATCTATCCTAACCTAACCTAACCTAACCTAACCCAACCTAACCTAAACTAACCTAACCTAACCTGAACGACTATTAAGAGATCTATTGTGCATCCCTTTCTTTATTCCTAAACGTCTCGTTACAGGATTATTTCCAGTGTCACAGCTACCGAAAATTATAATATTTGAAGAGGATTCAGAGGGGGTAAATTTTCCACTTCTAGTTAGTATCATCCCTCGCAGTCTATTAAGAAATAAGGACTTTTCTCTCCCACCTCACAATATCCTGGTAGGGCAAGTTTCTCGAGATATTCTTTGAGTGTGCCATGCTCTGTAAGGAAGCTCATTAGTAATCTTAGCCTATTTTTGCAATGAATAATGCAAGCCATAGATCTCCTACCGTCATAATTCCCGAGAAAATCCTTAGCTTTTCCATTCCTCTCCACCTACTGACTTCTCCTCTCTTTTGAAAATCATCTTGAAGTAATTTTCTCCAAGTCCACAGAATGGTTCTGCTCCTACGTTCGGGGTAGATGCCTCCTTCCATCTGGATGTTTTGTTTCCCTATATCCCAATAAATCCTGGTGACCAGAAGAGAACGACTTTATTTAGCTCATTAATTTTCTTTAGGCATTCTCGAACCATCTAAGAAATCAACGTTTTGATGACAGCTTGACTGTCTGACAGCATTGCGATGTTTATCGCCTGTCAAGGGTTCATTTTTTCAGCCTGAAAGATGCTGGGGAATTAGGCCTAAATACCCAGTTCCCTCTACGGTTTCGGACCCGAAGATTGGTCCGTGTAATAAACTATGGTATCCTTTGCCAGTGAGTTAATTGATTCCTCGCTCCACTCACTTTTTTTGTACTCAGTACATTCAGGAAATGCTTCTCCAAGTTGTACTTTCTAATCATTAAATCTCTTGGGAGTTAGTTCCCAGCAGTCAACTATCTTACAATCATTGGAATCATTGGTGATCTCCCCAAACCAATGCGCTGTTATAAATAAAGATTAGGGAAAACCCTACTATTTTGTTAGGGAGTTTCAATTTAAAAAATATCTTAGACTCTGATTTTATATCAATATAGGTTAATTTTAAACTCTTTGATCTCCTTCTTTCCCTGTCACTAAACTAAAAGTTAGTTCATTCAACCTGTTTGAAATTCCCTAAATTGAAATTAAAAGTTTGTATTAGCTTAAACTTATATTGTAAAACTAAAGATGACTTGTATTTATAGAAAACTTGGAAGAAACAGTGGACGATTGTTTAGATTTAACCGATTTATCCAAAATAACTAAAATGGAGGACAAAATTGATGACTTACAAGATAAAATTGATACAGTTAAGGACACTTTGAAGGACATCCAATCATGTAAGTATAGAACACATGAAATGATAAATTACCAGATATATTGTCAATTTAAAATAAATTCAATTTGTTAAAGATTAACATTGACTCATTTAGGATAAACTATCTTTTAATGTAACAACTTTTTCTTTTGCAGTAGCGCAAGAGAAAGTAAAGTCAGAAAGCAAGTCATTGGTAAATACAGGGAAGAGTTTAATATCATCAGTGTTTTCCTTCTTCTAGAAAAAAGTGAAAGAAAAATAAGCTGTGAAGTGATAAAAATTTGAATTTCAAAATATATTTCCGAGCAAATATGTATCTTATTAATTCCTACCAACTATAAGTTAGATTCCTTTGTGCATCAAATATCAAATCATTAAAGAACAATTAATGTACATCATTTCTATTCAAACATAAGCAGTAGAAATGTATAATTTGCTTTGTACCAAAACTAAATCTAGAAAAAAGTCTAAGATAGCTCGCCATATTGAAACTGGAAGAGGTAACATAACTGTGCTGTTTTACTTGGAAATTATTTGATTTAAAAAAAAGTCAAAATGGCAACTCCCATGAACTCCCATAAGTTTATCTTATTTGGAGTTTTCAAATTTCAACCATTTTTCTAGTTATAAAATCCAACTTAAAAATTTCTTATATGGTGTTCTTAGATTTTACAAATAATTTTAAGTCCTATTCATTCTTGTATATTATTTTGATAAATCTAACTGTTTAGAAGCGACAGAAGCTCATAGTAGTGAAAAACAAGATTTTAGGCGTTTTCAGAGGTACATTTTACCACGTTTTTATTAGTTCGGTTTCCGTCATATCTGTCAGTCTGTCTGTCAGGGTGGAATTTTGTAATCGAGTTTAAACTAACTTTCCGATAAGCTAGAGACCTGAAATTTTGAGCATAGTTCAGAATTGAACGACAATGCAATATTCAGTTGGTTTCTTGCCTCTACATTTGTTTAAGCAATAGTTGTTTAAACAAATAAAAATGGGCCAACGAGATGTTTTTCGTATATTGAGTCTCATCAATATATACAAACCGATTGAAATCTTTCACCCCGACATAAGACTAAAAAACAAAAAACAATGAATCAAATAAAAAATTTGTTTTACACTTACCACGTTTTTAAAACGGACTAAAAAGTATAAAATAATTTTTCATGACCCTTCTACATTTTTGAGGGAGGATTGTTAGTGGCTTTGGATATATTTGAAATACTTGGTGAGAAAACGTGGGGCGCAGGCAATCTATGATAGTTAAAGAGGAGTAAATAAATTAAATTGCAGTGTATCTCATTTCCGATTCACTGAAATTAGCCACTACTTGTATTATTTACTGGATGCGCCCCACGTTTTTCTCTCCAAGTATTCCAAATATATTCATAGCCACTAACAAATCCTCCCTCAAAATTGTAGAAGGGTCATGAAAAATTATTTTATACTTTTTAGTCGGTTTTAAAACCGTGGTATGTTAAAAAAAATTTTATTTGATTTATTATTTTGTAATTAAAACAATTAAACCGAGATTAAAAGTGGTATAATATAATAAAAAATAATAATATTAAAGTTAAAATAAATTTTGTTCGTTATTGGTCTAATATGTTAACAATTAATTACTAATTAATTTCCGCGTTTGACGTTTTATATTAGTAATTTGTAGTTTTTATAAAAATCTTATTATTTCACTTAACAATTTCAAAATGGCTGCTTTAGAAGAATTACTAGTTTTAGTTCCCTGCTAACCAAGATTGTATCTTTTATTTTATTTTACGTCACAGAATAGCGGCGATATCGGTAAAAACTTGGAAAAATTATCAGAATTCATTAGAACATGCTTCAGTCCTTTTTAACATACTATTTAAACTTTTAATACTTGTAAAATAAAAATTGTTAAAATACATTTTTGAAGTGTAAATACAAAAATTTATGTTTCAAAGTTATTTATAGTTTATATTCAAAGTATGGCATTACTTTGTTACACAACGAATGTTAATTAAAGCCTGCATTAAATTATTTCGACTATTCAAACGGAACCTTATGGGTCATTTTCAAATTGCTAGTAGGTTCTATTACATTATACTCCACGTTCCAATTTTCATCTTGGTTAAACTGTTTCAAGTACACAAAATGGAACTCTGAAAACGCCAAAATCATCTTCTTTTTTCACTATTTTGAGTCTCTGTAGCTCCTAAGCAGTTGGATTTATTTTAAAAAATACACAAAAATAAAAAAAATTAATTATTCATGAAATCTAAAACCATTATGAAATCATTTTTAAAGTTGGGAGCCACATTAAAAAAAAAATGCCTGATAGTATCAAAATTTAAGAACCAACAAATAAGACAAATCCATGACTTCATAAACAAATATATTTTTTTATTTATAATATTTTTTTATTTTCATTTTATTGTCACATAACATTTTACATATAGCAAGAGCGTACAACTGGTAACATTGTCAAACACATAACAACAAATAACAAGCATAGCACAACAATACATACACACCAACACTACACATACAATTTCATAAATCCAATATTAATATCTTAATCCAAATTACACAAATTTACCATTCTTGGACACTATAATAAGCTTTTGTCAGCAGAAATGCTTTGAGTGCCCTCTTAAATACTAAGGAACTTTCAATTGTTTTTAATACGTGATGGAAGATTGTTAAAAAATTCTTTACCCACAAAATCAACAATTTTTGATGATATGTTCAAACATCTTGGCAACATAAAATCATTTTTTGTCTCATTTTTTGGCCTAATGTTATATTAATGGCTCTTTTCGTTATTGATAACCGTATTGTAATTATTCTAATAAACATTATTGACTCAAGAATATACAATGATGGAAGTGTCAATATTCCCAACCTCTTAAATAGCGGTTTACAGGAAGTAGTTTTCCTTGAAAAAGTCATAATGAGGATTTTTTTTTTTTTTTTTTTTTTTTTCATTTTAAAAATTGTATCAACACCTGCTGCAGAGCCTCACAGTAAGATACCATATTGCATTGTTGAACAAAAGCTACCATGATAAATTATTGATTTAGTTTTTAGATCAACTCTACTCCTTAATATTGACATTTAGAAACATGCTAATTTTTTTTCCAGCTTAAATTCATATCAATATGGAGGCACGAAAATTTTGTGATCTGTAGAGAAGTATGACTTTCACCATCACTTTTGAACTTCAGTTGTACTAGTTCCTCTTACCATCTCTCCTAGCGGTTGAAATAAACTTACCGTAGCAGGAGGTACACAACTGTTGGGTAGTTAATTATCATTAAATTTTTGACAAATGAAGGTATCATTCATTCCCTCTTAGATTTATTCGAGATTTAAAAAATCAATTTGTAAAGTCTCACTCAAGAATATATGTATTGTGTAAATAATTTCAAGAAAATTGAGAAGAGGTGAAAATGAACCAAGGATGCTCGTCGCCCAAGGACATCAATCATTGAAGACTAGTTGACTGATTTTGACGTACTAATAGAGAAAATCGGAGAATCAAATTCATAGATATTGGTAAGAAATTTGAAATGTTTCGGTAGTGTGCAAAAATTAGGTAATCTTAAATTTAGCAAAGTGGCAAGTGGGTTCCTTTAGAAAGAGTATTGGTTGCAGATTTACAATTTTTGCAACGTTATGAAATCTCGGAGACAAATTTTCACTCTATGATGAAACTTTGGACCACTAATTCACTCCAAAGTTGAAAGAAGGCTAATGTTGGCGAAGAAGGTACACGTAGTGTTGGGCAGTTAATTATCATTAAATTTTTGACAGATGAATGTGTAATTTATTCGAGATTTACAAAATCAATTTGTAAAGTCTCACTCAAGAATATAATTTATGTATTGTGTAAATAATTTCAAGAAAGTTGAGAAAAGGTGAAAAATAACCATAATTTTTATGAAATATTTAAGCAACCGCAATTTTGAAACGGATTATTGGATTAGGTTAGTTATTTTTTTCAAAATAATTCTTATTCTTATTAGGTACCTTCCCAATTTCTAATTCAATCCGTCAAACCGTTTTGGAGGTAAAAAATATTTTGTAGAAAAACAAAATGGTAGGTATCTGGGAAACTAGGCAATTCCAGGTATATCTTCATGGGATATTTGTTGTGTTGTGGATGACTAACTACTGGAGTTTGAAAAGACAATTCTGTAACACCATCCATATTATTAAAATATGTTTTCTTGTATATATTATATATATATATATATATATATATAAAACTAAAAAATATATATTACAATTATCCTGAAAATCATCGTCGGTTCTGAATACACTGGCACTCTGGAAAAGAATCAAACATCAGTTGTTACATTATTTTTTTTATTTTATTGTAACCTACTAGTAGTTTTGATTTATTTACAATTATTTTTTAACATCACTGTTACGAAAACAGGACAAAAGTGTTGAATAATTTGTAGGGTTATTTACAGCACTATTTATAAATTTCAAAAAAGAATACTCTTCAATTTCCCACTTATACACAGTCATATAAAAAGTACTTTACAGTTAAAACCGGTGGACCGATTGGAATTAAATTTTGTATGTCCGTATATTTTGGCCATACCACAGGGACAGTTTTTCAGAACTCAAAATTGGGATGTAAAACTTAACTGTCACAAGAAAAAAAATATATAATGAATAGTTATTTAAAAGGGTAGATGGTTTTGTTGTGAGTTTAAAATTCCCCCCACAGGATTTAACCGATTTTAACGTTAGAAAGTGATTTTTGCCCAAATTTCAAAAAATGGAACGTAAGGGTGGGAAACTAGAATGTATGAAAGTTTTTACCATTAAACAGATGCTAATTTTTATTGAGTAATTTAGAGAAATCTGTAATTAAAAACATCTGGCTGAAATTTATAAACATCTGCTTTATATTATGAATGTGTTCTTAGTATGAATAAAAATAAAAAACTTAGTTTTTATCTACACCAATTAAATAATATCAACTGTTTTGATATAGGCAAAAATAATTTAAAGCAAACTAAACAAAAGTGTGGTTATGTGTTAAAGAAGTGTTGTGATTGTGTGTTTTTGGCGAAATATGGTATTTATCGATTCGTTTTGACTGGCTTTATAAGGTTTTCAAATAAGATTTGTTAAAGTTTGTTAATAAATTTAGCAATTTTTTTATTAAATTTTAAAGTTTATTAAACATTTTCTCATTTTACTTTTAATAGTAGAAATGCCTTTAATTAGAGGGAACAGAAACTTATGTTCCATGTGTTTATCACCGCAAATACATGAGAATTATACGTGGAACAAATAAAACTTTAAATTAATTTACAACAGCATTTAAATTAAAATAATTGTGTAACAAATATTGCTAAATTTCTAGCAACGGGGAACGCAGTTTTCACACAATCGGCTCTAATGATTTTGATAAAATTTTGCTCAAGTGTAGCCTCTAAGTACTGACACGTACTGATCGCAATTCTCTCCAAAAATGCTGGTTCTAGAGTAATCGGTAATCAAAAAATCTGCGAATTATTTTTCTGTTAAAATACTTAATTTCTCAAATTTGGGTCAACCGATTTCGTTCAAATTTTCGTGAAATCTGAAAATTAATGAACCAAAGCCGTGTGCGAAATTCTAAGTAGAAAAAATTACGGTTCTGGAATAATTGGCAAAAAAATGAACTTTGATCAGTGTGACTTTAAATCAAAAACTGTAACACTTAAACTTAGGATGTGACACAAGTGATGCAAATATAATTTTTGTTTAAAAAGATAAAATTTCATCAAAAACTGAGTCCATGAATCATTTTAACTTTTTAATTTACAACAAACGATATTTTTTGACGATTTCTTTTGGTTCGTTTTTATTTGATTTTAGGGATGGGTGAGTGACAAAGTTCATGTAAGGCTTGATTGAGATGTGAATCAAAAACTTCATTTCACACTCTAAAGCTGTTACTAAAAAATGTGTTTAAAATGTATAAACACAAATTCAAGTAGTGAAAAAGAAAAATAATTGAAAAGAAACACTACTTTCAAAAATAGTACTGTTTTATAAACGAAATAAATAATTAAATATTTTATTAGGCAAGATACTTTTATAAATAAGGTAAAATGAATCTTCAAAAAATTACCTAATAGACGATCACAGGAAACAATACTCAAACTGGATTCATAATGAAGTCAATTTTATTAACTATTTTTCTTTTCATAGAGTCGCCATTTTAGGTCATTAACGACGTCATTAATTAGTACTCTTATTAATTCAAATTAATTAACAAGTATTCAAATTGTCCCTGTTTTTGATAATCCATTATCGTAGAATATCATTGACAATGACAGGCCTTGATTAGTTTGATTGTTGACGGTTCCTTGCCCAGATGTTTAACATATGTTTACGCAAATCTTTTAACGTATAAAAAAGGGCTCTTTCAGGGAAAATATTCACTTGTTAACCAACTCGTAAATCAACTTAACAAAATGTCTCCAGTTTGGGTATTGTTCGCTGTGCTCGTCTTTCAGGTAATATTTTGTGAAACTTTTCTTTAATTATTTGAGGATATTTCATGAACAAAGATTTTTATTTTTTAAATTTCTAAACAAGTTTGATTTAAGGTAAAAAATTTGTTTTATATCATTGTGTTTTAATTGTTTCTCATTTCTACTATTTTAAATTTATATTTTATATTTGTTGTAAATGAGTTTTTAGAAAAGTTGTTTTTCTTCCCGTTATTTATAGGCCTATACTATTATATCTTATTTTGGAATATTAGAAAATTTTTAGATCCGTTGTAACAATGTTTTTTTTTATATTTTCTATTTTGTTGACTATACTTTCTTGCTATAGTACCAACTGAAATCAATATAATGAAAAATTGGGGGAAAATCATGGTTTTATTCATATTTATGAACTCTATGGAGGTTTATACATAAAGTCAAGGCGTTGAAATTACAAAAAATAATATTATTTATTTTTTGACATGAGGTGTACTTTATAAAAGAATGGCTGATTACTTTTTTTTAAATTTAGTTCAATATATAATTTCTTAATAATATCATTTTTCATTTTTGTAAATATCTAATTTCTGTCCTGATATTTCTTTTCATAGAAAGTTATTTCGGTTTATGTATCTAAAAAAAAGTTATTTATAATAATATTAATTTGACTACTGGAAATATTTTCTTAAAATTCAAATAATAATAGTTAGATTAAAAATAATACCTATTATACAAGAGTTAAAATAATAAATAAATAGAATATAAAAGATAAATATTATTAAACTCAATAATAATAAATACCTACTGTAAACAGCACTATTAAACAACACTATAAATAAAACAATTCATACATACTAAACAAATTTCATAAAATCACTCTTAAACCAAAGAATAAAAAGCAGAAAGTTTTTTTTTACCATATGTATCCAAAACTCCTACAACAAATAATTATATCCCGAAATTAATAACATTTCATGCTGTATTTAAAGGAGATTTGTTCAGAATTTCTTTTAATTTCTTATTCATAAGGATAAGACCAGTCTGGCTATATTATAAAAAACAGCCTATTATAATCTATTCAACCAACCTGTTATAATCTATCCAACCAGCCTGTTATAATCTATCCAGCCAGCCTGTTATAATCTATTCAACCAACCTGTTATAATCTATCCAACCAGCCTGTTATAATCTATCCAGCCAGCCTGTTATAATCTATTCAACCAACCTGTTATAATCTATCCAACCAGCCTGTTATAATCTATCCAGCCAGCCTGTTATAATCTATTCAACCAACCTGTTATAATCTATCCAACCAGCCTGTTATAATCTATCCAACCAGCCTGTTATAATCTATCCAACCAGCCTGTTATATCCGCGCACACGGCTTTATAATGACATAAAAATTGTACAAATTTCGAAAAGTTTACATTCACTGCTTTTTAAAAGTCTTATGGAAGATTTCACTTAACGCAAGTCAATTATGATGAGTATTAAAATTTATTTTAAGAATTTTGTTGAATTTTACAAAACAGAACTCCAATAACATTATGAAGAAAATCAGGTCACAATAGTGTTAATTGATTTTCTTTAATTTAAAATCAAAAATTTATTGATCATACAAATTTGGCTTTACAATTTTAAAATAAAAACCTGTTAAAATTTTTTATAAAGAAATTACTGAAAAAACATAATAGGTTAGAAATATGAAAAAAAAAAAAAATAATAAAATTAAAAAAATTAAATCTAACTAATAAATAATGTATCGACAATGTTTAATTTAAATGTCCAAACTATATTGATTGAAAATTGTATTACATATACATTATTATTATTAAGAAAGGAAATTTAATCACTGTAATGTGTTATATATTCAAAAATAATTTTACATAAAATTAGCAACCTAATATGCCTTCCTAGGGCATATTTAACATCAGCTGTTATTTTATAACAATTGAGTTTTTGTGTATTGTTATATGCTAATGATTTGGTGTTATTTGCCTTATAACCTAAAATATTACAAGAAATGATTAAAATTTAAAAATTATTGTGAGAGATGGAATTTAACGGTAAACTTTGCAAAGTCAAAAATAACTGTATATACACAGTGCGGGTTTTTCGGTGCTAAAAATAATTAGAAATTCGGTGAAATAATTATCGATATAGTTATGGATTACATTTACACCGCAATTAACATTTGATAAGCACATTTATAAAATATTTCGATGAAATAATACTCCTACTGTGATATTATATTTAGAGACAAGCACCATCTTACATTTTAAATATCCAAATAGGAAGTAATCAAGAGGAACAAAGTCAGAAAAACTACGGCAGGTACATGTTTAAATGGTAGAGCCAACTCATTTGTCCGCCTGTAAATTATGGCTTATAAGGTTCTGTACTTGTATTTGTAACTTTTAGGAAATGATATATAAAAAAACAGATTTCATCATTGAACTCACAGTAAAAAAAAACAATGTGAAAATATCTGTCAAATGACCCCATTCCTATTTCAAAAATTTAACCTAATTTCAAGATGGTGGAGCGTAGATGTCCGCCAAAATTAAGAAAGGCTATGACGTATAGACATATTTTATTTATGAATTTAATTATTAATTTTTAGGATGTTAATTTTTATTATTTTAGAAAAGTATAATTTTATTTATATTAAATGTTGAGCTTGACTTATGAGAAAAATTATACAGTATAACAAACACACAGAACACAATTCTCATAAAAAATACGCCTAAGTATCAGACGTGTTTCAACGACAAGGTCGTCCTCTTCAGTGATACACGAGCTACACCAATTAAAAGTATAACTTTTTCACTGAAGAGGACGACCTTATGAGAATTGTGTTCTGTGTGTTTGTTATACTGTATAATTTTATTTGTATAAAGTTGCCAACCTTAGGTTGTTCCATAGATTTTTTTTTTGTTTATATTTTTGAATTTAAAATTGGATAAATGATTCTTTTCTATGATTTTTAAATGTATGAGTCTGTAAAAACAAGAAAAACAAAAATATAATAAACACATTTTTATAATAATTATTATTATTATTTTATATAACAATTGATTTTTTTATTATTTTCCAGAGTGCCAGTGTTTGGGGTGCCACCGATGACTCACCCACACCAGCTCAACGTAATATAATTTTTAAATTGTAATTTTAATGATGTTTGATATCCGAAATATATTTTGAATAAATATTTCATTGGAATTAATGTAATATCTTTAAACATATTTATGTATTGTTATCTATACAAAACCTATTTTTCTACTTCCCCTGTTTATAAATCAAAAAAGTTACTTTGTAATAATCATGAACAAATTACTAATTTTCCTTCATTGTCAAATTTTGTAACATAACCTAAAAAAAAACTTTATTGGTTTTTTAAAAAAGTAGAAAAACATTGTAGTCAATTTATGAAATTAACGTGTGATTCATAGTAGAATATATTTTTTAATATGTTCATTCATTTATAAATTTGAAGTGTAAAAAAATTTGTTTCTTTATTTTTAGTCACCAAAATGTTGGCAGCTTATAAAAGACAGGCTAAAACAGTCACTGGTAAGTATTGTATTTTTGTAAATCGTAAAATAATTCGTATATAATGTAATAGAGAAAATATACGTGTGGGCGAAGGACACTCACAATAAATAATGTGTTTAAAAAAATATAAAAATACATTTTAATTTTTTGACAGTTTAGAAACCACCAGAATAATATATTATTATAAGGCGAGGATCCTTATAATTTCACACGCGTGTCCTTCCGTCTGCCTGTATGTTGCAAACAGTCTACACAGACAAGACGATAAATCCTACATATTTCAATCTTTGAATTTATATTCATTGTATTAAAAAATTTCCGAGTTGAAAACAATTTGTTTGTTAACGTTATGTGTGGGGTATCAAATAAAACTAAAAGTTATTCTAATTACAAATATTTATGTTTATTTCATAAATTAATTAATATGTTGACGCTAGGCTGCTTAAAAGATTTCGACTTTATAAACTGCCCCTATATACTTACGGATAGTAGCTTGTCTGTTATTGTCTTGCTGTACTATTCAATTTTATTTATCTAGCAATTAAAGTAAGATTTATAGAATTAACGTTTCATCCACATGGTTTATAAAACAAAACTTAAATTTAGGAAGAGCTGTATACTAATGCTTTACACTTTAAAAAAACATAAAAGAGAAAAAAGTTTTAATTTGATTAAGTCGTTAAAAATACAGGTTCTTATTTAAAATTTTAAAGCTCATCTCAGCATGAAAATTTTAACAATACCAGGAATCCATCCTGATATTTCAAAAATTGCATTACTAAATTTGTGAACTGTAAATGAGTTACACCACCTAACCTAACCTAACCTAACCTAACCTAACCTGAATTTGTGAACTGTAATTGAGTTACACTTGTGGAATAACTAAATTAATGAAAACACACTTCTCCATTTAAAAAAATATATAAAATAAAATTTAAAAAAAAACACTTTATTTGTGCAAAAAATACAAGAAGACGTTTCAACGACTAAGTCATCATCTTCAGTTGGTACGAGGATGAAGACTTAGTCAAGAGAGTCCTAACAGGAAAGATGAAAGAGAGGGATCTAACCCAAGGCGACATAATAAAAAGTCTAAATCCATTTATTATTTACAATTGTATTAGTTTAAATTTATAATAAGGACACTGCTTGACTAATTTTTTTTATTTATAGATGAAATCCAGGAACTCCTTGACGATGATATGGATATATCCAACATTAGTAAAATAAGTAAAAATTTACAAAAAATTGACGATTTACAAGACAACATCAACTCTTTGACTTCAACATTGAACAAAATTAAATTATGTAAGTATCCAATAGATTATAAATTTTAATTTACGAGACGTTTTGTCAAAGGTTGAAATAATAGTTGTTCAATTTTCTAAGACCAACATTTTACAGTCCTTTTAAAATACATTGTTACTTAATGTGTCAAAAAATTTATATAATTTATTTTTAAATAATTAGAATTTTTGCAAAAATGTTTATCCTATCGTAAACAATTATCATTTCCTTGATATACAAGTTATTCAAAACAAATTAGGTTTTAGTTGTTTAGCTTTTTATATCAATCATTTATGCAATGTCCGATTTCAAGGTAAAGTTACCACTTGTGGATGACAGCTTTCTGGTGTTTCTTACGAAGAAATTGGGATTTCGATATTTGAAATAACAGATGTGTTTTTCAATAAGTGTATCTAAGACTAACTACTTTTTAATCTAATATGGAAGGGAAGTTTTACTAAATCTGTGAGGTATTACGGCACAGGACGTGTTTGTTGATTGGTTGTGATTATGAAATTATAATGAACGTTGAATCCATTAAGTATTTAGGTTTAATTATTGATAAAAGATTAAACTGTAAAATGCGTGTTGATGAATTGAAACATTTTCAAGTCTTCGTAGTTTTTGTAAAAAAAAATAAATTGAGCCTTAATCGAATCCAGAGAATTCAGTACAGTATTGAATCTGTCTATGCGGTGATTTAACTACTGGACCGATTTTAATCAAATTTGGTATTTGGGCATATTTTGGCCACATCTAAATACTTTGTCGTTTTTCTGATGATTCAAAGTTTAGATGGAACGGCCATAATAGTAACAAAATTAATTACAATCAGTCACAACAAAGAGAAATTGGTTTCCATCACGTCAAAAATTCTAGTTTGAAAGTTATTAATACAAAACCATGGAGATATTGTAAAACATATTTTTTCAAAATCAGCTGTAATAATTTGAATTTTATAATATATTACCCCAATCAGGCATTGTATACAATGTCTAGGCATTATATAAATCACCTAAAGTTGGCAGGCAGAGTATGAAATCACGTATTTGGCTTAATCTGAAGACTTATTTTCATCTTGTGATACCGTAGAATCGGTGTGTAATGGCAAAAAAAAACACAAAATTACAATTTTCTCAAAATTACTCTAACGGTTTTGATCAAATTTGGTATCTTGTGATTCCTTTTCATTTTTGCTTGATAACTCAAAATTTGGAATGTACAGACCATAAAAAAATACAAAATTAAAATTTTTCTCAAAAATGACTAATGATTTTGATCAAATTTTTTATGTGGGCGTGTTTTAGCCATATATATAGACTTATTTTCAATCTTGTGATAACTCAAAATTTGGGGTGTAGAAACCATAAAATTAAGATTTTCTCAAAATTTACTCTATCGATCAAAGTTGTGTTTTGGGTCTCATTTTCATGTTTGGTGATAACTCAATATTTGGTGTGTAGAGACCATAAAATAACACAAAAATTACGATATTCTCAAAATTGACTATCTATTTTGATCAAATTTGCAATGTGGGTCATATTTGTGGACTAATTTTCATTCTTGTGATAGCTCAAAATTTGGGGTGTAGAGACCATAAAAAAACAAAATTAAGGTTTTATCAAAATTTACTCTATCGATTTTGATCAAATTTGGTATGTAGATGTATTTTGACTACTTCTGAGGACTTATTATCATTTTCAGAGTTGACTCAAAAAATTTGAGGGTAGTGGCTATAAAAAGCAAACAAATTACGATTTTCTCAAAATTGACTATCGATTTTGATAAAATTTGCTCAAGTAGAGCCTCTAAGGAAACCAAACCAATGCCGGATTTTGAGTCAACTCTAAACAAAAAATCCGCCAAGGGGTTGTTATAGTAATTTCTTAAAATAGTCTCAACCGATTTTGTTCAAATTTTAGTAAAATGTGACATTTTCCAAATCCGCAGTAAATAAGTACTACGTCTCAAGAACAAAAATTAACGTTAACCGTCGTTATTAAAATTTCGATTTTCACCGAGGAAAAAGCTATGCAAGTTTAGGCCCTTATTGAAAATTAAAATTTATTTTAAAGACTGTAAATATTTACTGATAGGGAAATGAAAATGGTTGTGCAGTGTTTTGCACCATGTATCGAAGCTACATGCTGTGAGAACAGTAGTTTCTATAAAAAAACGTTAATACGCCAACTTACTTGAAAACGTTTTTGGTAAAATATAGAAATAACAATCTACAAATTATAATTCATGTCTTCTTTTTCTTTTAGTTGCTGATTACGCTCCAAAGTTGACCCGAGACTTGTTAAACCAAGGATTAGGCATCGTTGGATCATAGTCATATCATAGATAAGAAAGAAACTCTTGGATGTGTGAGGAGTGAGTTAATTTAAAATAAAAAAAGATACTTGTGAGCAATATATAAACGTCTAACTTATTCTTTTCCTTCATTTCCTCTCAATGAATTTAGTTAATAATGTAAAATCTACATCAATTGCAAAGGTGTAATTTGTTTCTAGCATTGATGTAAACATAACCTCAAATTATTAGTATTGTTTATATTCGATTATCAAAATGGTTTAATTACATATTTCCCATCATTTGTGTATAAAAACACAACGTTTCGACGGTATTAATCAACTCTCGTGTAAGACTTAGAGCATAAAATAGAAAAATAAAATTTACTTTTTTTACGTTTCGTGTAAGTTTTCAACATGGCCCTTGGCTGCTAGGCTATGTTGGGGTTTTTATTTATGCTCTAAATTTTACACTTGATAACAAGAGTTGATTTATACTCTCGAAACGTCGTCTATTAATTTCTATATACACATTTGTCCGATAAAACCATATTAATAACATGAACATTACATCAAATAACTTTAAAACCAGAATAATATAGGTCTATGTTTAGAGTGTATAAATGAACTCTCGTTTTCATGTGCTAATCCTAGAGTGTAAAAAGGAAAAACACCAACTACTAGCCTAGGGTCATGTTGAAAACAATAGTAAATCTATCACCTAAGAAGAATTCGAAACCTGAAATAAAACCACCACACACACACTTAACTACACAAAGGACAATAAGCAACTAATTGTTAAATGGGTGAATGTTAAAAGTTGTCCTAACTAGTTAAACAGCATTTTGTTGTCTCCTTTTTAAGAGTTAAATCCGCAATCGAGTCATTATTCCCTTTTAGAGATAAAGAGGTAAAATATCAGCTTATAAATAAAAGAATTTTTATTTTCAATTTTTAAATTAAATTTTCTTGAACGGAAGCCATAATGAGCTGTTTCTACACTTGCTTGGCTGATATAATTTAACCGGTAACTTTATATATAAGGCAAAAGCTTCAATTATGTTTCGTCTATATAAGGTTTTTCCCAGTGACCGATATACTGAGGACTCTTTTATTGAACAATCGGAGGAAGTTTAAAACCTATTTAAATATATAAACTTAATTTTCAAAAAGGGTATTCGTTCGTGGTTCATGTTTACGTTTTGAATGACAATTTTAGTTAGTTTTAATATTGTTTTGAGTGTGGCTAAGCGAGAAAGGTTGTGCAATCTGTTTGTACTGTTAATTTACTATCAAATTAATATTTATTTCTATATTGCGGAGATATATCCGGGTTGTTTGTAGTTTTTCTTTTTTTATCTTTTTTATGTTTCTTTAGAATCCAGTTAGTTTCTCTATGGAGTTCTTCTTTGTCTGTGCAGTAAACGTCTGAGTTTATTGGGTGTTTGAACAGGCTATATAATGTTACCTAACCTAGCCTAACCTAACCTAACCTAACCTGTAACCAAGCACTTATTTTTATCTAATAACATTTTTTTTTCATAACTCGTCAATATATTGTTGCAAGCTAGTAATGGTCGTTTCCAATGCTTCCCTTGCTTTTAATTATTTTTGCCATTGACTGTAAAAACTTTTCTCCTGTAGAGGACCCTGATTCTGAGGGAACTCTCCACCAGAGTTCTCACTTTAGGAGGAGTTCTATATAGTGCTTGACTCTTTTTAAAAGGATATTCATCGAAAGTGGTATTGTTGTTATGGCTTTAACATGTGACATTTCCACACTTAAGACTTCTGATCGAGACTAAAGAGCTGTTGCTATGAGATTGGTCGCCCCCACAATCCTCCCGACCAACACCGGCCACCGGGGCTTTCACCCGATCGGAACCGGCGGCAGAACTCCCTTCGAGATGCTTATCTGGGCGGGGTATTACTTCCGTTGGCTTATCCCACATCTTCTGATCTTTTCCCCCCTAGTCATGTAACCCTTGACAGGAGCCCTTACAAGGTACTATCAGCCGGGCCAGCTGAACCAAGGTTTTTTAAAGAGGTGTTACTCCTCTATCCCTCCTCCTTCCTCATCATAAGAAGAGGCCCCGGGCTTGGGACCGGTATAGCGGAGTTATTCCTTACTTATTCTACACTACTACCTAATTTAGCTTATACTAAATTTTAACAAGTTTTTATTTGTTGCAAATTATTTTTTTCTGTAATATTTACACATCCTAGACTATAGCCTACCTACTTACATTTTTATCTTGATATAACAATGGGAAGTATGGAAAATCGTTTCCTGAAAATATTTTAAACGTCTAATATTCGAAACTTTAATCGCCGAAATGAGAAGGTTTACCAAACAATAAAAAACTCTTAAAATTGTGTACAGAATTCTGAAACAGTATACAAAATAGGGGTACTATATAATTAACAAGTTGTCGGCCATATTGGAAATTGGCGGCCATTTTTCAAAGTTTGAAAAACAGATTATTAAATTATATGAAAACTAACAGTTGTCTATTAACGCCATTTAGAGTTTTTTTTATTAGGTTAATAGTGCACCAATGTATCAATGTGTCATATGCAGGAGTTTTTTAAAGTTATTTTTCAGTTTTTTTATACTTATTTGTATCAAATTCATTGAATGTTTATATTACTCATCTACTTTATTTCCGAAGACAAAATGTTTTATTATTACTGTTATTTAACATTGGCATTCATAAACTGCATTAGTTAATATAGTTTAATTTAAATATTAGATTTAAGTTTGATATTGTCTTTAGATTGGTCATTCTGTTTAAAATGAAATGGAAAAAACAATTTAGATCCCTGAAGAGTAAAATTGCAATTTTTACTCTGCTGTGTCTAATTAACAACTAAACTATAGAAATTTATAAAACGGAGTTCTAACCACAGAATTAACCTATATTTAGACAGAAGCCCTACCAAATGAAAAATAATATCGACAAAACGTTAGAAATATTGTTAAAATAAGAGAGAAAATAATTTTCTCATAATAGCCTAAGTAGAGTGTGGGGCAATTTAGGACCAGATTAGAGTGGGTGTGGTGGGGTGTGGTTGGGCGTGGTTGTGGATGGTGGAAGGTATGGTGGGGTGGGGTGGGAGATGGTGGGAGGGTGGTTGTGGATGGTGGGAGGTATGTTGGAGGATGGTGGGAAGTGTGGTGAGAGGTGTGGGGGGAGGTGTGGTGGGAGTTGTGGTGGGAGGTGTGGTGGGAAGTGTGGTGGAAGATGATAGGAAATGTTGTGGGAGATGGTAGGAGGTGTTGTGGGAGTGGCTGGGCTCTTGGGGTATGGTGGGAGGTGTGGTGGGAGGTGTGGTGGGAGGTGTGGTGGGAGGTGTGGTGGGAGGTGTGGTGGGAGGTGATGTGGGAGATGTGGTTGGAGGTGTGGTGGGGGATGGTGGTGGGAGATTGTGGAAGATGTAGTGGGAGTGTTCCAATAATTCACAAAATATGTTTTATTTAAATTTTTTAACTTAACCATATACTAAAATGTTGAAGTTTTATTTAAATTCAACTTTTAGAGTTTACTAAAAATATTTCTGTCTTTTATATACACCGATTTATACAAATTTAACTTTTTCTTATTAAATGTATACTAATTTTTTTTTCAACCCCCTGTGCAACCAAAAATTTAATTTGTAAAGGTTTGACACATTAAAACGAATAAAATATAAAAACAATTCAAAGGCGTTCAAATACAGAGTGTTTCAGAATTAAATTTCACTTTTCTTCTGAATTATGTAACGCTATATAACAGTGTTTTGTAAATTAAATTCTTGTGAGCAAGTTAGGCCCTTTTGAAAAATTAAAATAATTTGAATGGGATAAATAAAGAACAGGTTGTGTGTAAAATTATACAGAGTGTCTAGAAAATGGCGAAATTTCACTAGGTTATTCTATAGGTGAAAATAAGAAAGTCCGAAAATGCTTAATTTTCGAATTATCCGCAATTTTTTTTTTTTAACACAATATCTTTAAAAATAGAAAAGATATTGAGCTCAAATTTTCTTAACAAATTTTGTATGTAACCTTTTATTTAGGTAGGAAAAAAAACGTTCTTTTATATATTTACAAAATGGCAGCCATTTTAAAATTTTTAATGTCAAATATCTTTAAAACAGCAAACTTTACAAAAATATTTCAAGAAACAAAAATGCTACTTTTTTAATGACAAACAAAACTTTTATTTTTTTATTTTTTCCGTAGCTCAAGGTAGTTGTCTATCATACCAAAATTTACTGCAGAATCAATTTAAAAAAATTGATTAAAGTCATTACAATTGCTCAAAAACGCTTAATTTTACAAGAAATTCGTAAAACAACAAATTTGTAGAATGTAATTGTTATAGGTTAGGTTAGGAAATGACTACATCGTTAGTGTGTCTAATATGAACTGTTTTATTATCTTGCAGTCTTACATCTTACAGTCCCTAACTTGTAGGACTTTACATTTAGTTATCTTATCTAGATAACATTGTGTACATCTATTACACCCCCCATTTCAACATATTTAAAGAACATAAAACTGAGGTCCATTATCAGATTGTACAATATCAGGAATGCCATGTCTGGCAAAAATAGATTTGATACATGTAACCACTACAGGGCTAGTAGTATTACTTAACATCATTATTTCAATATACTTAGAATAATAATCAACTACAAGTACATAATCCTTATCATCTAAATAAAACAAATCAATACCAACTTTGGACCATGGCCTATCTGGAACCGAGTGAGGCATAAGGCTTTCTTTTGTATTTGATTTTTGATAACGCAAACAAATATTACAGCTACTTACTAGGTCTTCAATATTTTTTGACATACCTGGCCAATATAATAATTCTCGAGCTTTAGACTTACTAACTTCAATACCTGAATGATTTAAATGAATTCTATTAAGCATATCTCGTCTGAGTTTTTCAGGTACGACCAATTGTTGATTTTTAAATATTAAGCCTGATGTTTCACTCAATTCACCCCTTACATTCCAATATGGTTTAATAATATTTGGTAACAATATCTTATGTTTAGGCCATCCTCCTTTTATACAATTATATAGTTGTTGCATATCATTATCTTTTTTAATTTCATCCTGAAATATTTTTATTTTTTCTGACGTTATGGGAACATTTAATGTAAGTGTACAAACTTGTGCTTCTATTTCATTGTCTAAAAAAGTGTCAATAGAATTTAATTTGTCTTTATCAATGTTTTGATATGCCCTAGACAATGTATCTGCAAGGTACATTTCTTTACCTGGCTTGTATACTAGACTATAATCATATTTTTGTATATTAATTAACATTCTTTGTAATCTTGGTGGACATAATACAAGAGGTTTCTTATATATAGAAATTAATGGTTTATGGTCAGTTTCTATAACTACATGTTTACCATAAATATATTGATAAAATCTATTACAACCAAAGACAATAGCAGCCATTTCTTTTTCAATGGTTGCATAACCTTTCTGACAATCTGTTAATGCCCTTGAGGCATAAGCAACAGGAACATTATTTTGTAATAAAACTGCTGCTACACCATCTTTGCTAGCATCTACAGACATTGTAACAGGTTTATCAACATCATAATAATACAATAGTGGTTGAGAACATTAAGCTTCTTTATCTCTTTGAAAGATTTTTCTTGTTCCCATTGCCATTGCCATTCCCTATTATTTTTTATAAGTTCCCTCAATGGTGAGGTGACACTAGACATATTTGGTATAAATTTACTCAAGTAAGTAACCATACCTAACAGTCTTTGTACATCTTTTTTATTCTTAGGTACTTGCATATTTTCTATTGTACGGACTTTGTTTTCATCGGGTTTAATACCTTTACTAGCCTAGTTAATTTATGTCCCATATAAATTAATTCTTGTTTATTAAATTTACATTTTTCTTTATTGAACTTAAGATTAACTTCCCTAGCTCTATTTAGTACTTTTCTTAATCTTAAATCATGTTCTTTTTGAGTTGAACCCCAAATTAAAATATCGTCTATAAAGGTATCAACACCTTCTATGTTTTCAAAAAGTTGACGTATGGTTCTGTGGAAAACCTCAGGAGCAGACTTTATTCCAAATGGTAGCCTTAAAAATTTATATCTACCAAAAGGGGTATTGAAAGTACATAATTTTGAACTTTCTTCATTAAGAGCAATTTGCCAAAAACCACTTTGTGCATCCAATGTACTAAAAAATTTTGCATTACATAATTTGTTTGTGATCTCTTCCAATGTAGGAAGTTGAAAATGCTCACGTTTGATTGCAAAATTTAAATCTTTAGGATCTAAACATATTCTAAGTTGTCCTGAAGGTTTCCTGACTATCACCATTGAATTGACCCAATCAGTCGGTTCGCTAACCTTTTCAATTATAGGCTATTTAAGATTTCTAACCTTTCTAATTCTTTTTTAAGAGGTATAATTAATGGTTCCGGAACTTTACGGGGTGCATGGGGTTTAGCAAAATTATCAATTTTAATATTATGTTTACCAGGAATCAAACCAACCCCATTGAACACATCATTGTATTCTTTCATTACATTGCTGAAATACATATCCTCATTATTAGTTATATAACTACATTCCTTAGTAACTTTATCTATCCTAGCAACTAGTTTCATGGTTTCACAGGTATTTACCCCCAACACTGGTGGTGATTGTGTATCTACTACCTGAAATTCAATTACTCTAACCATACTTTTATATCTACATTTCAAAAAACATTTACCTTTAATAGGCAATCTTTTTCCACAATAACTAGTTAGTTTTAAATTACTTGATAACAGAAACTTTCTGCTTAAATTTAATTAAGCTTATTATATATTTGTAGTGGGATTACATTAGCATGTGCACCTGTATCTAGTTTAAAATCAATAAACTGACCTGGAATAATTTCAAGTTTTACTGACCAATTGTCGTTTCATATTTATTATTCGATCCTAGGACACCAATAAATAAATAATCACTTCTTACCTCTTTTTCACTAGTTTCTTTTTCAAACATGTGTAAATTTTTTGATTTACAACATATAGCAAAATGATTTGATTTTTTACACTTATTACACATTTTTCCATATGCTGGACACTTGAATTTTGGATGTTGCCTATCACATCTGTAACACTTTTTTCCACTATTAACTTTTGGAGCAGTTGTTCTTCTTGTCGGTTGTTTTTTCTTGAAAGATGACGATCCTGGAATAGCATGTACATCTTCATTCCTTGAAGCATCTTGATTTATATCCTTTGATTGTAAACTGGAAATTTCTGCCGCCCTGCAGATGTCAATTGTTTGTTGTAAATTTAAATTTTCTCTCAGTAGTCGTTCTCTTAGGTTTTCATTTTGAATGCCTAATGTAATTTGATCTCTAATTAGACTCTCTGATAAGTCACCAAACTCACATGTTAAACTTTTAGCTTTCAAATCTGTAACAAATTGATCAATGTTTTCATGTTTTAATTGTATACGCGTTCGAAATTTAAATCTCTCATATGTTACATTTGTACGTGGAATGAAGTAATCTTCAAACTTTTTTAACAAAATATTAAATTTATTTTTTTCTTCAGGTTTTAAATTAAATGTGTTAAAAATATCCTCACTCTCATCCCCTATTACGTGGAGTAATATAGCACATTTTAGTTTATCTTCTTTTTCTTCTGCTTGAGTTGCCAACAAATAATTCAAAAATTTTTTGTTTCCATTTTTTCCAATTTTCTCCAACATTACCTTGAAGGCTCAATTCCTTTGGTGGTTTTAATAAAGTACTTTCCATCTTACATGAAAATCCTTTGTCTAAACTTACTTTTTCCTGTGCAGTCTTGTTCTTAGAAAGCACGTTTTCTTCTGACTTCATAAATGTATCAAACTATTTTACATTATTGTTAAGTAAATCTTTCACTTCTACTGTTTTTTTATTAAAAAAAAAAAAAAAAAAAAAAAAAAACATTTTAATTAATTTACTCTATAAAATCACTTTTCGACTGCGCCATGTTATAAGTTAGGTTAGGAAATGACTACATCGTTAGTGTGTCTAATATGAACTGTTTTATTATCTTACAGTCTTACATCTTACAGTCCCTAACTTGTAGGACTTTACATTTAGTTATCTTATCTAGATAACATTGTGTACATCTATTACAATCATCTATAACAAATCTAACTTGCCCTTGATTATTCAAATACGTTCATGAATGACAGAGAAACACCTATTTTACCAATATTAAGCTTCTGTTAACAATTAAATTAATCAGCGCCTATTCAAGTCAAAAGTTGAGCACAATTTTCATTGTTGAGTTTTTCAATATCAGCTGATGAAGTACGGACTAATCAGATGATTTTTGTCTATTTTGCATTATTGCACTATTATTATGTTGATGGCTAATTGTTGATAATTCAATTTATTATAAACCATTTTAAAGAGGGTAAGTTAAATTATTTCATGAGTGATTTTTATATAGTATAAGTGTGCAACTGTATTTATTTCATTGTTATAAACATTAGAGCTTTCAATAATCGTGGAAATGAATGAACATAATTTTCCTAACAAAATCATTCCTTGCCACAAAAACTTGTCTGCCCTGCACGCTCTTCTCTGTGAATCCGGAAGCTTTTATCATAACCAGGGAGACGACAACTATTCAATTGGAAGAGAATGTTCTTAATGAGATATCAAATCACTAGGATATTAGGCTTACAATTCGAGACCAAAAGACACAGTATAGAATATTCTGAAGGAACAACTTCGTCCATTTCATGTCCTAAAAGTTCAATCGATCCCTCTTGCCAGATCATCCTTGTCGGGTAAGGTTTAGAACCAACTGTTGAAACTACCCTCTCAGCTCAATATAATCAAGTGGTTGCACAAATTGGATAAAGCTCCTCCCATAAACCTCACTTTTAACGTAAAAGAAAATCAGACCATTATTTGGAATGTAATGGTTTTCTGGTACTAGATTGTGGTCCTGTGAATGAGGATGCACATTAAGTTAAATAACTGAGAGGCATATCCAGGACAGTGAATCCTGGCCCATCTATTGATTAAAAAACTCTCATGGATTCACGTATAGTAAGGATGAGATCGGCAATCCCGAGGGACCTAGCTGGATTTACAACTTTTTCATGTAATCTTGGGTAAAATCCCTATCGTTCATTTTTCCTTTCATGTCTCTCTTGATCAACTCTTCTTCTTTTCTGACACTGTCGCTATTATAGCATTTAAAAGTTAGGTGTCTTTGTGTACTTATTTTTTTTTTTACAAGGCGATGATAAACGAAAGGTTTTTAAACAACAAGGATAACAAATTCTATCGTGAACTGATTTTCCTTTGCTTATATCACTGTATTTCGTTTTGGAAAATTCAACAATACAAAATGTGATACTCATTATAGCTGGCTTGCGTAAGGATATTACATCAGAGAATGAAAATAAACCAAAACCGAGGCTGCACAGGAGAATCACAAGTTTTCCCCTTTGAAGAACAAGGAAGAAAAAACACTTTCTTTCATGTAGTCTTAAGTTACACCCTCTCTTTCATCTTTCCACTCAAATCTCTCTTAACCAACTCTTGTTCTTTTCTGATTCTGACTCTATTAGAGGCGATGAAGACCGAGAGGCTTATCGCCTTTAAAAAATAAAAACAAAATGAAATAGGAAATAAAGGAAATAAAAAAGACATATATATTGCTCATACATATATTTTGAAATTTTAGTCTCACTCGCTATACACACATCTGGTGAACTCATCTAGGTCTATGTTTATCTAAAATAATGATGTAAATAAGCCTATGCCTTTGTTTATTAGATTACTGGTCATCTTCGGTGCAAGTTCAGAAACTAAAAATAAAAAAAGAAGACATATTATTTATTAATTATAAATATCATTTCTATATTTTGCAAACAATGCTTACATTTACTTTACTATTATTAATATGGTTAGGTTAGGTTAAATGATATTACGTTAGGTTCAAACATGGACATAGCCTAGTAGCTATTTTGAAAACTAAAACTAGTACTCTAAGAAAGGAAACCAGCCCTAAAGCCTCGCCTGAGCAATCAAAATAAGAGTAATTGTGATCAGGAAAATCATCGAAGTACACTGCTCGAGCGAAAGGAAACATCATCTTGATACATCTACAGCCACAGAGGTTAACTAACAAACAGGGGGTGTATGCCAAGGGAGTTGTGACTTAACGGTTGATAGGTGTGAATAACCAATAATTGTCCCCTCTTTCAAAAGTTTGGTGCGTGGCCTAATCATCACTTCTTGTAAAGATTTAACTCTACACTTAAACCATATCAATAATATGAACAAATAATTATTATAAAAGAACAAGGATAAGATTAATTTCGTATTATATAATACAGAGTTGCAAATATTATGCAATTAAAAATTATACTTTTTGTTAACAAATATTTAAATTGTCGTTTAATTATAGATCAGTTGTTTACCCAGATTTGATTTCATTTGAAGAAATATTTTATAAACAAAAATTACATAGATGATCAACTTCAGTTGTTTGTTAAATTACATTTTATTATTACATCTTTTTGACATGTTTAAGACAATTTATAAATTAATGTTTGTGGTATTACACGACATTGCAAAATTTATTCAAAATAATTTCATAAACTGAATCAAATTTCTCGTAGGCTGTAATTTCTAATTTGCTTACCTGACTTGAGTTTGGTCAAGGTATTTTTCAAAGAGTCAAGGTTATCTTGCAAATCTTCAAGTTTCTCCAAATTTTTGCCTATTTTACTAACATCCGATAAATCTAAAGTATCATCCACGATTTCTTGCATGTTATCTGTAAATAAAAAGCGTGTTTATACTCCAATCACTTTAAATTAAAACTAAAGTAATAAAACTTTGAGAAACTTAAGTGAATATATTAGACTAATTTTTAGCATTCTTGAAATTCTCTTACAATTACTTCAAACTTAAATTAATACAAAAGTAAATTACAACACGTACTTATTTAGTAGATCTACACATATTTTTAATTAAATATAGTTTTTGGAGGTTGCTAACCCTTCAAATTTCTATTTTTACTATTTAAACTATTAATAGAACTAAGCATTTAATAATGCATATTACCGTACAAGAACGGATGTATGTTATCTAAAACTTCAATTTTAGTATCGTTAATTGAATATTGCTTTTTAAAATGTATATTACCGTACAAGAACGGATATTTGTTATCTAAAACTTCAATTTTAGTGACGTTAATTGAATATTGCTTTTAAAAATGTATATTACCGTACAAGAACGGATATTTGTTATCTAAAACTTCAATTTTAGTGACGTTAATTGAATATTGCTTTTAAAAATGTATATTACCGTACAAGAACGGATATTTGTTATCTAAAACTTCAATTTTAGTATCGTTAATTGAATATTGCTTTTAAAAATGTATATTACCGTACAAGAACGGATGTTTGTTATCTAAAACTTCAATTTTAGTGACGTTAATTGAATATTGCTTTTAAAAATGTATATTACCGTACAAGAACGGATATTTGTTATCTAAAACTTCAATTTTAGTGACGTTAATTGAATATTGCTTTTAAAAATGTATATTACCGTACAAGAACGGATATTTGTTATCTAAAACTTCAATTTTAGTGACGTTAATTGAATATTGCTTTTAAAAATGTATATTACCGTACAAGAACGGATATTTGTTATCTAAAACTTCAATTTTAGTATCGTTAATTGAATATTGCTTTTAAAAATGTATGTTACCGTACAAGAACGGATATTTGTTATCTAAAACTTCAATTTTAGTGACGTTAATTGAATATTGCTTTTAAAAATGTATATTACCGTACAAGAACGGATATTTGTTATCTAAAACTTCAATTTTAGTGACGTTAATTGAATATTGCTTTTAAAAATGTATATTACCGTACAAGAACGGATATTTGTTATCTAAAACTTCAATTTTAGTATCGTTAATTGAATATTGCTTTTAAAAATGTATATTACCGTACAAGAACGGATGTATGTTATCTAAAACTTCAATTTTAGTATCGTTAATTGAATATTGCTTTTAAAAATGTATATTACTGTACAAGAACGGATATTTGTTATCTAAAACTTCAATTTTAGTATCTTTAATTGAATATTGCTTTTAAAAATGTATATTACCGTACAAGAACGGATGTATGTTATCTAAAACTTCAATTTTAGTATCGTTAATTGAATATTGCTTTTAAAAATGTATATTACCGTACAAGAACGGATGTTTGTTATCTAAAACTTCAATTTTAGTATCGTTAATTGAATATTGCTTTTAAAAATGTATATTACTGTACAAGAACGGATATTTGTTATCTAAAACTTCAATTTTAGTATCGTTAATTGAATATTGCTTTTAATAATGTATGTTACCGTACAAGAACGGATGTATGTTATCTAAAACTTCAATTTTAGTATCGTTAATTGAATATTGCTTTTAAAAATGTATATTACTGTACAAGAACGGATATTTGTTATCTAAAACTTCAATTTTAGTATCGTTAATTGAATATTGCTTTTAATAATGTATATTACTGTACAAGAACGGATATTTGTTATCTAAAACTTCAATTTTAGTATCGTTAATTGAATATTGCTTTTAAAAATGTATATTACTGTACAAGAACGGATGTTTGTTACCTAAAACTTCAATTTTAGTATCTTTAGTTGAAAATAGCTTTTAATAATGTATATTACTGTACAAGAACGGATGTTTGTTACCTAACTTCAATTTTAGTGACGTTAATTGAATATTGCATTTAATAATGCATATTACTGTACAAGAACGGATGTTTGTTATCTAAACTTCAATTTTAGTATCGTTAATTGAATATTGCTTTTAATAATGTATATTACCGTACAAGAACGGATGTTTGTTATCTAAAACTTCAATTTTAGTATCGTTAATTGAATATTGCTTTTAATGATGTATATTACCGTACAAGAACGGATGTTTGTTATCAAAACTTCAATTTTAGTATCGTTAATTGAATATTGCATTTAATAATGCATATTACCTTACAAGAACGGATGTTTGTTAACTAAAACTTCAATTTTAATATCGTTAATTGAATATTGCTTTTAATAATTTATATTACCGTACAAGAACGGATGTTTAATACAAAACTTTATGTTTAGTCTTGTTTAGATTTCTTCTTATGGAATTATTTTTTTACCAATATATTTCCTTTATGTTCTTTGAGGCTAGACTTAAGTACAATTGCATCAAATTCAATAGAGCTAAGTTTTAGAAAATTATAATTTTATGTTTTGTTTTTTTTCTAGCCACATTCCAATTTTGATTTTGCAAAAAATGCATAAAAGGACACTGAGATAACACCAAAAAGGGCCCACATACCATGTTCTTTAAGGCTAAACTTAAGTACAATTAATTTGTAAAATAACTTACTCTAAACTATGTATATGTAAGACAATAAGAATACAACCTTACCGTTCAATTTGCTTGCCTGTCTCTTGTAAGTGCTCAACAATCTGTTGACTGAAAATTAAGAAACAGATTTATTTTTTATTTTTTATTTGTCAATGTATCAAAATATTTTAAAACTAACCAAACTGTAACAAAAATCAATCCAAATAAGCTGAATTCATAAATAATGTTTTGAAAATTCTTAAAATCAGAAATAATTTATACAGTTTTTTTAGGTTGTTTCTTTTTTTTTTTTTTTTAATAATCAGCAACTGTTATGATTTAATAGAGTAATGTTTTCCATTATAATCAGCTGATGAGAAAAATCAGCTAATCAGTTTATCATAATTAAGAGAATAGAAACATTCTAAAATTTAATTCATAAACAGTGTTTTAGAATAAGTTTCATTTAAAACATCCTTAAAATTAAAAATTAAAATATACATTACGTTGTCCTGGTGTGGGGGAGTCGTCATCAGCACCCCAAACACTGGCACTCTGAAAAAATAATATAAAAAGCACTTTATATATATTTCTTTTATAATTTTACATCTGTCATAATTTAATCCTGTACATATGTGAGAAAAAAGTATAATCAACACTAGGGGGGGGGGGGTCTTACGCCCAACTGCGGAGTTCATAACTAGATACTTGATTTGGACTTCTCCTAATGTCTAAGTTTCCATATTACTTTATAAAATAGTTACAAGTAGCCTATATATTTTTAATATGGTAAATATACAATAAAGTTGTCTATATACTTAAACTAAAAGTTTAATAATCGTCAAATCATTCATAATAATATTCTTTAGTTTTATTTATTATTTATCTAGCCATCTGAACTGAATTTGAAACGAAAAGAAATGGGAATTATTTGTCTTAAACAAAAGTTTGAACTAATATTTTGATAAATTTAATTACATTTTTCGTATACGAAGGAAGTTGTTTATTGAAGAACATATGAACGACAACCATAAGTAGAACTATTTGAAAAAATATCTTTCAAGAGAACAAAATTTTGAATGAAAAACAGTAATCCTGTACTTGACAGTGATTCTAGTAAACTATTGCTAATTCAGGAGCTTTTTCTCTGTAATCTAAATTATTGGTTGAATATCATTACCCAAGAAAATTATTTCTTTTAGGTTATGGTCGGATTTAACTGTTAGTTAACAATGGCGATATTGGGGAAAAAACGAAAAATACAAATTATCTTTAGAGATGAGAAATTTGAAAGGAAAAAAAAGGAAAATATTGATCCTTGATTCTAGTAAACTACTCCATATTCAGTAGCTTTCTCTTTGTAATATAAATTATCAATTACACCACATTAAAGCAAGAAAAATGATTTCTGTTATGCTAAGATCAGATTTAACTGTTAGTTAACAATGGTGATATTGGACAAAACAAACAATAATACAAATTATCTTTAAAGAGGAGAAATTTGAATAAAAAAACAGTAGGCATATACTTGAATATTGAATCTAGTAAACTACCGTTTACAGTAGCTTTCTCTCTCTAATCTAAAATTATTAGTTAAATCTTTTTATAACAAGAAACATGTTTTCTGTTAGGTTAAGATCGGATTTAACAGTTAGTTAACAATTGCTATATTGGAAAAAATAAACAAAAATGGAAATTATCTTTAAAGATGAGAAAATTGGGGAAAAGACAGTAGGCTTATACATTTGAGTCCAGATTTACACTATACTACCATTTACAGTAGTTTTCTCTCTCTAATCTAAAATTACTAGTTGCATCATTTTAAACCAAAGAACATGCTTTCTGTTAGGTTATGATCGGATTTGACAATGGCAATGTTGGAAAACATAAAAAACTTAACGAATTTTTAAATACTTAACATAAGTAAAAGAAACATATTAAAAGCATAAATTTAATCAATCTAAACATATTTAAACAAGTTACAATTTTTTAACGGAAATTTTGAAAATTCCTTCAAATCTGGTTGTTAAATTTTTTTATAATTAGACTATATGTAATCAATTTAATCAATATCGTTTTGAAAATTTCAATAATTTTTCGATATTTAAAATAGACCTACACTATGTTTTCCTTGAATTTTTGATATTTTTGTAGCCAATATTTGGGGGTTTTTTAGCGATTTCGTAAACATTTCAAGTGGTTACCCTTTGACCGTAGTAATTTCTAAGAAAATTGTATTTATTTAAATAGAATGTAAAAAAAATTATCATTTTCTTCATTGGTAAATTTCTTTCGGGAGATAAGTTAGTATCAAAGAACACTTACCGACAATTCTAATATACGTAAATAGACTTAAGATAGTCTCTCTTATGTAAAAAAATATTTGATTGAAATCGATATTTTAATGAAGGCAAAAGGTTCATTTTGTATTCTTTACCGGTTATTAATAAAGAAATTTTTCTTTTAGTTGCGATATAGCACACTGGTTAGGGTCAAAATCGGTACAGATGATTTTGAGAAATAAGATTTGTTATAACTGCTCCATGGCAGCCTATTTGTTTTATACTTGAACTGGAATTTTTTAAACATTTATGACGTTACAACAAAACTTAAACGTTGAAAATATTTTAAAATACAAAATAAATAAGAAAAAAATTACAATAAATACTAATTTTTAATTTTTAAAAAATAAAATCTTATCACAAAATATTACCTGGAAGACGAGCACAGCGAACAATACCCAAACTGGAGTCATTTTGCTAAGTTGATTTACGAGTTGGTTAACAAGTGAATAATTTTTCGGAAGAGACATTTTTTATACGTTAAGTTATTTGCGTAAACATATGTTAAACATCTGGGCATGGAACCTTCAACAATTAAACTAATCAGAGCCTGTCAATGTCATCGATCTTCGACAATAAGTGATTAACGATTAACAGGGTCGAATTTCATTCTTTAAATTCATAAATGCGGTCCTATAATTCAGTAACATGTCTAATTAATGATGACGAGACGGGTAGTTGATGTAATTTCTTTTGAATTCAAAACAAGACAAAATAATTGTAAAAATCGTTGATTAAAACATCTGTTGATCAATTAGCGATTTAGTCAAACACGTCGGTAAATGATTAGAAAAGGGAACTTTGAGATTTAACTACACAAAAATACTAAGTTTGAAAAGTATTCAATAATGATGAATATTTTATACTATTATGCTTTAAATTTCAAAAAGTTACTCTTTGGAAATTTCATACACATTTTATTCAGTGGATCAATTTTATGGACTAGAAATTTTTAGAGTAATCTGAAAAGAGGTAGATCTCCTGCTATTTGGGAGAGGCTGTCATCACATTTTGTGTTTTTTTTCTATATATCGTAGCCTAGTATTTAAGTAGTCTACTTGTCAATATTATGTTTCCCGATATATTGTAGTATTTAAATTGTTACCAATTTAAGTTATGTTATTTAATAAATATTTTAAGTTAAAAGTTATTTATTAAATCTGTTCTAATTAAAATCATATATTATATGTGTGACTGCATTTCGTTATTTCTAGAACTTAGTGATTACAAAATTTGTCTTATTTTAAATGTTAAATTGTATTTAATTGAATTTGATAAGAGAGACTATTTATTTATTGTGTTTTATATCTGTCAATGCCTTTATGGAGTTCTTAATTAATTGTTTTGTCCTATTATTGTTAAAAAATAATGACTTTAACTTGTGCAATTTAGTATTGTTTAAAGGATTAAATAAAACTCTTCGTTTTCAATTAAAAGTTTTAACTATTTTGAACTACAATAAACCAGATAAACCATTAACTTTTGCTAGATGATGTAAGCAATAAATCACAAATAACGTAAACTTGTAGAGTTAAGTCGTTAATGTAAGCAATCGATCACATCACAACGTGAGTCCCCACAAGTAAAGTAAGCACTATATAAGTAAAAATAATTTTAAAACATGAGTAAAAATAATAAATACCTAAAAATATTTTAAAACAGCTCTTATAAATTTTGAAAAAAAATAAAACGTATTGATAATTTAAACACATTAATTTTCAATTTGCAAGATATAAGCAATCAATCACAATACAACATGAAACCACACAAATAAAGTAAGCACTATACAAAGTGTTCAGAAAATGTCGTGATAAACTTTAAATGGTGGTTATATAGGTGAAAATAAAAATTAAAAAACCGTTTCTTTGAACATATGTCCGAAAACGCTTCGTTTTAGATTTGTCAGCCATTTTGTGTTTAAAAAAATTATTATAGTGTAATTTACATGTCTGAAAGAGCTATAGTCTGAAGATGGAATAAATTCCGAAACGCGTCAAATACGTAAGTCACAGACGCTAAGAACAAAATATAATAATTTGTAAAATAATTATAGCTTATGAAATTATTAAGATTTTGAGTCGAAATTTGGTATACACATTCTTCATGCTACATTTTTGTCAGTATATCAAGAATCAAAACTTAACCTAAAAATAATTTTAAACAGATGGATAAATTTATTACAAATTATGTATTTCCGAAGAAAATTAATAATTTGTGTCAAATCTACAGGACAGGTGACACTGTTTAATTTGACACCTCAATCAAACAGGCCCTATTATAATAAAGAAATACGCGACTTGAAATAAAATTTAGTTACCATAGCAACCAATATAATAAAACACAACAGCTGATTAAGCACATAGCTTTAATTCAACAAAAAGATAGTTTAGGTCTAGCCTAGTGAGAAACATTTTGGAAAGTTTTATAAAATTGATTTTTGTGTAAACTATTTCAATTGATCAAACTGAATGAATGAGGAACACTGTTTATTTTAATTATTTAATTAATTATTTTAATCTGTTGTTTTCTTTTTAATTGATTATGTGGCTAAGTATTAATTATGAGTAGACAATTATTACTTAATATAAAGTTTTCAAATCTTTATACATGGCTCTCGTTATAAATAGGCCTAGTAAACGATAGTTTACACATCAAATAAAATTGAGGTTAAAGGATCCACAACTGTTGTTTTTTTATTTCGGAAGTACAAAACTCGTATAAAATTATAATACAAGTACAGCTGTTAACGAAATTAAAAACTAGACTAGATTTTCTTCACTTCAACCTATTCAACTTTTTTTTGAAAACGTTATCAATTTTGGTGATTATATAGCCTATAAACTAAAACATATGCCCACTTACAAAAGTTAATTAAAATGGAAGACCGCTTAAGGCATAAAATTTTAGAAAATCGTAAATTTTATAAAATTAATTAACTCTACAAAATTCTTATCTTATAATACAAAGTGAAAGTGAGATGTCAGTAAAAGGTTCAGGTTAGGTTAGGTTAGGATTGGGCATCTAGTAGATGTACTAAATATAACACAAAGGAAAAAGGGTGGTAGCATTTAAAACAAAAGAAATTAAATAATGATTAAAAGTTGATTAAAGTAGATATTTGTAATTATCATAAAAAACTGGATGAAAATTATTAAGGGTAAATTAGTGTAATATTTCAATTTGAAAAGTTATGGGACAAACGCCTAAAAGAAAAAAGATAAAAATGAGGATAAAAATTTAACCTAAAAAAGAATTTAGGGCAATCAGACAGGTTTTACAAAAAATTTAAAAAAACATTTTTTTTTTAATTAAATAAATATACTGTAGAATTATTTTGAGTTCAATAAATCCATTTCTAGTAATTTTTCATAAATAACCAACCTTTTAAACAAAATAAATTCAAAATATTTTCAAAGAAATTAATAAGTCTCATTTCATGATAGAATTTCACCAAGTTAGGAAGTAAGGTTCATGAGATATGTCTTTGAGAATAAAAATAATTAAATGTTATATTTTAAGGGATAAAAATAAATATTGTAAAGTAAAAATGACCAAATGTTTATAAAGAAAAATTCAAAGACCAAGTGGGAAATAAAAAAATTGTAAGGAATTTTCAAAAAATTGCAAATTTCAAGGAAAGAATCAAAACCCAATTCGACGAAACGGACACTATACCCGAGAAAAGAGTTTGACCTCGTTCAAGTAGGAAAAAATCTGTATTAAAAGAAAAATTTAACATGAGAACCTAAAACTAATAGGTTATTTCCGATTTTTGACAAATCTCAAAATTTACGAATAGGCCAAGTTATTTAAGAAATGACTAGGAAAACCACAGGCTTATATAGTAGGAATAACTTTTGATACTGAAAACCACACACATATGACAGGATGTATTGAGGAAAATCTGAACTACCGGTATGTTAAACAATAATATGTCAGTGCACTCGTGCACTTAGTCAGTTTGTTTTATTCCGTTCAAGACAAAGGTCAATATCTACGAAATTATCAAGGAAACTTGGTAATTATAAAGGACATAATTAAACCTATAGGCGTATCCATAATGTATCAACTGCTGTTGGTTTTATTAATATCTTCACTGGCTCAGGTAAGATATTGTTAATCGATTTAAGAGTCATTTAAATGTTATCATTTTTAGATCTTGTCATTTATTCACGATCAAGGTCAACAGCTGATTAAAACGATGAAAAACAGCTGATCAGAATCTTGGTAGGAAAGTAATTTGACAGTGATCAATAAATTATAATACAAATTATTACAGTTTTATATTTAGCAATATAAGAACATTTCTTTCTATATTATAATTAAATTAGGCGTCATGAAAATAGATTTCGGGCTAAACGCAATAATTTTTCAGGTTAGTAGCCTAAAGCTGTCAATAATTGCTTAGCAAGGTAAGGTCAAATGAATGATTTTTTTAGGCTAGTCTTTTAGAGTGTACTGCAGCAGGTTTTATGCTACAGTAATGAAATAACTTCTAATATCTACAATAAGGGCATAGCCATAATACAAATCATAAAACCTATATTTTAAATTATAATGAAACCATGTGAAAAGTTAGGTTTGATAAAGTTTTACATTGATATTTTTTCATTTGATTTACAAACACTTTTTAAATAAGAACATATTATTATAAGAAGAAATTAAAAATTTTGTAAGATTATTCAGTACAAACTTTGCATTGAAAAGTAAAAAAATTAAAAGTAACAAATACACAGTCAAATAGTTTTAACTTATGTTGACAATTTCAAGACACAACTAGGCTATCAGAACAAATAGTGGTAGCTTATAACAGAAATTCATGATATATATTAATTTTCCATGATAAAACAAAAAAACTACCTCTGTCTGAAGTTAATAACAATTACATTTTAAAATCATTTATAGTTCTGGGAAACTCGTTAAAAAAAGAAGCAGACTTCTGTAAAATATAATCTATAAATTGTAAAAGTAATTATAGAGTTTGCAGTCCAGTTGAATTTAATGATGAAAAAACATGAAATCCGTTAATAACCTAACCTAGTATAACCCCCCCCCCCCCCTAGATGTTAAATATTTGTTGTGCAGGTTATATTTTCATACCGACATTATATTTGATGTTATTTAGCCAGTTCTGTATTAGCTGAATTCCACATTTTCATAATTTTACTATTTTAGATGTGTTCTGTATACAGACATTTTTTATGTCTCGAATCTTCTCTGTAGAAACTAGACTATTTAATGTAAAAGCAAAACAAAATTGGTAAGAAAAATCTTGTTTAACGAGTACTTGATTGAAATCGACAAATAATTTCTTTGATTGAAAATGGTTATATTGAATCTGGAATTAAAAATTAATATACAAATGAATTAATTGTTAGGAGACCATAATATTACAGTAACATTGTTGTGGACAATACTTTACCAAAATTAGTATAATTTAAATTTTATTTTAGTATGAATTTTCATATCACTATGCAGGAAATTGATGTGAAAGAATGATGGAAAAACAAGTTCTTCCATTATATCTTGATTAGGTAAAATCCTTCAAGATATTGCTTAAAGGACTAGAGAATTATTGCTAATTCCTAATTATTGTTAATGCATTGTTTTTATTTTAGAGCTCACCAGCGGCACCTATTGAATCTGAAGAATCCGAATGGATACCTCCAATTGACCTAAGTAAGAACACTTTTTTTATATACAGGTTTGATATCCTTCACGCCAACTTAAACCATTTTCAACTATGCTACTAGTATTAAACCTGTGAATTTGAGTTATTTTGTCTTTTCATATTTAACAAGCTTTCACTATTGATATGAAAGCTGAAAATATGTTTAAAATACAGATAGTGTTTATATATTCTTGTTTGTACATAAAAAATATTATAAGACAAAGAAATTAATATAATAATTATCGATTCAAATTTATAATTAATGTAATTTTTAAAAATATATATTTTAATTATTTAAATAGTTGACTGTACTAACACACATGACAACAATATACTCTTATCTCATTAAACCACAAGACTTTTAAGAAGTCAAATGTCCTGTTCAGACTATTATGAACTCTTCAAAATTCATAGGATTGGTAAAAGATGAAAACTTAAACTAGAACCCATATATTCATTCTCTTTCTGCTAAACTTCATACAGTTTGTTTTACACTATCAAGCATAACTTCGTGCTTCTCATATATGGGATTACTATCTAAGATATTTGTGGCTTTTATATTTTAAATGTTTAATTGTTCTTTAACTAGAACCAAAGTGATATCAACTAGCACCAACATACAGAACGAAATACTACAATACCCAATTATTAGACTCAATTTATTTGAATAAGATATACACTACTATGGTTTATAGTTGTATAACAAATGGAAAAATATTTAGAGGGGAGCTCTTTTATACTGTTTAAAAAAAAATACCCCTTTTAAAATAGAGTTACCTGGCCCAACAAGTATCTTATTCAGTGAAAGGGTAGAGGCCTACTTGGGAGTTATAAAAATATAATATTGTAATATTAGTATCAAACTACCAACATACTCACAGTCTTAATTGTGTTTAATCTTAAAATGATTGTAAACTGCCCAAGATTTTATGTTTTAGAAAAAAATCTGAACACTTTTCCCTGTAGAATGTATTTATCTTCTATTTTCTGATAACAAACCATAAGCTTTAGTCATTATATTATTAATGGTTATATTAATCATATCACACATTTTTCCTTATGATAAACATTTATTAACCTATAAGGAAACCACTTTTATCTGCAAACTATAAAATACCAAGAAATATTATTGTGGTATTTTACCGTTATAGATAACAATTCAGTACCGTATGATAAAAAAAAAATCTATTGTAGTTGGGAATAACCAAGGAATCTGTAAAATCTTTTGTTATTTATCTTCATAGTAACATAATGAAGATTTAAAATTGCCATGTTTGTTTTCAGTGAATATTTGTTAATAGATTACCCACATAAAAATAAAACAAAGTTCAAAGATAATAAAACACAATTTTTTATTTTGTACTATCCACTTTTAATATACTAGCCGACCAATGGTTTCGCCTGCTAAGGCATTGACGAGGCTGTATTACAGTCTGTTTATTATCTTTAAACATGGAATTCCACCAAGAACCATCGGTCTCAACAGTAATGAAAAAACAAAGTTCCTCTAAAGATACGTTCGAAGAACTTTATCTTCCACTGTTAGACTTTTTGAACAAATTTATAACTTCTGAAAATATATGATTTGTTGAGTCTAAAAGTTGTGTTGAACTCTAGTTGTGGGGTTAATTTTGGAAAACCAAAACTTACACCACTACATGAATCAAACGCCATGTGTTTTACTTTTAAAAAGACACCCAACCGATTATCTAAGTTATCTGAATAAATTTCTAAAATTAAAACATACTGTATAATATTCTATTATTCCTACCTTTATAATGTTTATTATGTTTATTTTGGTCTTTAGATGGTGTACAAGAAAATATAAAAGATGTTAGAATTCTGCTGGCAGACATCTCATATATTGGTACTCAAATATTGCAGGACTTAGAATCAGGTATACACAACAAAATTAAATATTGGGGAAAGTAGACAATACTTAAACAACAAATTGTCATTTAAAGATAATAAAACACAATTATTTATTTTGTAATATCCACTTTTAATTAGTCTAGCCGACCAATGGTTTCGCCTGCTAAGGCATTGACGAGGCTGTATTACAGATACAGACCGAAGAAAAAAGAAAAAAGACAAAAACAGAAAACCTTAAAACTAGAGGGTGGGAGTTAGGATACAATGAATGGAAGGTTGGGGAAATACCCGGCCTGGGCAATGACTATAGGAACAATACATATTGGGAAAACCAGTTGATTGTTCTAAGTACAAATAACTTTTAAAGGTTTTACTAATGGAGAGTTATACAAATCTAACTGGTCATTTAAAACTAAATTAGGGTTACAGTATCTTATCTTTTAATTTCTAAGCTCTCCAAAGCATTCAATTTCCTACCTTTATTATCAAAATGTAATATTTTAAAATCTACACTCGAATTAAAATCAGACACTTGATGTATTCTTAAATGATTTGAAAAACTGGAATCTTCATATCCTAACCGCCAACTTCTTTCATGTTCACTTAATCTAGATTTAAAATTACGTCCTGTTTGACCTACATAACATGAATTACATATTTTGCAAGTTATCTTATATACACCACTTCTCAACATTTTGTTAATTTTATCTTTAGAATTATTTAAAATCTTACCTAAACTATTACTACAATAAAATGCCGGCCTACACTCTGTTTCCCTATTTAAAATATTTCCAACTTTTTGGCTAACATTTCCTAGATAGTTAACTTTCCGCCATTTAGCGCTATTTTTAACTGAAGTTGGAAAAGTAAGTTGCCTTGCATTCATCTTAGGTTTTTTCTTTAGCATTTTATAAATAATATTTACATCATATTCATTATTAACAGCTATTTGTTTAATGCAACTTAGTTCTTTATTGAAATTAGAGTCAGATATTGGAACTTTGATGAGGCGATACAACATACAATCATACAATGGAAAGCTGCCAATTTATGATTTAAAAGTTTAAAAATTTATGATTCGACGTAAAAAGTCTTTTTACCAGTATACCTAGAAAGGAATGTTTAAAAAGCGTAGAATCTCTTATGGATAGAACCAAAGTAGATCCCATAATGGCTAGAGAACTTTTGGATGTAATTGAGGTATGCTTAGATCAAAATTATTTTCAATTTAAAGATAAATTTTATGTTCAATGTGATGGTTTGGCTATGGGGTCCCCATTGTCACCACTGTTGGCAGAAATTTTTATGGACAATTTTGAAAACAAAATAATTAACAATAACCCATTTAAATCAGTAATTATTTATTGGTATCGTTATGTTGATGATGTAATTTGTCTCTTTGATGGCTCTAACCGCCAACTTCAATTATTTTATAAGTACCTGAACTCAATTGACGATGCGATACAATTTACCATGGAAGTTGGAGAACAAGATCAAATTAATTTCTTAGACTTAAATATAAAAATTGAAAATGGTAAACACAACTTTAGTGTTTTTAGAAAACAAACTTTCTAAAAAATTCTTTAGAAATTACATAAAAAATATTCTTCAATAAAAAATACCTTAAAATTTGTTTAACTCATTATTTTAATTTCTAACACATTCCACAGATATTTGAATTATATATACCTTGATGAATTCTTACCCCATATATAAACTGTTCCAGGTTTGATTCCCATTGGGTTATAAATGTTTCAATGTTGACCCAACTTCATGAAAAAAAGTGTAAAAACTATTGTTAGTAGGAATCCTAACCATGAAATCTCGAATTACATTGATGGGAACTAATATGTGCTGACCACACACATCTAATGAAAAGCCACAAAGTAGGCCTAGGATACTGTAGGCTAATTATTTCGTTTTTAATACCTTGGTACACTTACTTTTTCATTTTCTTTTATTTTTTGGTGAAATAGGCCCTATGTTTCGCCTATTATTTCAGGCATTGTTGAACCATTTTTATGGTCTTGGGTAAAACGAAGAACCCTTATAATTTCACATGCATGTCTGTCCATATATCTGTATTTTGCAACCTTTCTGCACAAATAAGATTATAAATAATGTTTGAAACTATGCATTTATATTCTTTGTATTGTCCCACATAAAAAAATATATATAAGAGTGACGAAAATGACCTTGGGGTAGTTTAGTTGGGAATAAAAACTAGATTTGAAAATTTTTATTTTTTAAATATTATGTGTGAGGTGTCAAATAAAACTAAAAGTTATTCTGAATACGAATATGTAAGTTAATTTGATGAAAAAAATTATGTTGGCACTAGGATGCTTAAAAGAATTCAACGTTATAAAAATCATTGTCTCTCTATGTCTACAGACATTAAGTTGTGTGGTTTTAGAACATGCTTGTATATAATACATGTCAATTTATAATAACATATAATCACAGATATTTAATATAATGACAATTTCTTGCATTTAGTCACACGTATGCTCTTGATCTATTCATTTTGTAACAGATAACTGGTTATTTAATTCCATCCATCATTCAGATACAATATTCACCAACATAGTTAAAAATCAAGCCCCTTTAACCAAAGACAAAAAAAGTACAACAAATCTTATCATCTATCAATTATAATATTAATTTGATTTAGAGCACACATCTCCATAAGTGATTTTGTTTATATGTGATTTTGTCATTTTAAAATTGATGTTTATGCAAGGATAGCAAAAATAATAAGTGAAACAATTATCCCCACAAAATAAAAGAAGTTAGCAGTATCAAGGTATTTATAACAATCAATTACAATAAGACAAAAACAGAAATTGTAAATATTTGGAACTATTTTTTAAAAAATATCTACTAATAGCTGTGGCACTTCTACTGAAAAATTAGCCCATCAGGAACTCTTGAATTACACTTCTGACTTTTTGGTTGTATTGTGTTTCCTGTTGTTTTTTACATTCTTTTTATTAATATTTCTTCATTTTTTACAGTACATAACCAAAATCATGTGCATGATGCGGAAAAACTTGTTGAAACTGTCAATGACTTGTTGAAAGCTTTGAAAATTGGTATTCATCAAACATTTCCATCTGCCAACTCAGTTGAACGCCGTAAGTATGACTATTGTGTAAAATTTATATTTTTTATTTAACACATATAAGGTGTAGAATGAAATTTGTTTTATTTTTACTTAAAATTTAATGTGGATCTGTTTTAAAATGGTCAACTAATTGCAGACAAGTAGAAATTTATATTTTTATCCTATCAAAAATGTTTTATTTTTAACATTATTAATTATTGTTATTTTTATTCTTTGATCGTATTTTTGATTGTTTTGATTTAAAAACAGTTTCAAACTAGGCCTATATTTTGAAAAATTAAAAAAATTTCATTAACTCCCAAAAATATTGTTTACATTGTTTAAAAATAATTTTGTATCAAAATCCAATTTGGAAATTTCAAAAGTATTTATATTGTTCCGGTGGAAGGAAATATTTGAGAAAATATACACAAATCTATAGATAAAGAAATGCACTATAACAGGGATAAAACAGTGTGACACTCCATGTTAAATTACTTGCAAGTAATAATTATCTTATTTCTAATAACCTTACTTTTTATGGGAATAGAGGGGAATGAAAATGCAGATGATCATCCAAAGAATGGTGCATCCACCCCATTCGTAGCACTAGACCCATTCTGTGTACTGGAGAAAACTATTTCAAGATGAAACCATAAAAAGGTGAAGAAGCCAGCAAGTCGAAACTCTGAAGATAAATATCACCGAGGCAAGCTAAGGAGTTACTTAGAAATTATGACTGTAAAAGATCCAGGTGTTACATTAATTAATGCAAGAATAAGCTAAGACTAATTATAGGCTTTCTTACGTAGCAAGGCACACTCAGAGGATATCTCGGGGAACTTGCCCTAATAACTGATATGGAGGGTGAGAAACTCCTCATCGCCTACTAATATACTGTGAGGTCATAGTTGTTACAAGAGCAAGAACTGTGGGAAGATACCAATTAGGAGTGAAAGATCTACCCTCTCTAAATCTCCATCGAATTATACAATTTATGGTATTATTAGAAAGAGGTTTTTCCTATACCTAATATCTACGGGTTCATTGGAAAATCAAAAACATAGATCAATAATAAGCTCGGTGGTTCAAATTGTTAATGCCGATTTATTATTTATTTCCCTATTGTTATTACAATTTATTTAAGCCATCAAACAAATCTGAGTTTATTATTCTACAAGAGTTTGACATAGTATAACCCTTTCTAATAGTTAATTATTCAAATACAACATAAAACATAATCTGTCCTATTCAGGCATTTAAATCTTCAATCCAGAGCAATGAGAAATTATTGCATTTGATAACTCATGTTTTCCTAACACATGAATCTGCTCACCTTCTCAACATAGACAATGAATATCTAAATCCCTTTCTGTGCCACATCTCTCTGGTGACCAGCAGCATTTTTCATCCTTACCAACGTTTCGCAACCAACTGACCTGTTTTTTAGGTCACTAGCAGTTTATATAGAGCTTCACTATCTGTGTCATGTTATTAACCTGTAAGCTAGACGGTTAACAACACTTTTTGAATTATTTTCCAATGACTACCACAAGTCTGATATTGAAGGTTAACTGGTGCTAACATTTAACTATTTATTGTTAATAAAATATTTTCTAAACTTTTATAAATATTTTTTGATTCTAAATCTTAACAGTTCCTACAGGATTGGAAAGTTATGTTGTAACTGAGAAACACATCGGTAATTTTTGATACCCGCTGCCATTTGTCTAATAATCAACCGATTCCAGACTTTTTACACACTCTGTATAAATATCATTATGTAATATTGACAATTTGAAACTTGTACTTTCTAAAAATTATAGTTTAGATATTTATAAACAAGTTCTCACCTACTACATTTAGAAAGAAAGTGGTATGATTTCATTTCTCTTCGTGGATAGGTTTCTTACTGGTATTCATCCTTGAGTTTAATATGTTCTCTGTACTATTATTGTTTATTTACATTCGTTTTTAATTTGACCACAGATGATGTACGTTCTAAAATGCACATGCTTCATACTTTAGCGGGGAGTGCGAGTGAACTGTTTAAATCAGTAGATCATGCTCTCGCAGATTTGGGCACATTAAGTAAGTATTTATTACTAGGTACTGTTTTTATATTAAGTACACATTCTGTCAACAGCAATGCTCTGACATATCAGATTGAGTAACCTTTCAAATATGTCAGCTGACATGCTGGCTCAATAAGATGTAAATTTTTTGGTATTTTGTTTGTATAATCTTCATTGCCAACCTTGATCTTAGTGCAGTGCAGATCACCAATCGACATAAAATGAACTAGGTCTTAGATAATTAACTACAAACAAATGTTTGAAATGGTTCAATAAGTCCATGTAGATTACGTAGAAAAAATTTAAAATGTAGTTTATATCAGTTTTTTTTATTATTAACAATGAAAAAACTTTCGGTCATCATCAGCTTGAAAAGAAAAGAGCGTAAAGTAGAAACCCATACTTATCGAATACTTGATCGGTGTCATGATCGGAGGAGAACAAGGTTAGTGAAGAGAGGATCTGATAGAAAAGATGAAAGCAACGGATCTAATACAAAAAGTTTTCTGTGATCTGTAACAAATCCATTCTAACTTTAAAAATGAACCTCCTAATTCCAAAATTTCTATAAGAATATTAGAAAGTTGGATATCTTTACACTTTCTCCATATTGTAGCCCTAGTAACTTTTTATTTATATAAATTTTCTCATTTCAAACAACCTTTTAATTGAGGTGTCACCCAATGTATGTTGCTTATTTAAAAAATGATCTTTGTATGTTCCCCTAATTATTGTTCCATGAACCACCACTAGACACGTCCCACATGTTTATCATTGCTTATAGGTCCCACTTTAGTTGAGGAGTCTAATGTTTATGTATGTTACAATTATGTTCCTCTGATGGAACTTCTCTTATTGAAAATGGTTTTCCAGTTTGTTTAGTTTTACAAGGTATAAAGTGTGGATGTTAATTGGTCTGATAAGTGATAAAACTTAGCAGAATGATATAACACACCGTACACACTGCAGCATTTCCATGAGGCATTTTACGCACATGTCTAGGGAATAAAATTTTGAGGGAGAGCACAAGATTTGTGTAAAGCAAAGAAAAAAATTGATGCTCTTTTTTAGACGAATGATCTAACAAGAATAAATTAGGTGTGCAAGCACTTGTGTTATTAACGAAATTCAACAGCAACACTCTTCTGTCACCGTTTTCTTAAAACAAATTTTTAATGATAATATTTAATATTAATAACTTTTTAATAATATATCATTTTAGACTTCTTTAATGTTGGTAACTCACATATGTTAGTTTCTTTTTTTTTTTCCCCCTTCGTAAAACAATTTTCAGTAAGTAAATAAAAATGTGTGCTGTACAGTTAAACTACTTTTTATTATTGTTTATTACCACTTAGTTATGGTTAATAAATAAGTTTGAAATAACTAATTATGTTATCCATAATTATTTTGAGAGTATTTAATGAAATTTTAACACGTAAGTCAGTGTAGCTTTGTAAACATTATTTCAAGTTTATATCGATAAAGATTGGTGAGAGGGGTGCAACCAACTTGCCTAGAAGTGCTTTACTTTTAATTTTAGACAAATGTATTAACAGCAAATGTTGAAGAAAACTTGAATGCGTAAATTGTAGAAATTAGAAAATCATTCTGATTGGCTTGAACGACTACTTCAGTTTTAAAATAGTGTTTTCCCTCCTGTTGATATAAATAACATTAGACATTTTGACAATTTAAACTTTATCTTTTCTACAAATGATAGTTTATAAAGAAATTCCTGTCTATTACATCAGTGTGTTTATATTTTGAAAAGAAAGTGATAAGATTGCAGTTGTTTCGTTCTAGTATTGCACATACTTAAACAACAAAATAATTGTACAATAATTTTCTCTTTGTGCAGCAGATACCTACATAATCGATTTAAACACTACAAATGAAGGGCTGAGAGGAGCAACACACAAGATTATGTCAATACTGGATGAGATCACTACTCACCAGAATTGATGAACTTCTGTATCTTAAATTTTACTAACTATAGCTTAATATTCTTATGTAAATGCAGGCGTATATGCCAAAAAATGAAAAGTTTTTAATTGTACAGTAATTGTTTTCTAAGGAACAATTTGTATGAGTTTTTGATTCCTTGAACTCTAAGTGCCTTAATTCTAATAAATGTATAATATTTATCTGTAAAATATAGTCACACAGTAAATTGATAAAAAGTAAAATTTTAAAAATTAAATTAAATTGATGAAAAAAAGTAACCAGGTAAGTTTTAACTCTCTCTCTCTCTCTCTCTCTCTCTCTCTCTCTCTCTCTCTCTCTCCCTCTCTCCCTCCCTCCCTCCCCTACCTCTTTCTCTTTCTTCCATGATTTTTCTAGTGATTTATTAAAATAAACCTTTCATTAAACTCTGAAACATTACCTATTGAGACATTTGACAATTTTTAGACTCATCTAAAGTTAAGTTTTTTAATCTGTAGTCATTACTCCAAGGTCTTAATTGTGATCAAATTAAATTTTTAGGTTGTTTTATTAGGACAAGTACATTAAACGTAAATATTATTTGGTAAATTTCAAAATGACAAATAAATGAGTATAAATAAGTTTTTGAAAATAACTTTTCTTGTAGATTCTACTCTAGTTGTTTTTGTACAGTTTTAAAATCTACAACAAATGTGTTGTCTACGATAAAAATAAGAGAGATATTCACAATTCATAACCTCAAAAACAGTACAATACTAGTCGGAATTATTGTGAAATTTAGCTTATTAGATAGAGGTTTTATTAATCAATAAATATGTTTGATAAAACAACAGGCATTTGCATTGATTTTTTAGTAATTCCTTTTGTCTACCACCTGTATGAGCAATTATAATGACATACTTTAGTAATCCTAAGGTATTCTTGTCTGATGTCAGCAAACAAATAGGCCACAAATGTTCTTGCACATCAAATGGTACCCAAATACAGAAAACAACTGAGTTGGGGGGGGGGGAAATCCCAACTAGGTACTTACGTATTAATGCCACCGCAGCAGAAGTTGCTAATGTGCATGCACCAATATTTGCTTACTTTGCGATATAATTATATATCACGACAGGTTTGGCCAGGTAGCTATATATATATAATCACCTGGCCAAACCTTTCGTAAGTTTATTGAAGTTAATAATTTGAAATTAGATCATGGATAAACATGAGCTTTAAAAGTGAAGTGCCGTCATTTATTGGCACATGCGCATTAGCGCAACTTCTGCTGTGGTGGCGTTAATACGTAAGTACCCCCAACTATTATTAGAAATGAACTTTTAATCTAAATAGATACAAAATCCTGTCTGGCTATATGGTCCATTATTTCGGGCATAAAAGATCTTATTTTCAAATTCATCATAACACCATTAAAAAAGTATCTATAATTGTTTTGTAAAAGCTAATGATTGCATCAACAATGGTTGACATTTTGAACATCATCTCCAAGATTAGTCATCATTGTATCCGAACTATGTTTAAAAATTTAGTAATTCATTTAGAAAGATAACAAATATTAAATTAATAGTCGATCAATAAAATACAATATTGTCTATTTATGTGTTATTAAACCCTAAATTCTACAGTATTCATAAAACAATACATGTATAACCAAAATTAAAACAAAAGTATTAAGAAATTGGTTCTTACTCCCGTGTATTTTAAACAGAACTTGGGAGAAATTTCGGACTTTATAACTCATACAAGAGTAAGAATATAAAAAATACCCCAAAATAAAAATCTCTTTTAAATCTTGTTTAAAATCCAAGCTCAACATAAAAAATGGAGGTTTCCATAAGAGATTTTAAAGTTAGCCGCCATATTGGTAAATGATGATCAAATTTTTACACCATTTAATTACAGAAGAAAAAGTAGTTGAGGTCCCACTCTTGAATTGTTCTTTATATCTTTATAGTTAAAGTAATCCCAATGGTGGCCCATAGAAAAAAAAACACTACATTAATGATTTAGCAAAAAATAAACTAAGGAGAGTTTAGTTCAGTATGTTGGACTGTACTCTTCAGACATTTTCTTTATACAAGAAGTATCTAGAGACTAATACACAAGGTGTTATCAATTATATGATAAGAGTGGTGTGGTTTAGTCAGAATTAATTATTGGTATACCATGTTAAAACAAATATACTGTAGTGGATCAAAATTTGATTAGAAAATACATGTTAATAGTCTTTGTTCTAAAATGAGAAGTATTTATTTTGGATTTAAAATAATAAGAAATAAATTACTATTTAATTACCTTGTGTTGAGGTGTTACCGTCGAACAATCCTTACTTGTAGTTTACACTATCTTATATGACCCGTTTTGACTATTTGTCAGTCATTTTCAAATATAAAAACATATAGAAACACTTAACGACACATTAATTCACATTTAAAAAACACGATTAAAAACATACATACACGGACGACGCGCATTGTTCGGCGGTAACATCTCAATACAAGGTAATTAAATAGTAATTAATTATTAACAATCCAGTTGGGCTATAAGCAAACATAATGGAATAAGAAATACTTTCGATTTGCAAATGATGTCTATTATGCTCAAGTGTACATTTTGTGGGGAAATTGTTTAGCTGAATCTGTACTTCGTATGAGGCTCAAAAATGGATAGGGCCTACAATGATTCACCAGACGAATGTTTTCCTGCAGGAAAGTTTTTTTCTCAATTAATTGCAGATGTTATCATTCCTATCCATATATGTTTATAAAGCTTGTACATATATAAGAGAGAATGAGAAATCTTTCATTACTCAGTCTATGCTCCCTAATAACTCCGCCCGAAATAAAAATAAGATTGTAAAAATATCACATAGACTTAGGTTACAGCTGGCGCTGAGCTCTACAATAACTTACCCCAATATATCAGAACAATACACCCATGTTTAGAATAATTTATATTATTACACCTATGCAAACGTTTAAGAGATTTATAAATTAATTTAATTGCCAACTAACCACCCATGCAAATGTCAGCAAACAAATAAATAACACATATCACCATAGCAATTGCAACAATGAATTGCCAACTATTTTGAATTTTTCAGTTTTTCTAGTTTTGATGCCATGCATAGTTGGTCCATGGGAAAGACTAATCAGCAAGATGAAGATTATACCAGGCCTGGCTTGGTGGGTCTGCTGTGGAGAATTGGCCTTGCGGCGAATGGTGGTGTTAATTAAAAAGGAAATTGCTCGGGGATCGGTACAGGGGAGGTTGATAAGTGAGTAGCTTGGTGGGTGCATCCAAAGACATGGGCGAGGTTCACTGCGTAGTAGCTGGATAAGTTAGTGCTGTCACGTCTTTTGACAATGTCACTGTGCTGCCTTGATGATGTCATAGCTAGCAGCCCTTCTTATAGGGTGTATAGTTTCAGCCTTTGGTAATGGGATTTATTGGGGAAAGGATCTTACGTGTAGGATAATAGGCCGGTAGGTTTTACCCCATTTACCTTTCCCGCTGACAGGCAGCATGCAGAGTTGGTCGATGGGTGTAATTTGAAGTGGTGGTGGTTGAAAAAAGAAATGAGATGAGTCCTTTTCAAAAATATCTCCCCTTTTCCCCAATACCAACCAGCGGTGATGTGAGTGTGTCATGGTGAAGTTCCAATGCCAAGATGACCTCGGAGACAGTCCAATGTGTGTATCTAGTACGGGTATGTCTGTGTTTTTGGTTAGGTTTTGCTGTATTTATACGTTTTGACATGGGGCCCATAACTAAAGGTGTGAAGATTCATTATCCTGTCTAGCGATGTGAGGTGAGCTACGAGCCAACCAGCGTTGAGTAGGTGTAACTAAATTGTGCCGGGAACTGTTATGTAAGTGTAGTGGTAAAATATCTCCTAGGAGCATGGTTCTAATGGAGTTTTTAGGTGTATTTTTGCTGTGATGTGATAGGGGAGAATGGGATAGTTTTCCCTAGGCAGAGTGGTGTCTACTCGGGGGGGCTTTGAGGGTGTTATTCAGCGAATCTTTACTTGTATGCTCTGGCTGAATTTTGTTCATTTGATGTCATTACAGTTTTATGTAATTTGTATCTAATAAATGTTTAATGTTAAATTAAAATGGTAAAGGTTTTCCTGTATCATTCTGAACTTTTTTTATCATAGTTTATATCAATTAGTCACGATGTAAGAAGATGAAAGGTACATCTGAAGAGAACAGCTGTAAAAAAGGATTCCTGAATATCCACAATACAGTAATTTTACATTAATTTATATTTACCAAGTAAACTGAAAGACATACTTAAAAAATACTCTTCTCAGAAGTTCTTATTTCTCAAAATTTGAGAAATTTTTGGTTGCAGAAAAAACTTCAACTTTTAAAAAGAAGAGATTAATTTAAATAATAATTCTGTAAACACATAATTTTACAAATAGATTTTATTCATTAAAAAATTGTAAATTATTAACTTCACAAATACGAAATAAAAAATAGTTTATCACAATATTAAATGGAATATTTATAAATAAAATATGAATGGAATTATTTAAAGTTGTGTTTGGAAGTTTAAAAAAGAAGAAAGGGTAAGTTTACACACATTGTTGCCCATTCAAAATTAATAAATTGTGTGTACACTCATCTTCCAAGATGATTTAATGCCGGCATTTCATATACACTGAAGTTATTTATTTTTGTACTTACTATTTCTAATACAAGTTTTAAAATAAATACTAGGTATATGACAAATATAAATTTTTCAAAATGAATATGTTTATCCTTAAAGGTATAAAGGAATTTGTTTCCCTTTTAACCTTTAAGTCATTATTTTGGAGGGGGAAAAATTGTGGTCTACAATTAAAATTATTAATTCTAAAAATAGAACTATTGCACAATTCATTTTTTTTTCTTTTTAGACGGTGTTTTTTGATCAGGTGCCTGACCTCCGGGAATTTCATTTTTTCTCTTTGTAGCACTGCCTCTCGGGCCTCGTTTTTTCTTCTCTGCCCTTTCTTTCTCTTCTAATTCTTGGTTCTCACGTTCTATTAATGTGATTAATGTGTTACATCGGCGTTGAAGTTCCATCGCAGTACGAGATTTGATGAACCAATCAAAACGGAACTGAGGAGCACATCTGAAAAATATATACATTTATAATGGATTGGCTAATTTATATTCTACACAAAAATATAAAAGAAACAAGTTTAATGGTAAATGAGAGTTCAAGATTTCAAAAATATCCTTATCACAATTATTTACACACCACAAAACTAACAATTTACAGAAATGAAAAACATCAATTCCAGTATTAACTTGATCTAAAAGAAGGGTTTCATTGCCAAAGTCAAGTATATAAATTTTTTTTAAATACACAACAGAGTGAAAATAGAAAGGCTGGAATTGACTAACAAAATTTATTATTACAGTAGAAGTCCATTAGTCCGGCATCCAACAGTCCGGAATGCCCGATAGTCCGGCATCGCTCCGGAAAATTGTAAAAATTTTAGTTTTACTCTAAAAGTGTGTCTTTAAAGCAGATAAAAACGCTCGAGAGCTATTCGGAAGTTTTCGGGATCATCCGTAAGCGCTCGGGTATTGTTTGGAAACCATTAGCAGCCGGCTAGTCTCAGCTGTCACAACAAATACAGGTGCAGTGCAGCACAGTTAATCAAACACGAAGCGTCTTCGCCATTTTTTTGTGCGTTGTTGTTTTGTGTCCTTTCACATCGCAGTAAACTGTGTCTCAGTACTCTCTACTGTAATACAGTACATCTGTAGTGACGTACTTAACTTTTGAAACTGTTTATAAACAAAGTGAGTTTTGTTCTAACTGTACAGTGACCATGTTTTCAAAACCTAAGCCTTCGAGTTCAAAAGGAGAGAAACGAAAACACGTCACACTGACTCTCAATCAGACTTTTTTAAATCTAAGTTAAATATGTTTTACAGTACGCGTCAGTACGTGTACATGTACATTATATGAAATGTAAAATAAACTAGTTGTATTTGCATACTGTATTTGTAGTTTAATTATTAACCTAATTGTTCTTATAATTACGATTTATGTATGTATGTACTGTAGTTAAAAAAACAAAGTACAGTACATTTGTTTTACGGCAAAGCCTACACTAAAAAGAAGGGGCACCGCCCGATAGACCGGAATTTTCGGTAGTCCGGCACCGAGCCGAACTCGAACGTGCCGGATTATCGGACTTCTACTGTAATTAAATAACATTCACCAAAACCAAAACAGCCACTTTTGCTTTAAAAAGAGCATCTTAACAATGTTCCATGAGAAAAAATAAATAAATTTAAAAAATTACTATAGAATGGAAAATTTGGTATAGTTTTAAGATGCAGCTTTTATATACCAAAATGTCAGTATTTTAATGTCCATGCTTTTCAAAATTTGTAGAAAATAATTAATTAATATTTTGAAAAGAGTAAAAAAGTAATTAATCGACTTTTGTTTAAAACCTAAGAAAATTTCAGATATTGTCTCTATAACCAAAATGGTTGAACTAATTACCATGCAATTTTATTTCTTCAGTGTTCAATTTTACAATGTAATTAGTTTTAATTTACTCATCCATAATTATGCATTATTCAAAACGGCCTTGGAGGAATTTAGAGATGCAGACTGTGGTGAATTTACCAACTAAGACATCAAAAGCTGATGTCCTCAGATGGGAAACCCTAGAAATGGTTAAAATATACACAGATGGTTCGATCATTCTTAATAAACTAAAATCAGAAGCTTGTTATTTCAATCTTTTAGTCATCAATGCAGCTCTAATAATAATGTTTGACGACAAATGAGCGGAACATCAGTATTCCTCAGTCTCAAGAACAGCTATGAGGCTCTAAAGAGATCCAATCCTTGAGACTACTCTTTTAGAATATCTCAACTGAAATCCCTACTGACTTGTCACTTCAAGAAAGAAAAGCAAAGTAGTGTTCCAATGGATTCCAGTGTAGTATGGTATAACTGGAAATGAAAAAGTTGATGACAGCCAAACTTTCTTCAAATAAGGCCGCACTTCAAACAGCTTGCAAATGTCTTGCACGTTGTAAAGATAGAGTGAAATTGTGCCAAGAAGAAATGAGTGGAAGAATTCATGGAGTGCAACAGACACTGGTAGACAGCTATAGGAGGTCCAAAAAAAGCCTGCAGACTAAACATTATAACAGGATGTATCACAAACTACCGCCACATTCAGCAAGACCCACAATTGGACGTACTGTCACAAACCAATAGCTGCACCAATTGGTTTGTTAGCATACGAGTCTTCAACTTGCTAATCCTGTCAAACCGAGGAGGAAACTTTAGAGCATATATTACTGAGATGCATTACCATCAACCCGGCAAGAGAATCACGAAGGCCATCATTGGTGTTGATAGAAGTTTAATTAAGATACTGATAGACAAGAATTATTGAACACTCGCAACTACGGTATTCTACCAACATCAGAGTCACTTGATACTGGAGGCCTGTCACAAGTATAAAGAAGTAAGTTTAATCAATAACCAACAAGTCTTCCTTTAATTACCGGACAACAACTGTGATGATAAATGCATCGGACATCACCCCAGTACCCTACCCTACTGTCAACTGCATCCCACCATGGAACTTTCAACCACCAAAGATTGAATTAGACCTCCCTGGACTGACATCTAAAAACGACCCTATAGAAATGCAAAAAGCTGCCACCCTTGAAGTTATACACTCAAGATATGAGAGTCACTATAGGATTTACACTGATGGGTCATTGAACTCCACAGAATCAAAATCTGGAGCCGGTTACTTTACGGAACATTCAGGCGAGTCCTTCTTTGTCCCAGCGAATTCAAGCTCCAGTACCGACACTGAACTACTGGCCATCAACGCGGCGGTTGCTCATTGCATAACTGTAAAAAGTAAAAAGATATGCATACTCAGCGACTCCAAAAGCGCATTACAACTCCTCCAACAATATAGGCCCTCAAGTTACTACCACAGAGTCCAAGAGATTTTAGAACTCCTGAACCTGTCCACGGACAAGGAGATTTTCTTTCAATGGATACCGAGTCATTGCGGACTACCAGGAAATGAGAAAGCTGATGAAATAGCAAAGGCAGCCACCAATATGCATCCTATACCATCTAAAGAACTACCTCTTGCGGGATGCATGGCTGCATCTCACAGAATCCTGAGACACAGGTGGGTGGAGCAGTGGAGGGATGAACTGACGGGTCGCCATCTTTACGGACTCCTCAAAGAACCAAACAACACTGTCATCTACAAGAACTTGCCCAGGTCCGTGTCAACATTCGCCTCAAGAGCTAGAACAGGACATATTGTAACACAGTCCTATCTTTTTCGTTTCCAACTTGCTGAGTCGCCCCTGTGTCTTGTATGTCAGATAGAAGAAGAAACCCTACAACACATCCTCCTTGATTGTATCATCAGATCGGAGGTCAGAGATGAGCTGAGAAGACTCCAACCTGATTGCACTCTTGGACGAATTCTGACTGATCCCACCTACTGGAGACTGGCTAGCTATGTGTATGAGAGACACCGTGCAGTCGGCATTACCTGAGGCTGGATGCACGCACCATGAAGATGAAGAATAAGAATCAATTGATTTAAAATAAATTTAGTAAAATTGTGAAGAAGGCAATTTTTCAATTCCATTTCTCCAATTCATGTGAAAAATATAACAGCCCCAATACACATCTGACTTGTTTTATGTTGCAAGATGCTTTCTAATAGATTAACTCAAACATGACTTTTAAATCAAAGAAGAAATCCATAGCATAAGATGTGAGGCTTCAATATTTAGGTAGAACAGTTGTAATTTTGTGGGTTTGTGTTCAGAAGGTAGGAGATTATTTTGTAATACAGCATGGCTGTCCTTGATGTTACCAGAACTGAGGCGTTAGATGGCAGCATTAGAGCCTTTACACACTACAAAGTGGCTAATCTATTATTATGTAATATAGAGAGTAAAATTTTACCTGACAGCAGCTCGAAGTTCTTCGTAAACATTTTCCTTATCAAAGCCTAATTTGTGCAACATACATACAAGAAATCTATCTTCTTCTTCAATATAATTTTTGCCTTTGTTTGTTCCATAGGCTATGCGAAGTTGATGGAATGGTGCTCTATACCTTGCCATCTAGAAAAAATAAAATAATTATCATTAAGAATATTTAGCCTAACGATCCATTGAATGTAAATACAGTAGTAAACTTGTATTTATAACTATCTCCAGAGTGGAACAAACAGTTTACAGTTTCTTCATTTATTACACGATAAATGTTTTGGAATTAAATCCCATCCTTAGGTGCTTGTCAAATAAAATATATAATACAATTTTTTAAGTAGTTTAAAAAAAAAATCTAGGCAATGACGATTTAAGGTTTTTTGCCTTAAAACGAAGTTTACAGCTCAAATAGTGGATATAGATCACAACAGCAACTACAGAATTATAGAATAAAGCATAAACATTTTACATCATAACTCCATAGAACGCAAACTGAATATATAAGAGTTTTTAATATACAAACACGTTGCTCTCAGTATATACGTATCTCACTAATAACACTAACAATATGGGCCCAATGAACAAATTTATGTTATATTTTTTTCCAATTGTGATTTGTGTTAATATTTGTTTGTATATTTCATAATTTGGGATACACCTGAGGATGAACTCTAGTTCCAAAGCAGCTGTTATTTAGTTAATAAATAAACTAGAAATTGTTGTTCCACTTTGGACACAATTACAGTTAAGTTTCTATACAGGGTTACTCACGAAGAAATGGAAAAACTTCCAAATATAAGTATGTGTTCAAATGGTAAAAATAAAGGGAAAAGTTCATATTATAAACTTTAATCCAAAAATGCTTAGTTTTGCCTAAGATCCTGCCTATCCACCTTATTGTTTTTTGTACAAAAAGTAGGTATTTGTGTATTATACGGGGGCCCCCCTTTTTGTACATTAAATAGTAACTAATTAAAATAATACAGGAATTTTAGTTTATATACATACTATTGACCTCATAGTAATGCGGTCTAGACCAGAAGAATGACCAAACTAAAGGATTACAGTGGAGCAAACGAAAGTCGCAGTTATGTTATTTTTGTTTATGGCAATAGACAGATAATGGAACCATAATGAAAGTCAAGGATTCCTGGGGTCGCTCAACATGTGAATATGGTCCCTAAATTTTAAAATTAGGGATATAGGCCCAAAATGGTTGACACAATAGAAAAACATTTTTTAAACGAAGCAATTATGTTTTATAACGAATATGAAGTAAAAAACAAGAAATATACAAAAGCTGACGCAATACAGCTACAATTCATACTTCAATATTTATAATACTTTATCCATGTCATGAGTATAGTTTCAACAAGGTTTTTTACCTTTAAACAAGAAAAAAAAAATTAAAAAATTTAGAGATAGAGTATCCTTTGCAATTTAATATACATGTTAATAATTAATTCTTCACTAGTACACAGAGTTTTTAATCAAATCTTGAAAATTCTAGAATAAGAAGCCGGTAACGTACACAGTTTTCGAGGTTTGTACTATGAAACTCCATTCATCAATAGGCTCTAGTCTCAACAATATTCAAGGTATTGAATTGAAAGTCGGCGTACTGGTAAAAACATTCTGGATAACGTGGCAACTAAGTTTCAAGTGGACATCTCCAAAATGATTGAAACTAGAGCTGCTGGCACATGCACTTATTTTGCCTTGATACCAAAAAAAAATTATTGCATTCATATTATCAGCTCTATTTTCAACAATTTTTGAGTCACTACTACAAATTTAATATTTTAACTAAAATGAAGCCAGAAACAACAGAATTTATTGACACTGGCAACAAAATTCACATGTGTTATCGTCTTCATTTTCAAGATATCAACTTGAAATTCGACACACTAATAAGAAACACACTAGTCAACGTGTACACCAAATTTGAAAATGATACATTTTTTAAAAAAATTGAAAACACAGTAAAGCAAGGGGATCTTCCCATCGGTAGTACAAATATTCATCCATTAATCAGCTCTATTTTGAAAAATATTTAAGATATCGACTCAAAATTCACTATACAAGTGCAAAGAATTAACTTGTATACAAATTTTTGATTTGATATCTCAAAACTTGTTGAAACCAGAGCTGGTACATTGTATACTGTATGAATCTCACAGCCAATACGGCAAAAATCTCAACATCTTTCATAAAAATAAATCATTTATAATTATTTTACAACGACTTGCAGATATGTTAAAAAAAAATCATAATTAAAATTTAAAACAACAATAACTATAACTCATTATACTCAGAAAATTCTAAACAACATACTTTTGTTGTAAAAAATTATATATTATGTTTTCTGATGAATTTCGCTTGAAGAATATGTAAACATAGTTTTTTTTAAATCATTCATGAACTGTACAAAAAATTTAAAAAATTCTCTCTAAAATAAAAATTTTGGTAATAATATTGTTAATGAAAATATATAAAAAGTTTTTACAACATTTACGCTAAACCAGAGTTATTGAATTTCAAAACAAAAGAGAATAGTAATATAACCCTGTACAGTATAACATATAAACTATAAACACAGTGTGAACAATAACAGTTGTTTTGAAAACAGCAATGTGCACAGAATAGTCAACTTAGAAAAAATAAAACTTTCAAGTTGAAGCTTAAACTTAGATTATTAAAACTCGAGTCGATTCGAACCAGTCTTCTGGCTTTCATTGGGCCTGAATAGATACTGTTCCCCATGTATATCCTTAAGGAAAGTTTTTAGACATTATCTAACATCATATGATATGATATTCTAGAGTAACCGGATATGCTTGAACAACTGTAGTTATTTTTGACTTACCGCCAGCAATCCTTGGATAATTCTATTTTAGTTTATATTGTCATATATTTATTCACTACACGTGTTTCGGACATTATCGTACATCGTCGGGTGATAACACTTAGTTAAAATATTCAACACAAAAATACAAGTAACACATAACATTCACGCACGAGAAACACAATATTTTAATGTCACCGTGCCGGCACTACATAGTATACTATGCATTGGTCATGTGCGTAAGGTAGTTAATCTGTTTATCAGCTCGAAGGTGGGGGTTGCTTCAAACCTTTTTTTGTCATTCAACAATCCAACAGGGTTCTGCAATTCGCTACGATAAATTAGGTATTCTTCCAAGCGGTTCATATAGTTGCTCTTTTTACAATTTTTTTTTGTTGAATATTTTAACTCGACGATGGACGATAATGTCCGAAACACGTGTAGTGAATAAATATATGACAATATAAACTAAAATAGAATTATCCAAGGATTGCTGGCGGTAAGTCAAAAATAACTACAATTATCTAACACTTCTAGATTTAAGTAAAAGTAGCACACTCGTATATACATACATACATACCTCCCAAAGATGTTTTTTGAGAGGGTAATTTCAAACAGCTCTTAGATTTAAACAGGTTGATCTTCATTCGCCCAAAAAATAAATTCTACTTTTTACTATCTTATTTTAATATTAGAACATAAATGGTACAAAGTAAACGAGTACCATTTTATCACTAAAATTATGATTTTTCAATTTATTAAATAAACTACCTTATTTTTGAACACCCAAAAATTTTAATTTCCACTTATCAAATCGAATTACAATGTTTGCTACATTTCTGATTTCTTATGAGAGTAAAATCTTAAAATCACCTTCCAATTTCTCTCAAAGGAACATCAGAAGGCTCAGGAGAGAAATGAATTTACAGTCTAAGATTGTGGTCAAGTCCTTCAAGACTCAATACTGAGGAAGCCCTCAAGCTGAACAGTCAGACCTGCAAAAGTGTTTGCATTGTTGATGGGCTACCGGACGTTCTGTAGTCTTTTACACAGAATAGGGTTTCATGACCTCCTATGTAGGAAATGTGGTGAAGCTGATGAGACAGCTTAGCACACAATATGATTTTGGGCAGTAAATCGATTGCATCCTTAAATGCTCTGTAGAGTCAGGACAGATAGGAGAACAGGACAACATCATCCTTTCACAAAAAGCTGAGATTCTAATGAAAAGAAATTTTAACTGTGAATGAGAATGCACAATAAGGTTCATAGTTGAAAGAACTGAAATCCTGGTCCTGCTTACAATAAAAAAAATCTTAGAAACCTAGTAGGGCTTGAAAATACAATCTACTACATTTGTGGCTCTATTTTGGAATCCTTTACAACATGTTTAATATTAGTATTATAATAAAGTATATTATTTAAAAAATAAAACTCTGACAATATATGTGTAGTTACCATTCCATTTACCTTCGCATCTAAAGCTTTCTTAATACTTGCTCTTCTCTGTATCTTTGCTTCTCCTCTTTCTATTTGTGCCATTATCCTGTCAATGTCTTGCAATTCATGACATCGCTCCCAAAATATTGCGCTGTATTCCATCACATCATCCGGAGTCTTACCTACCAAATAAAAACAAACCATTAGGGTACAATAAAAATAACCATTTTTTGTTAGAAAAATAAAATTATTTAGCAATTAATTTTTAGTAAAACTAAGAGTAGAAACACTTACGAAAATTTGATTTTTTTAAAGAAAGAAAGTGTTAAGTTTATTTGGCTTGGGAAGAATTAAAGAAGAGTAAGTTGTTCAGCGCTACCACCATTCGTGGGTTTTACCCTCCTCTTAACAATTATCCTACATACAGGTCTCTCGACAGCAGTCATTCTGCAATTGTTCATCTTCAGCGTAGATAGGTCATCTTTAACATTTTTGGAGTGTACTTTTAGAGATGTACTTACAAACATAACCTACAGAGCTGTCCAAATCTCACAATATCCAATTCTCCAATCAACATATTTATTTCTTACTTACTTCAAATGCTTCAAATTCTACCCTCCGTCAAAACAGCTCTTCAAATTACCATAAAACTCTTCTTTCAAAGACACAGCTTATATTATAAATACCTTGATTAGGTTGTCCTCAGTCCGTTATGTAGACATAGCTACAGCGCTGTTTCGCCGATCACTGCTTCGTCGGGCTAAGCACTAATACGTAAACATACAACATGTAACATAAACTCTGGTAGATTTGAAATAATCTGAGTAAAAGCTCTTCACTATTGAAATTAAAAATTGTCTGTGGCCACATTACGGTTATTCTTATCTTGTGACCGGTAGACGACTGGATGGGAGTAACGAGTGATGCTTATCTACACAACGGATTGAAAACAATCTAATCAAGGTATTTACAATATATTACTGAAATAGTCCAAGACAACATTATAGCAAATAAGAAAAACACAGCTTATCTTCTTCAGCTTTTGTTAGGGTCCACACTTCACAGCCATAAGTCACCACTGCCCTTACTACCATGGTATTCATTTTTAGCTTTTGGTTAGAGTTTAAAGGGCATATAGCCTATTATGTTTAGATTTTGTACGGATAGGAGACACAGACTTACCTTGAAAGTGATCCTTGGTACTACTCAGTAGTACACAAATAGAAAACTACAATAAAACCCTAAAGTTCCAAAATATTTCACTGGTTCACTTTCTCAATCAGTAGAGAGTATGAAAAGAAGAATAAATTGTTGTAGTCTGGTTGCAGAGGATGGATCTGTGTTGAACCACAAATGAATGTTTTATTAACACGTTCGCTACCACAATGTTAAAAAAAAATCGTAACCACAGACTGCCGCCGCAATTTTGCTGCGGGCGTGTCCTACTCCTAGCCCAACGCCGCAGATCTGCGGCGTTCATTTCTTGATACTAAATGAGAAATTTCTTCGCAACAGTCTATTTTGAAGGTTAGATCGTTTAGGCACGGTCTACAGGATAGTCCGCCACATATATGCGGCGCTTAGTCTGTAGCTAGGACTATCGCTGACGTCACTGGACATACTAATTTTGAACAAATTTTATTCGTGGTCTGTGGCGACGGTCACAACCATTAGGACCAGTCTACAGGGAAGTTCATGAATTTTTTCGTGGGCTGTGGGAGTGACCCGGCTGCCGCATATATGCGGCAGCTGGTAGCGAACGTGTTAAAATGGAATAATAATAAAACATTCATCTGTAGTTCAACAGTCAACCCAGATCCATCTTCTGCAACCAGACTACATCAATAATTTATTCTTCTTTTCTCTACTGATTGAGAAAGTTTTACCATATATTTCAGAACTTTCAGTGTTTAATTCACTTGTCTACTACTAGGTAATACCAAGGACCACGTTCCAAGATAAATTTTTAGCTTTGAAAGAGAAGTACATACAGTAAACTCACCTTCAACATCTCTCGAGATATTATCTATGTCATCTCTGCCAAACTTTTCATTTGCTTTAATGAACTGATTAAAATCCCTTTTAGTCCAGTTGGTGAACCCCTAAAGAAAACAAATCAAAATCAATCTTTACATTTTAATAAAATTTAATCAAATATATAATGATATCAATGATCTCAAGTATTGAAAAAACATGGTGTTATCAAAACAGAATAAGAGAAAGGATTACAGCTAATTGATATTTTTTTACAGTACAGTCTAAACTACGCTTGTCGTTGATAACTAGAAAAAAACCATAAACGTAATATATATTTATTTTTCTTCTTGTTTAAGAGAAAAAACATCACTATCATAATCACCTTTATGATTCCATAAAAAAAGGAATAAAAGAACATACAATAAAAAGACCCCCTAGCTCTGAAATACTAATAGCATCAGAAGAGAACAAGAATTGGTCAAGAGAGACCTGATAGGAAAGATAAAAGAGAGGGATCCAACGGAAAAGAACATAAAAAAGATAAACATCCAGAGATTGGATCCATTTGGGTAGGATACATTGAGATTCACACTCCTGTACTCACTATAAGTGAGCAGTGATAAGTTTTAAATATAAAACCGTGGAGATTTATAATTTTTGTATGGATCTGAAACATGGTGTTTGGTCAAAGAAAAATGATGTCTGGGTTGAAAAAATGGACTATGGCCAGCAAGAACAAGTCACGATCGGCTCTACAGTTTATCATATTTGTTGACCTCACAGTAGAAATGGTTTAGGTCATCTAGTGAGTATAGAGAACAATATATACACCAAAAGATCTTCATTGGAAAAGAAGAGGCTGATTTAGAAAAAGTTGGAAAGATGATGTTGAAGATCTAAGAAGGAATGGTGTCAGAATTTGGAAAGAACAAGCTGAGGCCATACCATCAGTGAGGCTAGGTTTTTTTCAGTGTTGTGGAGAAGTAAGTAATGATATAAAAACATATACATGGTGGAAAAACACCCTACAACAGCTACTGGGTGTTTTTGATAAGCCACAAGGTGTATCACAATACATTAAAGGTTAATTACTCTATATTTTGATATAGAATTGTTTTAATTATTTTTAAAAGAAGTAATAAATTTTAAATAGTAACAACAACTGTGACACATCTCAATTTAAAAGGTTGCAATAAGATAAGAAAATTAACCTTATGAACCCACTTTAGTGAGTACATGCATGGCAGTCCTGAGGGAACCCACTTTAGTGAGTAAGTGCATAGCAGTCCTGAGGGAACCCATTTTAGTGAGTATGTGCTAGGCAGTCCTGAGGGAACCCACTTTAGTGAGTACGTGCATGGCGGTCCTGAGGGAACCCACTTTAGTGAGTACATTCATGACAGTCCTGAGGGAACCCACTTTAGTTAGTACATGATGGCAGTCACGAGGGAACCCACTTTAGTGAGTACGTGCATGACAGTCCTGAGGGAACCTACTTTAGTGAGTACATGCATGGCAGTCCTGAGGGAACCTACTTTAGTGAGTACATGCATGGCAGTCCTGAGGGAACCCACTTTGTGAGTACATGCATGGCAGTCCTGAGGGAACCCACTTTAGTGAGTACATGCATGGCAGGCCTGAGGGAACCTACTTTAGTGAGTATGTGCATGGCAGTCCTGAGGAAACCTACTTTAGTGAGTACGTGCATGGCAGTCCTGAGGGAACCCACTTTAGTGAGTACATGCTTGGCAGTCCTGAGGGAACCTACTTTAGTGAGTATGTGCATGGCAGTCCTGAGGGAACCTACTTTAGTGAGTACGTGCATGGCAGTCCTGAGGGAACCCACTTTAGTGAGTACATGCTTGGCAGTCCTGAGGGAACCTACTTTAGTGAGTACATGCTTGGCAGTCCTGAGGGAACCCACTTTAGTGAGTACATGCATGGCAGGCCTGAGGGAACCTACTTTAGTGAGTATGTGCATGGCAGTCCTGAGGGAACCTACTTTAGTGAGTACGTGCATGGCAGTCCTGAGGGAACCCACTTTAGTGAGTACATGCATGGCAGGCCTGAGGGAACCTACTTTAGTGAGTATGTGCATGGCAGTCCTGAGGGAACCTACTTTAGTGAGTACATGCTTGGCAGTCCTGAGGGAACCTACTTTAGTGAGTATGTGCATGGCAGTCCTGAGGGAACCTACTTTAGTGAGTACGTGCATGGCAGTCCTGAGGGAACCCACTTTAGTGAGTACATGCTTGGCAGTCCTGAGGGAACCTACTTTAGTGAGTACATGCTTGGCAGTCCTGAGGGAACCCACTTTAGTGAGTACATGCATGGCAGGCCTGAGGGAACCTACTTTAGTGAGTATGTGCATGGCAGTCCTGAGGGAACCTACTTTAGTGAGTACGTGCATGGCAGTCCTGAGGGAACCCACTTTAGTGAGTACATGCATGGCAGGCCTGAGGGAACCTACTTTAGTGAGTATGTGCATGACAGTCCTGAGGGAACCTACTTTAATGAGTACGTGCATGGCAGTCCTGAGGGAACCCACTTTAGTGAGTACATGCTTGGCAGTCCTGAGGGAACCTACTTTAGTGAGTACGTGCATGGCAGTCCTGAATGAACATACTTTATTGAGTACGTGCCTGGCAGTCCTGAGGGAACCTAACTCGACTACACATTTTTTAACAAAGCCTTGGGTTAGACCTTTCCTTTTCATCTTTCCTACAGGTCTCTCTTGCCCAACTCTAGTTCTTTTCCGACCCCAACAATATTAGAATTTCAAGGGCTAAGAATCTTTAATTTCTTAGCCATCTTTTTTTATGAAGTGATGATGACTAAGAGGTTTAACCTTAAATGGTTTTCATGATGTTTCAAGATCAGAAAATATTCTACATTCAAAATTTGCTAACAAACATGAACATTTTCTTTATTTAAATGGAACAGGACATTTTTCATATTATTGTTACTTTTTAGTCGAAAATAAAAATTATTTCAAATATTACTGTCTGTTTATAGTCATATTCTTTATGCGTGTGTATATATATAAACCTTTTCATAAAAATCTTAACAAAAACATCATTTAGTATTAATAAAACTAAACTGTAGTAATTTATAGTTTACCCGAGTCAACAATTTTTCCTTTTCTGTCAATTCATCATCATTTAACGGTTGAGCATCATCAATTTTACGCTGTTCTTCTTTTTGTATTCTTGATGCATCTGATCCTAGCTCGAGATTTTTCGGAACCTGTTGAAAACAATGTTATACATATAATTTGGTTTTCTTAGTTTCATTTTTTCTTCAAAATTTAAAAATTGTTTGTATAAAATAAATTGTTTGTGAATGCTACTGCTTGGTAAATGTAATTTTATATAGATTGATAAAATAGAATATTTAGATAAAATCTACAATTTAAATATACTGTTTTAAATTTATCCTTTGATTTTTAATATGTAAAACACAATCTTATTAAAAAATATTTGTTGCCAAATGATTAATCAGTTATTCGTGGCTACCATATTGATCGCCAAAGTACTATTCAAATTTAATATTCTTAAAAAAATATTTAAAATTCTGAACTTTTAAACAGTGTGATACAACATCAAAATATTAGAACAAACAAAAAATATTAGAAAAAAAATTGTATCCTAAAAATGAAAATTTATTATAACCTTGTTTTGAAAAATTCATAACTTGATACTAAGGTGTTCTGGACTATAAAGGAAGTAAAACTTTAAGGTTCCAAATCTAGTGTTTTTTAGTTCCGTTATAGATTTTAGATGTTCTCCAACCATATGATAAATTATATACTTAGTATATAACAATGAAAAATGAATATACGGTAATACAAAATGTATGATTAGTATCAATTTTTCATATCCATATTGTATTATTGGGAAATATATTATAATTTCCTTAACTAATTTTTTTTTTATTTCCTGTGGAATCCCAACTGAATGGACACCAAGAACTTACATTTGTACCTATATAAATAAATATAAATCTAATATCATTCAAAACAAATGAGACAATCACCTTATATCCTACAGTCTTGCGAAAATAATAAATTTCTTGATCTAGAAGCTCAAACAATCGTGGAGGAAAAAATTGGAAGTCTTGTACTATTGGTTGTTTAGGAGGTCGTGGAGCCTACAAACACAAAAACAAAATACATCTAAATAAATATAAATAATTTGTGTTAATAATAGAACTTATGATAAAAATTGTAGTAACACTTATTATAGTAATTGGAAATTAAATAATCTATTTAATTTCAATTTTTAAAGGTTATTTTAATTAAATTACATAATTATGAGGCAGACAAGTATTCATCCCTGTAAATTTTTATAAACCGGTGATTTAAAAAATAGAAAAATTTATATTTTATTGGGTGCCATTCAATGAATAAGCGTGGATACTTGTACTTTAAAAAAATCGGGATCATGGAATCTAGGAAAGTGTACTTTCTAGTCACAAACAAGCCACAAATTTGTTTAAGTATTTCATTTATAATGTTAATGAATTTTATCCATCTGAAATACATACATAATATTATATTGATTGATAATTATTGATAATCTTGACATAAATGAAAACATGATTCCAATTGGATAGGCTCCTGAAATAACAAACATACATAATACACTTACATACGATGACTTAGCCTTAAATAAATTTCTAAAATTTAATGTTCAAAGTCTTTTCACATTTCTTTTAAAAGTTAATAGCAAATAGTCAATGTTTATTAATATAAAATTTAACACAATCCATAGATAAATTAAATTTCTCAATTTTATGTATGTTGATAATAAAATGAAATATTTATCTATTATGTTCTTTCAATTAGTATATTCAAAATTGATTTCAAATCATTTTTCTTTGAGATACTTTAGTTTTCAAAAGTTTTAATATAGGCATCTATACCAGGACACAATCACTGATTTTATTTTAGTTCAGATTATGTTTGATTATGAATAGCTCTTTCTTTTGAAACGTCACTCTTAAAGATTGTAGGAGGTGATCACCCTAATGAGAAGGTCTCATAGTGACAAGAGAATCAACACGACCACTCTCGTCGGACGATGAAGAGCTAGTGAAACTACAAGAAGTCTCATATACCAGTCCAACTAAAAAATGCTATGATTGGTGGATCCTTTGGGTCAATTGGGGATAACCTGACAATTATATCGACATACTACTACACTATACTCACGTAATGTTTTTAACTTTTGGGAAAAACTATTATTTCTTACAATTAGTTACTTATTTATTGTAAAAGTTTCAATATTTCTTTATTTAACAATAGTATATTATTTTTAATACAATATTTATTCTTTTCAATTCATAACAAACGTTTACTTGCGATTCTATAACATTTACCAATTTCAGAACACTGTCTGTCCGTCCATACGAGGCTTCGAATATATGATAGATGACGCAAGTTTCCCGACGATATATCTCGCTTATGTCATATATTGAATCAAGTACTAACCCAACTTAGAGACACAAAAATGTGAAATGTTACATCCCTTAATTGAAAACAATTTTAGCATATATTATTATATGTTTTAATATTTAAATTGAAAGCATATGCAATCTTGTAATGTCTCCCAGTAAAAGAGACTTTTCTTCGGGAAAAATTAAACAGTATATATTCAAATCAACAAATAGTAATGGAACTAATGAAGTCGTCTATATAAATTTGAGTACATTCATTGACAACATTGTCTCAACTTCTACTGATGATCTGCTTAAAGAAGTGTTGATCAAATTAGCATAGGTTAAAGAAGTCAAGCTGCTCTAAACGCTCAAACAATGTGGAGTTGCTAAAAATGAAAAGGCTTGAGTTGGCCAAAATGTGTTTCAACTCCTTTTTCTAGCCCCTAAACTGGCCTTGGCAGTCTGAAGACGGACCAGTAAAATTATAATTAGGAACTGATCTGGTAATAAACATTTACACAAGTGGGGAAAATACTATAGATAGTCTAATAACTTCCTAAAGTAAGAAGAAAGTAGGTATTATAACAGGGCATTGTGCATTGAATGCGCAGCTATCAATCATGAGTATGAGAGATCTACTTGCATGTGATTGATGTGGGATTGAGAAAACAGCTGAACATTTTGTTGCAGTCTGTATGAGGTATAGTAACAGAAGGATCTCAGGACAAAAATGTTGGTTATGAAAATGTTTAGTGGTGGGCGGAGGTCTGTGATAACAGTGGTTCTAGATACTAGTTTAGCTTAGTAAAATAATGAAAACAGCATAGCAGATAGCTACTGTATATTGTACAAGTCATTAGAAATACATAATATATTATTATTATTATTAAGAACAGTTTAAATACCGTTTATTTAGATTTTTTTTAGAGAGAATTAATAAACATCTGGATAAAATATGACCTGCGTTATTTAAAATGGAATTTCATCCTTTTCCTTCCCTTTCATTCCTTTTGTATTGCATATTTCTTATTGAAATTTGGTATGTCCATCACCTAAGTCTCTTTCAATTGCAAGCATTGCTTGAGTGGAAAGTCGATGTTCACCTACTGAATTTCTAAAGAGTTTAAATGTCAAAAAACACTCAACCTCAGAATAATGTATTTTCCTCACTACACCCACTCTAAATCCACTCTGTGTTTATTCAAACCCTGATTAAATAAACAGTAGAACTGCCTGTAACTCGTCTTTACTGTTTTAATTATTCTTAGAACAGGTCTATATAATCATTTTATTTTAATTGGTCTTTTTGAAAAAGTTGTGAGTCGACACACAATTCATTTTAGAAGTAAATTGTTTCGAAACAAACAAAAATATGTTAGAAACTATAATGTTTTGATTTATTAAGTTTGACTACTATTTTTGGATTCCACACAAAACAAAGCAATTATAACATACATGAAGTAATTTTGAAATAACTTATGATTAATAAGACATATCTCAGTACAGAATACTATAAATAATAATCATAATCAGTCACATGTTTACACATATCTTCAACATTTAAATGAAACTGTTGAGAAATTGAAATACGTTAAGAAAATAATATAAATACTGGTGGCAGGATTATAAAATAATAGTTAACCGCTCAGCTCCTGTATAATTTATTAGAAGCATTGCAAAGTACAACTACCAGTAACATAAGGAAAAGCTGTTATTAACTCTTTAGTTGCAGTAGATTTGCAAACCACAGCCTACCGATCACTCATTTGGATTGTTAATTTCATTTGTTTGTCACTTATCATCTCACTGAGTATTTATAATTTATTAATAAATTCTGGAAATGATCAAATAAAAGTAATTACCAATTACAATAACTTTTCTTTTTTTCTTTTTTTTTTTAATCTAGAGGTTGTGCAACCATTCAACCTAACAGAAAACGCCCCTGACAGTCTAAAAAGTGTATTTTTCCTTCTTGTTTAAAGGCAAAAAACCCCTTATAAAAAAAGGCGGGGAAACATAAAATAAAAGCTCCTAGCTCTTGAATACTCTAGTAGCAACAGGGCCGGAAAAGAACAAGAGTTGATCAAGAGAGTCTTGATAGGAAAGCTGAAAAAGAGGAATCTAATACAATACTACAAGATAAAATGTGTAGATTCAGCTAGGTTCCTTTGGGTTTGCCAAGCTCAAATAAGTGAGCTATAAGGATTAGTCTAGTAATGATCCTGGTATATAAAACAGAACAGAGAGGTTTAGACAAGTGTAAAATATTGTTCTATGGACGAGTTGGTGGATAGACAGAACACACGATGCTGTACTACGAAGACGTAATCTCCTTCCCATTACTGTTTGGACTTTGCCACCAGAAAGAAAATTTACCAACTTGTTAACAAAATTTATAGGCTTGTTAACAACTAGAAAAGGTGTATACTTTTAAATAATATCAGAGCTCAAAAGAAAACATGAAAATAACTATGACACTTCTTAGCTTAGAAATATTTTATCAATAAGTTGCGTTCTTATTTTTTTAACGAACTATTGCTCTGTCATAATTATAGACTTAAACTTTTACAACTCAGGGCTTTACCTTACCTTGGGAGCTTTGGGTTCTGAAACTCTGAGTGCTTCTCTAAAGTATGCATCCACTGCATAGTTAGCTTTTCTCTCTCGCTTCGGTGGCTCAATCCAACTTCCAACACCCAATATCTTCTGTTTTTCCCTAAAAAATAAAACAGAATATACAAGAATAGAAAACATTTCTTATGAGCGCAAATAAATTAATAAGCATACAAATAAATATTACTGTATATTAGCTATAATAACTAATCATTTTATATTGCTTGCTTGAAAATTGAATATTTCACTTTAAAGATCAATTCATACCAATATGCTGAATGAATGAATTACTCCATTAAAAAAAATAGCAAATGAAATTTTTTTAACGTACTTGCTACATTGGTCTTACAATTAATTAATCCGTGTCATTTGATACTAGTTTTATACTATACAAGAATTAATAATAACCTTGTAACTTAACTGCCTCTCCTAGGTCTATGACGGCTAGATAGCTGGGTAATGTGTGGTTAACACACTGAGTTCCCAGTTCCCATTACAGTAATTCTTTTCTTCACAACTGGAATTCATTACTAATCATAGTTATCCACTTTTACTCACAATTCTTGGTCAACAATGTAACGTTTTGTGCCCCCGTATAGACTGATCTTGCCTCTCATACATAATAATGCCAATACAAGGTATGGGGAAAATTGTTTAACTGTTACAATATATATATTTCAGATCTGTAGTTATATATTACACCGAGTGTCTGAAAAACTAAACAAAAACTAAATTTTTGTGGTTGTAAGAGTACTATAAAATTTATTTTCTTGAGTATTCACCTTCTATGGAATGATGCTTGAGGGTTGAAATTTTGAATCTCAAATGTAAATCCACAATGATTTGTACCTCATCATATAGGTCTTTAAAAAAGAAAAATTCCTGCGCAAACCGGAGGTTTTTATCTCAAGCTATTTCCGGGCAGTAAAGGAGTGCATAATAAAAAACACTAATTTTAAGGAAAAAACTTTTATTTTATGAGATGTTAGAAATGGCCAACAAGAACATTTTGACAATAATAGAGCTTGTTTTCAACTTCTCATCTTACATTGTCTTGTATTTCTGGCATAATGCTGGGTCACGTATTTTTTTTTTTTTTTTTCAGGTTTTTTCAGAAATACTGAATCTTTTATTTACTCCCAAAGAATAAAATAAGAGAAGTAAGGTCCAGAGACTGTGATGGCCACTCGTTAAAACCTCTACGTTCAATCCAGTGCTCTGTAAATGATTATTCAGATATTCCCTCACAGGTAAGTCAAAGTGTGGGGTTTCCCAGTCTGCTAAAAAATGGGATCGATATTATCTTCAATAGTACTTGAAATAGCACATAGAATATCTTCATCTAGTATTTGAAGGTAGAAGACAATTACTTCAGTTAATTACTAATGGAACCAATGACTTCAGTTAATCATCATTTCCATTCATTCTATGATGTCTTTTATACTGACACTTTCACAACGAGACAATTTTTCTAGAAGTTATATTGATTTTTTATTGTCAGTTTATTTTTCCGTGTTGCACTGTTGTACATCACTCCACTTATCACTGGCTTTGTGATCTAATAGGATTTTTCAAAACCCCACTAGTGATATAGCCGATATCTTTAACAACCTTCAGAAACCCAACTTATGAAGACCAGTATATAAATTGCCTTCAAAGTGACCGACAGTCTACATTACTATCAATCGCTAATATGAAATTGTTCAGAAGCCGGTGACGATACTTCTTCAAAGATTCAAAAATGATGTTTGGTGGTAAAACTAAAGTTTTAATTTCAGCACTTCTTAACTCGTCCATGGCTGGGTGAGATTTCACGTTATCGAGTACAAAGATGTCTTTCCTCGGCAAGTTATTAGCTGATGTTTTTCAACTGAAGTAATAAACTCTTGGTGAATCCACCATTATATTTTTCTCGATTTATCTAAGCCTTCTATTGATGGGTGTACCACAAAAAGCAACGATTATGGATTTTTAGTTTTTTTGAAAGTTCTAGGCTTTTTCGATTTACCAATTAAGGTTAACCTCAATTTATGATCGCCTGTAGTGTTAGTGCAAACTAAGACGGTAACATAATCCTCCTTTTTTTGTAACCCGGCATTACATTTTCCTGCTAAGATACAAGTGTTTTAAATGACAGTATTTTAAAATTGAGGCCGGTTTCATCGCAATTGTTCAACTTTTACTCACTAATCCCTTCCTAGTCGAGCAGTTTTTGAAAAGCTGTTCTTTGAAAACGGAAACGGCATCGTAATTTCCAGATAAACATCGCCGCTAATTATCATGTGCTTGATACCAAAGCGTTCTTTCATCGATCTAACTATCATTCCCTGGACGAGAACTAGCTGTCATCTTTTTTAATTTCCTTTTTAAACTGCAGAGCTATTACTTGAAGCAAAGGGCTGGTAACAGGCTATTTTTTCCCCTTACGTTTTCATGCCATAAATATAATGCCTCTTTAACATTATCATGTTTACCTTTTTGCATAGTTTTTCTCACTACTATTCCATTTCTACTAGCTTCATTAGAGCACCACTTTTCTATTTCTGCACGATTCATCTTCCAGTCACTAACTGTGCTAGTGCCAACTCCTAGATCTAGGGCTACCTTTTTTTGCCGATTCGGCACTATCCAACCTTTTTCAAACTGTGATACTTTTCATCTACTGTTATAACAACTTTCTTATATTTTTCACTCATAATTATTGTATTTTATTACAAAAACACACACAAAAACTACTGAATTGTATTCGAATCATGTGGCAAACAGGCTTGGCAACACATCACTCAGAGCTCAAGAGGGACCGCGAACTGTACTATACTGTATGATTCAGCACAATATTTGCAGGGGCTAACAGTTAAAACATAGCAGTCGGATCTCTGATTGCTCTGTGCTCGTACCAGCTGATTTTTTTTTTTTTAATGTGATCCGGATAGCACGGAGTCCAATGTATTTCAAAACTATTGAAAGTGATTTCAAACAAATTTTTGTATAATATGAATATTTAGAACCCAAAACTATTACATCTAAAAGAAAATTACGATTTGTAAGCAAATTATAAAATCACCTTTGAAATTATTAAACAATTTTTCAATTTATTTGCTAACCAATCTTTTCTTTTACACATAACTGGATCTAGAAAAGAACCAGAATTAATTTAGGGTTTGTGTACGGTTTTTTAACTGTAGAGAAATTTCAATTAGATTGTCATATTATTAAACCTCTTTATAAGAACAATTAAGTGGATATATTCCCCCAGTAATTTTGTAATAATAAAAGGATAATCATATTGAGAAATCTTTATGTTTAACTTACCTGTAATCCTCTCCTTCAAATTGGTATACAGATTCTGTAGGAGCATCCATTGTAAAATTCCTTAGGGAAGATTCATCTCCCAATGCTTCCAACTTTTGTTTCATTTCTTCTGACTGAAATCAGAACAATAATTCATCATCAGTCATATTTAATAAAACAGCATGAATGAAAGGTGTGAATGGTGTTATTTTATATGTTCACATCAGAATTGAACATGAAAAACAATAATCAAGATAGAGATTAAAAATAACAAACTCAATTAAATGAGCAAGCTGTGCATTCCAAGTTATAATGATTAACAAGGTTTCATTGAGCTTAATTAAAACAACACAACACTTAACAAAAATATACATAACATAAAATAAATTTACAAAATAAAAACTATTTAACAAAAACATATAAGTGTGTACTTTAGGCTTTTTAAATTAAAATAAACTAAAAAAAATAAATTTGTTTATATAAATAACAAAGTGCAATAATACTTCCGCTTATTTTTCAGCGCATAATTTTTCAAAGATCACTAAGAGTCTTATAAAACATGAATAATCTGTGAGATTGAGTTGATTAGAGTCTCTATTTTCCATACATATTAAATTCATATTTTGTTTATATATACCGTAATAGTTCAGTAAAGTAAGACATAAAACACTTTTGAATGAGGGGTGGGGGAATTGATTGTTTAAATCGCTTCTTACAAAGTTTTTTAAAGTTACACAATGAAACTTAAGAATATGGTTGAATACGGGTTTTGCAATCCCGAGGTTCCATGCTGAATCTACATTTTTCTTCATCCAGTCTTGGGTTACATTATACTCTTTTAGAAAGATCATATCAGGTCTCATTTGTTCTCTTCCGACCCTGACATTATTAAGTGTATTCAAAAGCTAGGGTCTTTTTCATTATACCTATCTTCGCAATTTGTAAAAGTATAATATGAATAGTGAAAAGACAGTTAATTTAACAAGAGTGCAGGAGATCACATCCCCAGTACCTGTCAGTTAAAAAATTTATCTTATTGTTTGTTTTTTGAGTCGATTTATTGGTTTTATGTTAGGAGGCATTTTATACAATGGTTTTAAACCAAAAATCAAACTTTTTTTTAAATTAACAAAGATACCGAAACATATTTTAAACATAACCTGATAAAAATTATTCGAATTTACCCCTAACCACAATCACTAGTAAAATAAAACACAATTATCTAATTAGTTGTTCTTTATTTATATTTTCCACTAAATGGCCTGATGTACATTTCGATAACATGGTTATCATCATCGAAGGGTCTTGCTTATAAACTAAATCTAAACTTACATAATCTACTAATGAAATAAAATTAAACCTAATACTATAATAACCTGAGTGCAAGCTGCTTTAGGGGCAAATTCGAATCATTATTGTGAATTTCACCACAGTGCTCAACAAGATTGTATCTGATAAAATTTGTTTTAAAAATATATGTTTTATAGGTTTGTTTTAAATATTTTAACTCGAAATGGTATGGTTGTTAACCCTCCAACTGGTGATCGACCCCTTTTTGCCTTAAAAGGGGTCGCTTCATTAGTCACGGCTCTATTCACCAACTAAAAAACCCGTATTTTGCCATTCAACGTTACGCCCACTTAAAATTGTCCCATTGCAATAAATAAAATACTGTTGGAAAGCTAATGTTCCGTAGATGCATATCATGCAAAAAAATTACCACAAAACGTTATAAATAATATTCCAAAAATTGGCGAAGTTCGCATATTTTTGATGCGAAACGTCCAAGATGACGTTAACAAGTTTTAAACAAAACATTCGTCTCGTTTGTCAATTATTCCTATTTCGAAATTTCAATCTGTCACATCTGACATAACACTGCTTGATAGATCGCCTCTTTCTCTTCAAAACCGTGTTTTTCAAATGTTTCCAACTAGTATAGTTTTTATTATATAAAAATTAAACCAAATCAAGAATTTTAACGCTATTTTACACGCTAAAAATTACATTTTTTGCAATTCAACTTTTATCCTAGTAGATATTGTATTATCGAAATGTATTCTATACCATTGAAAAGGTAATTTTTCAATCTTTCATAACCAGGTTTAGAAAAATTGAACTTGCGTAAAATTGTAATACAAGATTTGACTGAAGTTGAGGTTCATAACGCTAGGCTGCGACAATTTGCCGCGGCGAGTTTTTATCACCTATATGTTCATATATTTTTTCGAAATGGTAAAACTTGTCCAAATGTTACAAGTTGACAATATTATATAGTATTTTTCTTCCTCTTTCGAACTATGAAGACGAAATCATCCTAAGTTATATAGTTTACGAGTTGTATACAGTCTACGATGTGGTTTACTGAATATTTTGATCCTTCTCTTTACTTGGAGTATTTAGACGCTATTCCATATTTCTACATTGACGTCATAGATTTTACTGTTTTATTTTACATCATTCCAAAGATGAGGTTTCAATCTTTAATTTTGTGTATGTTACAAACTTGTGCATTGATAATAAAGGTTTTGTTTGAGCCCGGAACATACGCAATGGTGCCATGTAAATACTGTAACAAATGACTTAGCGCTGTAACAGTTTGGGAATACATATCTATTTTATTTTGAAGGTTTGTTTATACAAATTGTATATATTTTGTATACAAGTTACAATATATGTGTTTTTATATCTAAAGATTATGTTTTTAGTGAATTTCTAGTTTGTGAAAGGTTTATATTTGTCATAACCTAAAAGGAAAATGGTAAGTCTAGGCTATATGCAAATTGTCTTATATTTAGTGTTTTATATGAGTATACAAGTGAATATGTGTGTCATTCTTTGTAAAGTATATTGTCTTAGTAAAATCTAATGATTTTGTCTTAGGCCTAGCTTTAGGAAGTTACTAATTACGCCTAAATGTCAAGAGTTCAAACCTAACCTCAAGTGTCAGAATACAAATTTTTGAAAAATCGTCATTTTTATTTAGGAAATGTAACATATTATTATTTTTTTCCCCTAAATATATTCACAAATATATTAGAAATCTCAACAAATGGTCGAAAAAATTGCAAAAAATGTATTAGTATGTTTTTATCACCATTTCTATGAAATTTCTGCTCTGTTACTCTTAGATTTTTTGGTATTTGACCAAAAAACTCCAAATTTGATACATCTAACTTTTTTTTCATTACACACCTACATTCTATGCACCTTTCTGGACATAATGATATATAGAAGTTCTGTATAAAATATATTTTACTATTTTTAATGTTTTTTTTAAAAAAATAAAGAGAAAATTCAGTTTTTACGTAAAATATTTTTTTACATTTATAAAATATAACAAATATATATATATTTTTTCCTAAATATATTCACAAATAATACACAAAAATTGTGTATATCTTAGAAATAGGTAGTAAGCTATTGATTTTGGGTGATACAGGTATTTCTGAAAATTAGTTAATATCATTTTTGACATCTAACATACTTACTCCATAACCGTTTCAAAAATTTATTTTTTTATTACATAGATAAATTCTATGCATCTTTCTGAGAAAAATGATATCTTATAAGTTAGGTTTTGTATACAAATAATATATTTTATTAATTTTTAAACGAACGAAGAATTTTTAAGGCACATTAACATGCGCCAGCTGGAGGGTTAATCTTTATAAGGCATTTATTTTCTTAAAGTTATTAAAATCCAACAATAATTTCTACATTTATAGCTAATTGTTTAAAACAGAAACTATTGTTAATACCAATGTTCCTAAGAACCAATTTAATCAATAAAATGTTTAATTTTACTTGATTTTAAATCTTTCTTTATTTTTCACTTCTTTGATTAAATATGTTAACATACTCAACCCTAAACATAATTTTGTCATTATCGACACAACCACCATGTCTAAAAATGTTATTTGTTATTTTATTTTAAAATATCAGCTTACCTTTGCTTCTCCTTTCTGTAATATTGTGTCAATATCTTCATCTGTGATTTCTGAATCTTTAGATGCAAAGACATGGTTTGCTCCGTGACGAATCATCTGTAGCATTTCATCCTTGTTGAGTGCATTTTTGTTATCGACTAAACGTCCTGATAATAAAAATAAAATAAATGTATCAATTTAAATTTCTATTTAAGTTAGTGAACATTTTTAACCAATATTACTGGTCAATTCAATTGTAGTAGTTTGTCTTCAGATTTTGACAAGTTTTTGGCTATTTATTAGAATATCCATTACAAAATGTACATGATATATTAGACAGAAATTCAATGGAATTAAAATTTGTAATACAAAAACACAAATTCAGAATTTTAGCTCATAATTTTATTTGATAAATTTGTAGTTTAAATTCCTTTAGACACTGTAAAGTGATGATGACCGAGAGGTTTTCGCCTTTAAATGACAGGGGGGGGGGATATGCTTTTAAACACTTCCTAAATTAGGAATAAATTTAATGGTGGACAAATATTGCGCAAACTTTCACACACACACCCATTCCAAAACTAAATATTAATCAAATAAAATGTACTTGTTGTCATCTCCACAAAATTGACAGTTTGGGAGTTCCCGGTCAATAAAGTGAAAGGACAAGTGGATGTGGTCTTGGAATATTGAATATTTTAAAATCTTCAAAAAAAACTACTTTGGTCAAATTTTGAGAAAATTGTAAACTTGACAGCGGTTTTTGAGATACTCAATCCTTTATTTAATAGTTTCATGTGAAACTCCCAAATAGCATTTTTTGGTAGGCAGTGACAAATGTTTTTTCCAAGTCCCTTAAAGGTGTGTTTTAATAAAATTTTATCAAAAATTAATTCAGTCGATTTTGAGGTGTACCTTAAATTTTGATTTATTCTTAAAATTAAACTAATTTTATCACATTCATTCTCCTATTTGAACTTAAGCTGCACAAACAACAGACATAAGTCTAATAACCCTTCTTTTTGATTCATCTATGAAAGATCTATGAAAAACTTAACATAAATTTTTCTGAAATTTTTTTTTTTCTAAGTAAATCTGAAAAATTAAACTTATGATCAAATAAGGATTCTAACCAGAAACCTTCAGCTTCATTTGTATGAAGCTTAAGTATTCAAGGTTCAAATCCCTAGTCAGGTCTTAATTTTTAAATTTGTTACATAATTATATCTAATTAATAATTTTATTTATTCATAATACTATTTATTTAAAAGCTCACCTTGTTGAATTACAAGTTTATCTAATCTCAATTTTACTTCTGCCCTTTCTACTATTTTTTCTTCAACAGTATTTTCTGTAATAAGTCGGAATACTCGGACTTGTTTCTTTTGACCAATTCGATGAGCACGATCCTACAAAAATATAATAGCATTAAGTTTAATTTCTTCCAGTCTATCTTATTTCTATAACTATAAATGATAGACATAATATTACAGTAAAACTTCCAAATAATGAACACTACTAGAACCGTATAAAATGTCCACTATTGAGAAGTGTTATATAGGCCGGCTGATAACGCATGGTAAACCACCAGACTAGCGTCTTTTAATGATATTGAACATGTTCAGAAAATTTAAATCGCGAACCTAAATTATATGTTAATTAATCTACTGTATAATAAAGCACATTACTTTAATCCATATACGGTCGAAAGTAAAAGTGAAATAAATTAAACATTAGTATTGTTTCACGACTGTCTACTATATTATCAAAGTTTTTATAATACAACAAGCATAATGGTTTTAATCTCACAATAAAACACAAATTTGTAAATTAATAAACATTCTTTAATTACTACAGTAATAATATTTATTAAATATATGTACTACAGTACTGAAAAAGAAATAGGCAAATTAAGAAAATATAAATTTTAAAAGGGATAAAATCAAATTATGTAATGTTTAAAGTTAAACATTTTCATTTGAGAGAAATCACAATACACAACTATACTATACACTGTTCTTACGGCCATTTTATTGTAACTGAATTCTTAAAAGACACCTACAATTGCTGTCTTACCTAGTTTCCAGGAAGTCAACTTCCGGGTAATTACCGAACAGACATTGCAATGTGCGTTTTGAGACAATTTCCTAGAAAAAGGTGTCTTATGCTCGGCTGATTTCTACTTACCAATTGGCCATTAATTTCGTATCCGTATCCATTTTTTGGTAAAGTTCGTTATTTAGAAACACTATAAAGGCCAGAAAAGCATGATTCCGGTTGGGAAATAGTAAAATGTCCGCTAATTAGAAGTGTCCGTTAAGGGATGTTTCATTGTAAAAGGAAATAAATATTTCCTTACATAGCCGAGATTGAGTTTATTAACAGAATGTACAAGTTTATACTATTGGTTGTAAATTCTTCATTGACTTTTACTTTAGGCTATTTAGAATCTCCCACCATCTTGAATTCTACATCCATCAGAACAAAGTTACAAATATGAGTAAAATAATTATTATTATTGGAAAATTAAATGTAATGTAGCATTTTAATAGTTGGAACAATAAAAATGTGGTTATGTTTTTAATTAATTTTATAATTCTTTTAATTTTTTCTAGTGTTTTTAAAAATTAATTATCTTTTTAGTTTATTTTGAGTTAGCAAAGGATTTGAGGAGACAGACCTGAGCAGGAAAAATAGATGAGCAAACTCCCACTTTGGGCACCCTCTAATCATATTTCATCTAACCTTTTCTCGCAAAACAGGGGCCGATAGAAGGAAAGAGGTAGGGTTACTGAACTCTGGCATCTGAGAAAACATATTTAGGATACGATATGTTCACTGAGGGGTTTCTGTGAGGGAAATATTCACAAAGATGTCTCGGAATTGTATCTATAATCAAAACGTCAAAGTATAATTTATGAAGCAATTTGTATCAAAATAAAAATAAATACAAACTCTTAAATGAGAACTCATTGGTGGTAATTATTGTAAATAGTAAATAACAAACTAAATTGTTTTTAAATGAAGTCTTTATTTTGTTATTGTATTAAAAAACATAAATTACACGACTATACGGAAAATTAAAATTATAATAAACAAATATCAAACAACTTACAATCATATAAAACTATATGATATGAACATATTATAATAGCATCACATTTTTAATATAGAATAAAACTACAGTAGAAAACCACCGATAATTTAAATGCTGGTGCATATTTAAAAGTCTTGGAAAGTAACATTAAGTTACACAAATATTATTTAAACATTTTAGTACTTGAAATTGAAATGGAGGATCAATTAATTACCTAACCTTCACAATTACTCAGCAAAATGTAAGCCACGGCTTTAATATTTACAAAAAAACCTACAACCACAGACCTAACAATGTTTCTTCACATCATCCATTTCCACATAAACTTGCTGCATACAATTATTTTATCCAACATTGTTAAAAATACCCCTAAACCCACCTAATTACAAACAGGAATTAGAAACTATTAACTTCATAGCTACATCCAATGACTTTCAAACAACTATGGTAGACAAATAAATTAAGATTATAAAATAAGTTACTCTAGTTCTCCAATATTCTATATCGGACAGACAGGTTAAAATTTTACAAAAAGATTTAGAACACTTACCAAAAAAGACACTAGATGAACAAAAATCAAGTTTTGCGAACACGTGATAAACCACAAACACCAGACCACGTTTATAGATCAATTGATCACAATATGGATGTTTTGCATAAATGCAAGGATCACCTCTTAAATACCTTGACGGAGTATCAATTTACAGAGGTTTAAAATTACACCCAGATAACATTCTAAATCATAAGTTAAAATAATTTTCAATTAAATATTCAATACAATAATCTCTCTTCAACAGGAGACCAAAGTAAACAGAGTGTAAAGTAACTCTGTAAATAATCATTATTCAGTTGCAACTTTAACTGTGTTGAAGAAAGGCCCAATAAATTAAACTAGACTATCCTGGGTTTACTTTGTTTTTGTGAAGTGTGTTTTTTTTTTTTTTTTTACTCAAATTATAACAAGTAAAAACATATTTGAAATATATAACTATTAATATAGATTCTATTTCGATATAAATTATTTTATTATCAATAAAGTTGATTACAGTCTTTTAGTTAGTTATCATAAAAGCTTTGTCTTAAATGACTTCAATTGAAATTATAATTTTATATTATAAAAAAAAAGTTAAATGGTGTAAGAGTTTTTAGATATATATATATATATATATATATATATATATATATATATATATATATATCGAGTAATTGTTATAACACACATATAAATGAAAAACACAAGCAATTCTTGGAGTCCATATCTCTGGGAATTATTTTATCAACACAATAGTTCATATACATATCGTAGGGTATTATTGCAACACAAATATCAATGGAAACACAATTAATTAGGCTATAGTCTATATCTCTGGAATTATTTTATACATATAATAGTTCATATCTCTTAATCTCGGGGTACTAGGTTAGTGCGGCTTTTACCAAGGAAATTAGGTATAATACCATTTAATATAAAGGACATAAAAGGAAAACAAAATGAAAGAATTAATTTTAGTTTTAGTACATGGAGAAAAAATAAAAAATGAGATGAATGAAGTTGACAATTTATAACTGTTCAAAACTGAATAAGCTGTTCAAGTTTGTTATATTTTTTAATATAGATGTTCGTATTCAGTTTTATGCTTTTATTGATTCCACTTTCAACTTGTGAACACTAATATTTATGAAATAAGAACAGGCCACATAGGGTTTATGGTTTTTAAAAAAAAAATAACACAATGGAATGCAAATGGAAGGATCTCACCAGTTCATAGAATCTGTCTTGTCATCATCTTCATATCAGATCAACTTTAATATATATATTAACATTCGAAATTTTCACTCAAAATTATTTCTTCTTATTATTTTCATGATGTAGGAAATATATTTTTAATTTATGTAAATTTCTTCAATTATTGTAGTAGCAGAAACTTGGAATGCGTCTTATTTGCCTCCAATTTTTAACTCTCTCCCATTTCACTCTCAATCATTGTTCGACCATGTACATAGAGGTTCGAATTTATATTTGTATTTCTTTGAAATGATAATGTAGGCTATATTTGGTTCACTAATGATATGAATATATGATTCTAATTTATTAAATGAGAAGTTGTTAATAACTTCATTTATATTTATTTCTTCTAATTTTGTAAATTAGGTTGTTAAACTATATTAAGGATCCAAATAACTTCTTTTAAAATAATATGTTGTCTTAAAACTAATATACATATTTTGATTTTAATCTTAAATTTATCGTAAATTCCCGCATCTCAATTGTCTATGGAATCTATTTGAATCACGTGATTTAGTTGTCGGTGGGCATGTCTTTTAAAATGTCAGTCATTTGATTTCTTTCGGCCGCCATTTTGACTATGACTTTCTGTCGTAATTTGAAAGATTTTACCTTTATTATTGATTTTAAATAAGGACTCAGGTGACGTTTTATATTCAGGGATATATGGATTATATCTAGGCCTGGTTTGTTTGGTCTCGAGGCTTTCTGTATTTCTACAATCGGCGAAATACTGACACTGTATTTCAAACTGGCAATTTATTTGATTGACTTTGTCGTCTTGATAAAAGCAGATTATTTTTATTTCCATATCTCTGCCTTTGAGTTGTTAATTTTTACGGGTAGATCGAATATTTAGGCTTAATTTTTATATAGGTCTTCCTAGGTTTAAAATTTGGTAAGTTACGTTAATTAATTATTGTCCGGCCGAAAATCTTGAATTTGACATTGTTTTGGATTGGCGTTTCGCATTCTTGCCGCTAGGCGCGTGTATGTCGTCGTTTGAAATGAATGGAATTAATATAAATTTGCATGATAAATTATTTATTGACAACATCTTTTTCGAGTTGTTACATATTGTACACCACATCACTGGCTATAAGTGGAGAAATTTAAATCATAGTTCTCTGAATTGTGTTTTTGAGAACTTTAAATTATAGATTGTTGAAACCAGTAATCTGTGATTACCAAAAGGAGACGGAAAATATAAGGTAATTTTTATAATTACATTTATATATTTATAAATATAATGGTATTTTTATATGTGACTTACCATAGCTTGGAGATCCATTTGAGGATTCCAATCAGAGTCATATATAATAACAACGTCGGCAGTGGCTAAATTGATACCGAGACCTCCAGCTCGGGTTGACAACATGAAAATAAACTTTTCACTGTCATCTGCATTATATTCATTAATTTGTCTCTGTCTGTCTTCATGAGGTGTTTGTCCGTCTAATCTACAATACTGAAAAAAAATTATGATTATAACAAAAATGTTTAAATCAATCGATTTGTGAAATTCAAATATTATAATCACTATTATATTGTTTATTAGCATGTTCACTGCCAGTCACAACACCCTTTCCACTGGTAGGTTCTCTCAGGGGCTCATTTAGAGAGTACAGACATAGCAATTTAGATGAACCTTAGCTATACTTTTTTTAATGTAATCTTAGGTTAGATCTCTCTCTTTCATCTTTCCTATCAGATCTCTTTTGGACTAACATTTATTCTTTCTTGACTCTGACACTATTAGAGAATTTGTGTGCTTATGGGTCTTTTTTATGGTCTTTTCAGTTTTTTTTTTTTTTTTTTTTTATAAGGTGATGATGACTAAGATGTTTTTTGACTTTAAACGACAAGAAAAGAGTGTGTTTGGGGTTGTGCTTTTCCCATGTATATTTATGCATGGTTCTAAAGTGGAAGACTTTGTAAGTCCATTCTAGCTTGTGGGATTATTGGTTGAATATAAGAGCTTCTCTTCTCTACAAATATTAATAAACCGAGAAGTTTATCTATTTTACACAGATTTGGAAAAAATATATGTTATCATATGTATTATAAAATTATGGGAGATTCTTTGTAAGACATCTGATGAAGTTATTATAATTACAGTAGAGCCCCTCTAATCCGCCCTCGGGTGGTCCGTTACTCCGGTTAATCCGACCGTGTTCGAGCTCACGATAATGCGCCGACTTGCCGACTTGTTGATGACTCACGGCCCGTCTGGCACCATTCATCCAGTTTGTTATCGCTTTCCCGCTTCAGTGCTGTGTCATCCCGCTTCAGTGCTGTGACATCTCTCATGTTGTTTCTATTGATTTGCTATAGTACTTGCAGTGTTTATATATAGACTTTATTATATAGAATTTTAAAAGTTTATATATCACTTATTTCACTTTTAAAAAAATCTCTTTATATAATATGTAATAAATATTGACTTTTCGGATAATCCGACCTTTTTTGTGTTCCGACCATGCCCCCAGTCCCGAAGGTGACGGATTAGAGGGGTTCTACTGTAAAGTGATACAAGGGATCAAACATTATGATCAAATTTGGAAGAACAGTGTTAAAAGGTTTTCAATGTGTCAAAACAAGGGCGTTGTTGGTACACACATTATTTAATATTTACATTGATGAAATGCTCCAAGAGTGGAACAGAAAGGTGCATCATGAAATGTGTGGATGATAGTTTGAGATAAATTGGGCAGTGTATACAGCACGACAGATTTTCTATTAGTCTTCAGTTTCTTTTTTCTAAATAAAATAATTTTACTTGTTTCCATCTATACTACATTATAAAATTATAGTTAACAACTGTAACAGAATTTAACTTGGGTAGCCACAACATTCAATCATGCTTCTTTTGCGGTGAAAACAACTTTATGTAGGTTATGTGACAAAAATAACTTGTTACCAACTGGTGTATATATTGTAATCGGGAAAAACAAATTTTAGTTTTCCTTCATAATTGTATATTTTTTGTAGGCCAAAATACCTTGCTGTCATCCATCACCTTAAAATATAAAATAGAGACTCCTAACCCTTGAATACTCCATTAACTTCAGAGTCAAAATACAACAAGAGTTGGTAAAGAAAGAACAAATAGGGAAAATTATTTCCCTTATTGTTTAGTGAAAAACCTCTCAAAAAGAGATCATAAAATAAAACCCCCCTAGCTCTAAAATACTCTAATATCATCAGGGTCGGAAGAGAACAAGAGTTGGTTAAAAGAGACCAGACAGAAAAGATGAAAGAGAGGAATCTAACTCAAGCACACCTGTGTACAGTTCTCTTATTTTAATGAACCCCTGACTGGAGGAAAAATAAAATAAAGGTACCTAACTCAAGACTAGGTGAAGAAAGGTGTAACTAGCTACAGTACCTCGAGCAAAATCAAAATGCTAGCACCTACCCTCGTACTTGTGTATCTTGACGAAAACATCTTGCTAATTATGTCATACTGATCCCCTTCTAATGCAAATGTACCCAAACTATGCATATAACCTGTATTTTTTTTTAATTTATCACATCAAAAATTTAATGGAAAATTTACAAAAATGATGGTACAATTTACATTACAAATTATGGCTATGTACCATATTCGAGATGAATTGATCAAACAGTTCACAACTTAGCTTACATAGAAACCGATTATTAAAATGACAAAATAATTTTTTGAACATGGAGGCCTTAATAACAGATTTTTCTTTAAGATATCAACAAAGATTTTGTTCATAAATTTACCTGATATGATCTCCAAAAACAGTAGTCCTCCAAAATGTCTATCATTCTTGTCATCTGACTAAAAATAAGTACTCGAGATCCCTGAGCTTTGAGTTTAGGAAGAAGTTTATCTAGAATCACCATTTTCCCACAGTTATAGACCTGGAAAAAAATATTGTGTATTACAAGATTGAATCTTCTAGAACTAAAATAGACATTCAATAGCAATTCCTTTCAATATAACTTTTGGTAGCATGTTTCGCTGGCATGGGCTGCATCATCGGGCCAGCTATTAATACTTATTTATATCATACTCACATATTGCACGTCACAGACATATACACACAAACCGTGCACGTCAAGTCAGGGTATGAACTAATATTAACCAACCAATCAACACAAAACCACAGAGCTCTTTGTTATTTCATTATAGTGACGATGTATATATATATATATATATATATATATATATATATATATATGTTTAAAAAATGTGTGTCTTTTGTGTGTATATGTGTGTGTGCAATGTACAAGTATAATATAAATAAGTATTAATAGCTTGCCTGATGATACCAATGGTAGTGAAACATGTTGACAAATATTAAATTGAAAGGCTACACACACTATCTATATATTAAATTGAAATATTATTGACTACTAAAGACTGTTTATACAAGGTGATTGAAAAAGGTGTGGCCACTGTTTTATTCGATAAGTACAAAACTTCCAAATAACTTTAAAAAGTAACCTCTAGAATTTTTTAGAGTTAAAACTAATTTAGAGGTATTACAAAAATTTTCATATTATCTGCCATTTTTTTCAATATGGCGGTCAGCTCTAAATTTTCTTATAAGAATCCCTATTTTTAATGTCAATTTAGAATAAAAGTAATCATTTTAAGACCTTTTTACTATTGGGTATTTTTGACATCATTAACAGTTTAGGAGCTACAACCGTTTAAAGTTGTGAAAATATAAGGTGTAAGACATTTCAGATGCCATTTTCCGTATCTAAAACAGTTGAACTGAATTTAAATTTGAAATATGGATAAACTGTAATGTATACAAAAATATTAAAAATTGAAAAAGTAACATTTTGTATTTTTTATTCACGTGGCAGGACTGAAAAATGGGAACATTTTTGAGATATAATAATTATTTCTGGATAAAAATAATCTTGGCAATACCCTAAGCTAACTGTTTAGGAGCTACAGGCACTACAATAGTACCTATCTATGCATTTGTTGGTATAGCGCTTAGTTATACTTAAATTAGCATATAGCAGAAACCTCGACTTGGAAAATTGTACTATACTTTACTAGACTTGTGCTTAGAGCAGTTTTAGGAGACACACTGTACTTGGCATATCCAGATTTTCCCTCGATGACAGAGCCATCTGTGTACCAGACAAGACTGCCTTGATCTAAAGTTACATTTTCCTTTCCTTCCCACTCTTCACGAGAGTGAAAACTTACCGAAAAATCTCTGGTAAAGACTTAGTCTGTGCCCAAGGCATTTAAAGTCATGTTGAGGACAGAGCTATATAGAGTTACTGTAGTAATGGTTCTATGACCAGTCCTGAGCAGGAACTCATGCCAGTGACCCGCAACAGCAGTCTATAAGCCAACGAAATGCAGTCTTCCGCCTTAATGAAAATGTCCAAAGGCAGAAGCCCTCATGAGGCCCTTATATCTAATTGTTCATAATCACACCTTCTACAGAGTATGTCTTTTCCATATCTTCTAATATATGTAATGTACACTGTTCTTCTGGTCAACCTTACTTTCGTATATTGTAACTATACAAATATCCTATTTTTTGGGAGGTAAGGGTTTCAAATTATATTTTTGACAATAATTTTGTTATTTATCATGTAGAGAAGTGTGGTTAGTACTATTAAAAGCAGAATTGTAATCTGTATGCAAATTTATATTTAAATTAGTGGGTTATAAATTGATAACACAATATATAAACAAAAACTGTTTAAAATGGTCGCCATTTTCAATTTGATTTTACTAAATTTCATTAGAGTTCTATTTGAGCACATTTTATACCAAATGTCATGTTCTTATCTTAATTTTTCGACTCCTATCATGGGTATGTTCAGTCAACGATGACAACACCAACAATAACAGACGGATGGCGTGTCAAAAATCAATTTCCAGTTTCCTAAACTTAGTATACTGGTAAGTAAAAAAGAAAATTAGAAGCATTTGAAATCTGGTATTATAATAGAATGCTAAAAATAATCTGGACAGAAAAAGTTACAAATGAAGACAATACAGATTTGAATATAACACTGAATTAGTTAAATTTGAAAGAAAACAATTTGTTCAAAGTTCAAGGGAAATTATACAGCAATTTGATATACATTAAAACATTAAGGATTATTAAAAACAATTATTGACAGAATGATAAAATCACCAAGAAGTCTATATTTATAGTACATGAAATAAATTATGGAAGATCAAAATTGCAATATGAAATTTTAAAGAAAAGTGTAACAGAAGAAAATACAAAATAAAAGAACTGGTAAAAAACAATTTGCGAATTGAATACATAAAAACTACAATTTTAACTGGAATAACTGAAGTATTTCCCAGTTTACGGGTAATTTATAGAATCGTCTAGTGTTGTTTTGTTATTTTAAAGTTTTTATATTATGATTTGCATTTGGATTTTATATAACTTGTTACATGATGTCTCTCTTTACCAAATGTTCATCTGTAGTGTAAGGTGGACCAGGCTCAGCACCGTCAAACAGGTACGGATGATTACTGCACTTTCGCAACTGCATAAGGATATTCTGCAATCGCATCTTCTCTATTTTACCAGCACCATTAACAATGTCAATATCTTTCATTAGAACTTTAGTATACCTGTAGAACAAATGTTAAAAAATTATTAGAAATACAAAGATAACAAATTTCGTATTTCAATCAAATAAACTTGGAGCTGAAAGCTATTTTAACAGTTACATACATGCTTTTTAAACTGATTTTGAGTCGGGGGGGTTGAGGAAACGTAATAGGTAAGTATTGTACCGAGTATCAAAAAAGTTTTAGAACGGCTGTATATTTCAGCTACTATTTGAATTAGTTGGACGATCAAATCCCTCATTTTAAGGGTGTCTGCCAAAGCTATGTACAAGATGTGATAAAATGTTTTAAAAAATAGGTCTTCCAAAAATTGTGAAATATGTTTTTTCCAATAAATTTCAAAAGGAAAATTATTTGATATTCTGACTCTCTAGATAAAACCATGTTAAACTTTAGTTTGTGGCCTATCATTTATTGTTAAATATTTATAACTTTTAAAATGTAATTTGAATATTCACATGTACAGTATTACAGTTTATCCTAAGAAAAAAGAATGAATGCTTTTTTCATGTATATAGGTACATTTTTATTGTCTAAACCTGTCACTCTAAAATCAATGTTACTATGAAGTATTTTTTTCAAAGGGTTGTCAACAAATAGACTGATAACTAATATGATGATCGCTACTTTTCTAACAGAAGAATGGGAATCTTCCACAACAGATTCTAACACATGTAAAGATGTCTCCACATCAGTGACATTCTTTCTTTTTGGAGAACGGGCGTAATCTTACGATATTGTTTCGTCAAAAAGCTACACTATTGATTTTGATATAGGAGGTCGATTTGGAAAAGTACCATTAAATAAATAACTTCTTGGAAAGATAGAACTGGATCCCCAAACCCACACATCATTAGTAGAACAATTCTCTCATGTTCCATCAGTTTCATCATTCACTTGGAGTTCAAGTTAAAAGGGAAACATAAACACTCAGATAGATGGTCAAACAAACACTGGAGCACAGTGAAGAGACAGGTTGTTTACTGATGAAGCAGAACTGAAGGGTGGCTGAGTATAGCTCATTTAGCATAAAGCTAAGGAATGGGAATTCCAAGAGCGTAAAAGTGGTTTAAATCTATTTTTAAAAACAATTTCCTCATTACAGATAGTTCAATAAAACCAATATTGGTACTAAAAAAAACAACTTCCTAGTAACATTGATTTTAGAGTAACCGGTTTAGACAATAAAAATGTATTAAATAATAAACATATTTTTACATTATAAATTTACAAGGAAAAATATATTTCATACATTTTCAGAACACTATGTATTTTTCAAAACTTTTTTCACACCGTCTAGATAGACACCTTTAAAATGAGAGGTTGATCGCCTTTATAAATCAAATAGAAGCCGAAATATACAGCCATTGCGATACTTTTTTGACATCTTGTATAGTATTTATTAAATAATGTCAACTTCTTATTTGTCTTTTTAGTGTTAGTTTAAACTGTCTTTAATAATCTCTTTACTTCACACTGACTTTAAAATATTTAAATGAAAAACTCTTTTTATAGTTTTCATAGTTTTATTTTATTTGAGCCTAGAATTCCACCATGTACAGTAGAACCCCTCAAACTCGACCCCCTCAAACTCGACATTCCGTCAAACTCGACAGGGCCAGTGACCAGGAGCGTGGGATTTCCAAGGTCATTCACTGCATTGTTTTACGCCATGTGCGCCTGTCAGATACCGGGAGGTTGAGGCTTGTCACTTTTGTTTATACAGCTGTGAGGATTGCTCTTTTGTCTAGCCACTTTCTAATCCTACTGTATAGTAGAGGCCAAAGTTAAAGATAAAGGGTCCAGGTAGACCGGGACAGCCCTAATCATGTGTTGTCAAAACATTCATATTGTTGTGAACCAAAGCGCCTAACCACCCGGATGCTACCGGTCATTAGCACCGATTCCATTAAAGTAAGTGGCAAGTCTTTTGTCATAACAATTCAACGGAGCGTCGTAGAACTATGATTCAAGTTTTGTAATAAAGGTCTTAACCATGTGAGAAAAATGACCCGACTCTTAATTATATGCGATCAGAAGTTCAATTTATAGCATTTGTATTGGAACGTGTTATTTCCAAGAATAGTGTTATTTCCATGTTTTTTACTGTAGACTTTACTGTAAATTTTATTACAGCATATTAGGATAGGTCTTTTTAGTTTACTGATTTACTTGTACTGAGTACAAGGCCAATACTTTTTAAATCTCATTTGACCCATCGATAAATTTCATTATAATGTGTGATTGAACACACAATTATTGTTGTTGTCAGGCGGGGACTTTTTTGCAATAAACATGTAATCATTGATAATCAATAAATGTACAGTTATTTAAAGTAATTTTGCATATTTGTTGCAAACCTAACCATTAAATACCAAAGTTCCCTAAAACTCGACAACCCCCAAACTCAACAACCTTAAAGTCCACATTGTGTCGAGTTTGAGGGGTTCTACTGCACCTCAAATGAGAGTTTTAAAAAAATTAAAAGAACGGTATTGGAATCAGCTGTTTCAGTAGTAGCAGCGATAATTCTGATATATTTTTTTGATCAAGGGAGAAAGATGATAGAAGAGTGATAATAAAATGTAAAAGAGAAATGAAAGTGATAAATACAACATTCGCAGAAAGCCATAAGCCTCAATCATGGTAGCCTCTAAAGGAAAATGGACACTTGTTTGGCCCCAATGTCTCTACAAGTCTTTCTCTAGCAAGTCATGGACTTATTTTCATTGTCTTTTTCTTATCCTGTTTTCTATGTCCTGTTGTTATTTTTAGCCAAAACAAGTACACCCTTCAATTGGGATTCATCAGGTCCTGTCATGTTTCTTTTCCTTTGCATAATCCTCTTTCTCTTCCTATCTATATTTTTCCTTCCTATATATTTTACCAATTGTTCTTCCATTTACACTTCCCCTTTCTCTCTTTCTTCTCCCTATCTGCCTCTAACAATTTTTACACATACTTCCTCAAAAATATTGAACAATTTTATTCATTTTTCACACACGTCTCTCTTCAAAATTCTGCACCACGTTTTCTACATACATTTCCCCTTCACTTCTTGATATTTCTCACATTCGAATAGTCCATGAAACTCTGTCTTCTTTACCACAGTTGTTATGTCTCATCTTCCACTGTTTTGAACATACACAGTTCCACAACGACTCAATGTTGTTTCAATAATGATCAAGCCATTTCTATTTTAATAGACAGCACAAATAAAGTATTTGGACACTCTATCATTAAAATTCATGTAGAAAGATAAGTTTGTATCTGAAAAGTTTTTTACTGAACTATTCCAGTTATCTCCACAATATGGGGAAATCAGATGGTCCAATCTATTTTTTTATTGTGGACAAAATAGGGAAATGCCCATCACCCACTTTTGTGTGAAATACATCGATGAGAGAAAAAATCTTGTAGACACCATTGGAAAAGTAACTTCTGAAAACAGTGATTAAAGTGGCGTTACAAAACGAAAACAATTTAAAAAATATTCAAATATACGTTGAGTTGACTCTTTGAAGAGAAAATGAAGAAATAATCTGTATAAAATTATTAACAGTTGTATTAATTAATATCATAACATTCAAAATTGTAATTACATTCAAAATGTGGCAGCTGTTCTAACCCGCCAAAAGTCTACCAGAAAGTATGCTATGCAGTAATAACCACTTTAAAAGTCTTGAACTCTGTCTCATGAATACACATACTTTTACAGATAGGAATGTTTTTCAAAGGAAAAACATAAAAGATTGTTTTAAATCTGTGCAAAAATAGTAGAAAAAATTGTGATTAAAATGCAACATTTTTAGTTTCTTAATCTGCTTTAGATTGACAGCAGAATTTTAATATGAAAGGGCTCACTTTTTTTTTCACCTTAATCTCTTCCAGATACTTCTACTTTGGAATATATCAGCTTATTCATTGTTTATGTCTCCAGTTGCAATATAGTATGAAACTAAATATAGTATACCTATATAAACATATATACATATACCTGGTATTCCCGTCATGCAACTTTTGTTGTAGTTTACACTACGCGTTTCGAGAACAGGTTCTCATCTTCAGGTGAAATTATTATTATTATTTCACCTGAAGATGAGAACCTGTTCTCGAAACGCGTAGTGTAAACTACAACAAAAGTTGCATGACGGGAATACCAGGTAAATGTATATATGTTTATATAGGTATACTATATTTAATATCAGCTTACATCGGGCTAAAAAATTAGTTTTCAATAGGAATCAAATTATCATTTTATAATAAATAAGGTAGATATTTACAATAAGGATGCAAAATAAAAGGAAAATGCAAAGGATGCCTTCAAATATGTCTTTGAGAAAACCTCTGAAAATCAAGTTGTGGGTTTTCTTTTTCTCGTACAAGTAACTTGCCACAAATCCCTCAAATTGTATAACAATTGTTTCCTTTCTCATCCTGTATGATGTCATAGCATAAAATTTCATCCATTAAGAAGGTAATTCAAGAAGCAACAAGAAATGGGAACCAGGTAGTAATGAAATTTGATGAATGTGTAACAAACCACAAAATATTTGGTATATAATCATTTTGTCGTTATGGATTCAATCTGGTATTTTATTGTTAGTTGATAACTCAATTTTATTTTAACAGGAATATATAAACAAACTCACCATTCACGTTGCATTTTACTTAATCCAACATAGACCTTTAGCTCCTTCTTTGGTTTCAATCTTTTTTCTACTTCAGATTTTAGACGACGGAGTAAAAATGGCCTTAATACCTGAAAAAATATTACGATAGAAGGTATTATTTCAATTTTGTGAAATTTATATTCTTCCTTCAAAACAAAAATTTAAAAAACCAAACAGTATCTGTTATTGGTATAACTTATTTGGACATTTGTAAATTTTTTATTATTTGATAATAAAAATTAATATATATTATTTGTAGAACAAATAAATATTAACTCTGGAGATTGAGTATAAAACCTTTGCAAATTTGAAAAATAGCCGCCGTTTAAAATTGTTAATGCCCAATATCTACAAAATCATATCCTTTACAGAAAATTTATAAGAGATGATAATTTTCCTCTTTACTCGCTAAATAATCTTTATTTATTTATTTATATATGTTAATAAAGGATAACCAAGATATCGATATAATATAAACAAATTTCTTGGTTACATACTGTTACAACTTATGAATAAAGGACTAGAATAAAGGAAGTTGTAGACAATTACTAAGAAATTATTTGTTTTTCTTTTATTGATAACTCAATTATCCTTTGTTCTACAATAAAATGAATATACCATCTTTTTTCTAAACCAGAAATATCTAAATATAAAACAAACAGCTATTTTATAATTGCTTAAAAGATGATACTTTGTCTTGACAAGCAGAGATATGAATTAAAGTTACAAGTAGGGAAAATATAGTAGAATAATAGGAAAGAAAGAGGTGGGGATCTCGGTCATATACAGGTTGCTTCAAAAAGAACTTTACAACTTTGTAAATTCATATAAATTTATTCAGACTATTCATAAAGCTGGTTTTGGTGTCACCTTTTAGCAAAATAGATCAAGTTTTATTTCATGAAATGAACAGTACTGAATAGCACCACTGCAAACACTAGCAACAGTTGTAACAAAGATGGCTGTGTTCTCTAATCCCGAGTGCTTGCTATGTGTTTTGGTTTGAAGAATCGAAGTTTGTGACATTTGTGCAACATAATTTTCATACCAAGTATGGCAAAGATCCTCCCCAGTAGGGTAACCATTTATCAATGGTGTATGTAGTGTTTTGTTGAAACCAGGTTTGTGTGGAAATGTTACATCAATTGGATGAATGCCACGATGTTATTGCAAACCAAATCTTCAGTGATGCATCGACTTTCTAAGTAAGTGGTAAAGTAAATGCACACAACTGTCGGATTTTGGGCAGTGAAAATCCATGACAATCCTTGAAATATGTTCGTGATATCCCAAAAGTTAATGTCTCTCTTTTTTCAACAGAATAGCGTACCTAGATATGCTGGTACACTTTTTAATCCTACAAATTGAGGACAACCAAGAACACCACATACACTTCCAGAAAGATGACACACTGCCACACTACCTCACCGAGGGCCGAGATTTCCACAATAACCGCTTTCCAAGTACATTAATAAGTCGAAGTGGACCGGATATGACACCTCTCGATTTTTACTTCTGAGATTTATCAGGATAAAGATTATAAATCACCCTTACCGGCTTTTCCTTTTGAGCTCAGAGCAAGACTCTACACAGCAGTTGAAGAAGTTACACCTTTACACCTGACATGCTGCAGGTTCAGCAGGAAATCGACTTCAGATAGGATGTCTGCAAAATGACCAATGGAAGTCATATTGAACCTAATTAACTATAAAGTAAGAGTTTAATAGGGCACATATCCTATTAGTTTAGATTTTCCAAGGTAAGTCTGGGTCTCCTACCCTACAAAATCTAAACTAACTACAAGGTAAAAAACTTGATATATTTTACTGACAAAATGACACCAAAACCAGTTCTATAAGTAGTCTGAATAAATTTATATGAATCTACAAAGTTGTAAATTCCTTTATTTGTAAAGTTGAAATACTCTATATTACAAAGTTTGTTCTTTTGCTTCTTGTAAATCTGTGTTTATTACTTGATCTTGTTAAAGAGAAGAGTTGATCCTATATGACTATCAAGAGGTTATAAATAATTTTGTTTTATGATATACACAAATGATGGCATATATCCAAACAAAGTACAGGTTTAACGTAAATGAATGGTGGGGCTTCATTAATTCATACGAAGAGAGTAGAGGAATTTTGTGGTGTTGTATTGGTATCGCTGATAGCCTATAACCCAAAAGTTTGTTTAACAGCTGTTTGTAACCTCAAAATTAGTTCTTGCATTGGTGTGGTAGTGTGCTTTGTGCTTTCTGGATCAGTTCAAAAGCAGAAACTATCTGGCAACCCAAGTGTATCGGACGAAAAAGTTGAACTTATTAGACAATCTCCAATCAGAAGACCTCTAAGAAGTAAATACCTCGACGAAGCCTAGAGTTAGGTATTCCAAAAACAACAATCCACAATCCACTCTCATATAAAATCTAGCTATTGCAGGAATTGAAACCTGATGATGGTGCAAAACGTTTTAATTTCACTGATGAAATGTTAACAATATTGATGAAAACCAATCATTTTTAGATTATATAATTTTTTCAGACAAAGCTACATTCCATATCAATAGGTCTGTTAACAGACACAATTCACGCATATGGGGATCTGAACACCAACATACAATTTTTGAGAAAATACACGACTCGACTAAAGTGAATGTAAGGTGTGGTGTGATGAAAAATTGTCAGATTTGCTTCCTTTCTTTTTTGCTGAAAAGATAATTAATGGAATCTCGATATGTTAATCAATTATTGTTTTCCTCATCTGGATGAACTCAAAAACATTCAACAACTTCATTTCCAACAAGATGTATTTGGACAACTTTAGTATATTTGTCTCAGACACTTTGAATGAAAAGTTTGGATATCAATGGATAGGCCTTGAAGGAGTCCAGACCTGACACCTTGAGATTTCTTCTTGTGGGGGTACATCAAAAACATTGTTTATTGAGAAAAAATTCGTGACCTAAATCACTTAAGGAACAGGATTAATGAAGCAATGACAACCGTTAACAAAGACATGTTAACCAATGTTTGGGCCGAACTTGATTATCGATTGGACATTTGCCGAGCGACTAATGGTGTACATATAGAAATTTATTAGTTATGTAAAAAAACTGTATCAGACGATGACGATATCACCTGTAAGTAATTCTGTTTTCATTTAAATCATGCACAAAACCCCACCATTCTTTAATGATAACCCTGTATCAATCATTATCTAATAACTTTAGAAACCGAATGAAAGTACAATTTTGTTTTTCAGTTAAACATCTTTTGATAAAACATTTCTATTTGAAATAATTTCCGTAACACAAAAATAAAATGCTATAGACTTTTTCTTCTTTTTTTTAAGTCTCCTCTGATTAGAAACCATCAAAAGCAAATAATTTATTAGGATTGTTAATCACTTAATTTTTAGATCAACCTCATTTCATTCAGTCAATCATAGTTGTATTTAGTCTAAGGGTTAAAAAATAAATTGGAAAAAAATACTTGTTATACTATTATACTGTATATTGTAATAAATACATGGACTTACCGCATGTAACCGTTCTACCAATGAATTGTCACCCATAAATGTGTTAGTGTTAAACCATGCATCGAAATCCTGGAACAGAAATATTTTCCATTTTAAAACAAAATTGTTGATTTTTACGTAAGTTGATCAGGATCAACTATTTAACAATTACTTACATCAGAAGAATTAAAAACATCCGGTAATAAGAAGTTCAATAACGACCAAAGTTCATGAAGATTGTTCTGTAAAGGAGTACCTGTGAGTAGTAGCCTGTTTGTTGTTTTGAATTCTCGAACAATCTCGGAGAGTTTCGATTTTTCATTTTTGATACGATGGGCTTCATCAATTACCATGTATCTATAACAAGATATAAACACATTAGAACAAAAGTAAATGCAAGAAACTCTCCAAAAACATTTCACAATCTTTTTCATTTAAACATCACCAAAACCAAATAAAAACCAACTAAAACTATTCATCACAAAATAATGCCTTTTTTTTCTTCTAAATAACAAAAACAACAAAATGTCAGTTTGGGTGAATTACAAGTGAAATGTCAATCAATGAGTAAAAATGAACCATGGATTTTGTGAACGGATTTGGGACTTTAATCCTGTTATGATTTTTTAACCAAACTGCCATTTTTGGCGATCTTTGAGACTACACTTGAATAAAATTTGACCAAAATCATTAGAGCCAATTTTAAGAAAATCGTAATTTTGTGTTTCTTCTTAAAACAACTACCCCCAAATTTTGAGTTATCAAAACAATTTAAAATATGCAGAAATATGGGCAAAATATGCCCACATACCAATTCTAATTACCACGTAAATTAATCCCATAATTTAAATGGGAATGTATTAGACCATACTAAGCCACTTTAATAGATAAAAGTTCCAGTATAAAATAAGTTATCTATATGATCTTACCAAGAGTGTCCACTGTCAATAGGTAAACTAAAAGTTTCTATAATTAACAACCTTTTGCTGAAATAACATACAAATTTACAAAAATATTATATGGTAGTAGGATAATATTTTTCAATTAATACATTCATAATTTTTCAACATTTTAAAAAATCGTTAAGAAGTCAAACCATTATATCATTAATTACAGATAGTTTTCATTGTAATTTGGTGTATAATACTACTACTGTATTTTTTCAATTAAGGAGGATTTTTATCACTGTTTTCAGTCATGTGATCGACTCTCGTAATAATTTATCATTATAATATAATTTGTATCAAATATACATTCTACCCATTTAGTCACTGCCTGAAAGTGTTAAAATTATGTGATACAGGTTGCTACATAAGTATGGCTCATGAATTGGAAATTTGTAAAGAATTCAAATTGAAATTCAAAAATGTGTTAATTTTTTTAAAAGCAAAATCCTCCTAGTCAAGATGTCTTACAAAAAAAGATGAAAAAGTATATGAGACCCTTAGCCTTTGAATACTCTAATAGCGTCAGGCTCGGAAGTGAACGAGAGTTGGTCAAGAGAAACCTGACAGGAAAGATGAAAATGAGGGATCTAACGCAAGACTACATTAAAGAAGGTGTAGATCCAGCTAAAATCTCTCGGGATTGCCAAGTCCCTACTCACTACAGTGAGCCCCTGAGGGTAAATATGTTACATAGTAAACTATCCCCTGATCCTAATATAACGAAGTAGCGGGGACGGGACTTAAGCTTGTCCTTGTGCACAACTTCTGTCTAGTTTCAGTTCTAATATTACACAAGGAAATGTTGGACTCCACTAATGAAGTTTTACTACAAATATTATCTATTTTAATGTTTTAAATTTGTTATCTAACGACCTTTCTACCAAGTTATAATCTTACTTGTTCAAAAAATTTAATGTATTTGAATTAATGGTAGTAATAAATTATCATAAATGGATGGATTCCTATATTAAGTTTAATGTTGTTTTTAGACAGTTTTATGAAAATAATATAAGAAGCACAAGGTTTTTCCTTCTTTATAGCATACGTATAAATTACTAGGATGTATTGGGTTAGAGTTTAATAGGGTACAAAGCCTTTCATAGGTTGTGTATGGATAGGAGATGCACGCTTACCTTGGAAAGTGGTCTTTGGTATTACCTAATAATACACAAATAGAAAAACACTAAAGTTACGAAATATTTCTAAACACTGTTCCCTTTTTCAATCAGTAGAGAGAATACAAAAAATTGTTGTAGTCTAGTTACTCCTCTTTTTATTCCCTCTACTAACTGAGAAATTGAACAAAATGTACGAAATAATTCAGAACTTTAGCGTTTTATTGTTTTCTATTACTATGGAATACTAAGGACCACTTTCCAAGGTAAGCCTGTATCTCCTATCCATACAAAATCTAAACTTATTTGAATGTATAAAATGCAGTTGTTTAAAAACATAGTCACAGAAAATTGAAAAAGTTATTCTGATGTGAATTATGATCAGAATTTCAAATACTCTCATGTCGGAATTGAATATTATATTATATTTCTCCTTCTTCTCAATTAACAATTATGTAAAAAGTTACTGCTGAAAATAATAAAAACTAAAGTTGTAACATTATAAATAATTACCTCCAGTTGAATTTCTTAAAAACAGTTCTCTCACGAATAACCATCTCGTATGAAGTTACACAAACATCCCATTCTCCAGGCAAGAAAATGTCTCTGACAAATATCCTCTGGAAGTGAATTTTAAAACATAAAATTAGTAATAACAAACATTTTGCTTAAATTAAATACATAACATATATTGTAACAAAAATTTGTACTTAATTTAGATGTTAGGATGAAATGTTTGAATTAGTTATTAATATGTTTTGTTAATTGCTCATTGTTATTAATAATCATATATTTAATACACAAGGATGTATAAAGTTAGGCAACAGATGATAAACAAACGAACATAACCACAATAGGATATTAAATAAACATTTGCAATTAGAAACTCACATAACTAAAATACATACAGTGATAATATTTTTTTTTTTTTTTAATTAATTTTTGAATGTATAGAAGAGGGAAAGGAGAGAAACTATTGTAAACATCAAAATAATGATTTACCAGTTTAGGCCATATTAAATTTATTCACATAAGGTTCAACAAGGAGCACAAGTTACATTCACATATCAATACGATAGGCTATATTTTCAATACGCAATTGAGTTATAAGGAACTCACAAATAAAGAATAGAAATAATTATTTAAACACTTTTGGATAAACAAAGTCAAAATTAAGATAAATAATAATTTGAGTTGTCTTGGGTTGAAAGAAGCAAATAACTTGTAGAACAGCGACAGCCATCTTATCTTGGAATTGACGGCTAGTCAATGGAATAGTGGAAATGAACTAAGCTTAACTTTAATAAATCAGACGTCTCTGATGAAAAATAAATAATTGTTAAAATAATAAAATTGTTGGCGGTAATTCAAAATTATTTCAATAGTATAATAAATAAGACAAAGAAATAATGTTAAATAAAATAAAATTTGTATTCAATTAATTGTAAAAGTCAAATAAATAGTGAAGAAAATAAATAAATGACATAGATTTAGAAAGTGAGTATAAAACGTTTATATATAAAAATATTGTGAAAATTTAATAACCAGAGAAGTGAAGGGAGGAAGAACTAAACTAATTAAGGAGAATATTTGTTACAACAATGAAGAAGAACCATTCCCTTTTCTTGCCCCAATCCTAGGCAAGCCCTTTTTTTTTCTTTTTTTTTTTTGTTGCTCTTATAGAAGATTTAGGCTATATATTGGGAAATAAAGTAGTTTTGCAACTTATGCAGTGAAAGTAAATAATTGCCAGGGAAAAGAATCAATAAGGACTGATAAGTATTTATATATTAAGAACAAATTGGACCTGAACCTAGAGCAACATTTTGTAGTTAAATCTCATCCAAATTTGAATTCCCACCAGGAGGCAACTTGGAACTTTGTAACACCTTTTATATAGAACATAGAAATTTTTATTATTATGGATTCTTTGAACTTTTGAAAGATTGGGCTACATGTGATTTGAAGAAATTAAAACTAAATAGAGACAATACTTTAGAAACATTATTTTGTAAAATAACATTAAGTTTGATAGGTTAATTCTTTTTTATGTGATGCATGTAATAATTTAATTTAGACGGTTTGCAAGTATATTGAACTTTAACCCACAGTAATCCCGAGTGGAGAGTTTTCTCAAAAATAAGAAGAATAAAAAAAAAATGTAAACCTAATAATTTGTATAACAATACTGAATAATAAATTTGTTAATTATATAAAACTTGACTTACCACACTAATTTAAAAAAATAATAAAATGATATTATATTTAAAAGTTAGCTATATTTAAATATATATTTAAAAAATGATAAATTATAAATCAAGATAACATTTACAATTTTCAGTGTGGGACAAAACCTTTTAAAATTTCTCTCAGGTTGCATACATTTTTTTTATTCCCCCCCCCCCTCTATTTTACCAATAGATATAATATGAAAAAATTTGACCTTTTTATTTTATTTAAAGAAAGAAAACCTCAGGTCATTCTCCTATCGCATCATGGTCAGAAGAGACAAAGAGACTATATATATATATATATATATATATATATATATATATATATATATTATATAGGAGAGATGAAAGAGAGGAATCTAACCAAATACTACACATTAGGTATAACTAAAAGTAACTCGGAATTGTCACATCTGCACTCATTATAAGTGAACCACTGAGGGGAACCTAAAAACTAACAACATAATTAAACTAAATTAAAACGGCCCAATTGCCATAAATTATCAACGTATTTTCGTAAGAACAAGAATATTTTTAATGTGTTACATTGTTATCAGGCCTACAGAAGGAAATTTATTCCCAAAAACAATTTTCGTACATAATTAAAAACCATTGACGAGGAGCAAAAAATCTTAAGAACTATTTTAAATCAAAAAACTTACTCTTTGTTCCTGGTCACCAATTAGACAAACAGCTCGTAATGAAGGGCACCATTTGTTAAACTCATTCATCCAATTAGCTATTGTTGATTTCGGTACAATGACAATATGAGGGCCATTAATGTTACGATAATGTTTCATGTACCTGAAAAATACAAACATGGGTTCAAACTATTATTTTTGTAAACTTTTAAACTATATAAATCAAATTTAAACTTACCTAATTTTATAAAACACTGAAACCCCTACCACAAGTTTGGTACAATAACACACACACACACGCACGCACACACAGACACAAATAAAATAAAATATTTATTTTCCCTATGTTTCTATAGTTCCCTGATGTACATTTCAGTAACCAAGTTACCATCATCAGAGGGATCTGAAATATTATACTAAAACTCAGTATTATTTCAGATCCCTCCGATGATGGTAACTTGGTTATCGGAATGTACATCAGGGAACTATAATAACATAGGGCAAATAAATATTTTATTTTATTTGTGTCTGTGTGTTATTATACCAAACTTGTGGTAGGGGTTTCAGTGTTTTATATTGTTCACATTCACCACAGTGCTCCTTGAACATCTTACCTAATTTTGATAGTAAGAAAAGTACATAAATAGAAATTATTGAATTAAATAAGACAGAGAAAAAGCATACCTAGTGATCGTTGGTCTCGCTGTAAATTACATACGCATTTGAATTTTACAAGAGTTGAGTTATTTTAACAGCTAGTACCAAACTTGTGACAGCCTAATGTCTCGAGGTTTAAAATGTTTTGTGTGACTAAAACACTCCCCTCACTAGTTGGCCATTCACTTTTCCTCTTGTGTCATAAAAAACATGAAGCTTCCATTGTGCCTCCTTTGACATCCTATTTAACTACGCCTTCCTTTTGCCACTACCCAGACCCAACTCTCTGAGCAATGCATACATAAATTTTTAAGATAGACCTGTTTCACTAATCTATACAAAATAAAAATGTGTGAAAAATCCAGCTTGTCTAGCAGCTGACATTTGACTCACAGCAACAAATTCTTATTGGACAGTTATTAATCCAATTACCAGTTCTACATTGCACTACTCTACTGACTATATCAAGATGTCCGTTGTTTCACGACCATGTTCACACTCTCTGTGGACTATCTCTTTCTCATACACACTTTTTATTTTTCTGGTTAAATTTTACACCAGATTTACTCAAGTTAGATTACTAAATTTGATGGTACTAAGATCTGAAACTCTAAACGTAAGAGATATTTAGTGAATAGCATTTGTAAAACTCAAACTCCATGCCAAAATGTTGATCCTAAAAGGGTATGAGATCAAAACGAGTGACCAAGCCTTCTTGGCACAGAAAAGTCGATTCATCAAGTTAGGAAGAATCATTAGATTGGCTGTGTTGCTCAGGCTATTTTATTTGACTTGAGCAAAGCCTTTGATTGTGTTGATCACACAATTTTAATAATGAAAATGGAAGTCTATGGTATTCATGGAGATAACATAAGAATAGTTAAATCTTATCTTTCTGATAGGCAACATATTGTTAATGTTAATAATAGGCAATCTAAAATAATTGATGTTAGATCTGGAATTCTACATGGTTCCATACTTGCTGTTATAATAATGTTTTTGATCATGATAAATGGTGTGGTAGGTTGCTGTGTAGAAACAATAGTTTATGCAGATCACACAACAATATTAAATGCTAGCAATAATATAAAGAATTTGACTAGGTTAGGGCAAAAATTTATAGATGCATTATCTAACTGGTTTTAGAATAAATGGATTTTTTATAGGCATAGGTAATTGATTTTGTACCTAATAGTTGTGACCTGGTTAATTTAAACTATGAAGTGCTTGGAATTTAAATAGATAATCAACTAAGCTGAAAATATATATGATATGTATGTCGTAAACTTCCTAGAGTTGTGTTTTTGTTGAGTAAACTTAAGAACTATATTTTAGAAAACATTTCATTAAAGTTGTCTATTTTGTTTTGTTTTTGAATCAGTATGGTCATATAAAGTGGGGGAATGGAATGGTAATAATAATGGTGTACTAATAATTCTGAAAAAATAATTTGAATAATAACTGGTCCTGCTTCACTGGCTCACTGTAACCAATTATTTAGACAAATAAGTGCCACGACTATAATTAATCTGTATATTTTTGAGGTTTTGTAATGCAGTACATTTGTTTATGACAAGAAATATTTTAAGCTGGATAATCCATACTGTAGGCAAACCGAATCATTAAAATACCACAGCATAAGTTTTAGGCTTTTTTAATAAGTTACTTATATCTATAAGTAGGTGAGATTTAATTAATTTTAAGAAAAAGTTAAATGACTGGTTGTTAGATAATCCATTTTATTTCTTACTGCAATACTTAGATTATAATTTTATGAGATAGATGTTTTTACTCTTAGTTAATTTTAGTGATATAAGATGAAGCTTATTGTATCCTTTTATATAATGTAACAGCTAATAAAATCAATTAATCATTGTTGTTTATGACATTATAAATTTAATAAAAACATTTTTATAAATCAGTTTGTTTGAAAGAATATACATTGTACAACATGAAATATAATTTATAAATGAATTACAAAATGTTTCACTTACCCTAGTAACGAAATGGTTTGTAATGTTTTTCCTAAACCCATCTCGTCTGCCAAAATACCATTGATGCCGTTTTCATACAAACCAATCATCCAATTAAGACCCCGCACTTGATAATCACGAAGTTCTCCATTCTTAATATAATACGGGGATACATCGAAACGTGTGATTGATTTTAGTGCAGCATTAGTTTCCGCCAAGAGTTCTTCATCTTCTTCTTGCTCTGTCATACGATGTCGATGGCTAAGAAAATTAAAATTAATAATAAGTCTCTTTTAATATATTTAAAAAGATATAGTTCTGGTATAACATTAATAATTAATAAAAGTACAAAAAAAATTGCAAATTTGTTTTATAGTGGATTTAACTTTCTAGAAAGATTACAATAGAACAAAATTAGAAATATAGCTTATATTTGAAACTCCACTCAAACATTTAAAATTTTTATTTTTATTTTCACCAAATTATAATAAGTTGATGGTGGAGTCATAATACTTTTATAGCTGTCATGAAAAACCAACCTTTATAGGATTTTACTAATCTTGTAATCGTGGTAATCGCTACACTGTGAAGTAGATCTTAACAGACCTCTTTGCTTTCCATATATTAAACAGGCTATTAAATTAAACTTTGTGACTTAACAGCTCTGAAGTACTTAGGCTTATAGTAACCTTTTCAGGCGGGTAATGTGTGGTTAGCACATTGAATACCAATCATCGCTGTTCTAGCATTCCTAACCATAATTCACTACAAATTGTAGCTTCCCAATTAACCTCAGAATCCTGTGTCAACACACAGTAAACTTTGAGTCCCCACAGGAATTGAACCCAGATCCCCTCACTAGTGAAGCAAAAGTACTAACCACTAGAGATGCCAGGGGCTCTTTAAACAGCCTACACTGATAGGAACATTGAGTATTGTTAAGATTTAGGATTAAGATTAAGTAACATCCAAAGTTAAGATAGAAGACAGTAGACAAATATTCAAAGTCCATTACAATGATTTAACTTTAATTGATGAAATTTTTTTTTTTTTTTTTTTTTTTTTTTTTTTTTAATAGCTTTAGGTTTATTATCGATATTAACAATTATTGTATATATATATATATATATATATATATATATATATATATATATATATATATTTATATATATAATTTTTATTTATTATTTTGAGATATATATGATAATATGATTTTTTGGTCATAAAATATGGTTTTATCACTAGCTTTGGTATAACTCAAGCCAAAATTTAATGTCCTTTAAAATTTCAACTTTCTTCATGATGAACTGATTTTAATTAAACTAAACTACCCATGTTATTCGAGAAGAACAGAATTTTATTATTCATTTATGTTTAATTTAAACCAAACTTAAAATTTTAAAATAAGTATAATAATAATTCTTAATTATACACCTCTGTCTTGTTAAAAATAGAGTTTCTTGATCAACATGTCACCTAAGGTAATTAACAAGACAAAGCTAAGAATTGTCTATAAATATATTCACAGTAATTTAATTCTTTGCATCAGAAAGCTTATAACTTGATATGAAGTTCTATAATTTTCTACATATAGATTTTTCCTTGTTGTTTAAAGGCAAAAAAAGTTTCGTTCATAATCGTTTTATAAAAAAGGGGGGTGAAAAAATAAAGACTACCAGTTCTCGAATACTTTAATACTGTCAGGGTTGGAAAAGAACACGAGTTAGCCAAGAGCGACCGGATAGGCAAGATGAAAGAGAGGGATCTAATCCAAGGCTACATGAAAAAAGATATAGATCTATTTGATATAATTTAATGTTACAACAGTCGGTACATGATGGAATTCCATGATAATGGAAATAATGAGACGATTATTCAATTCCACAAAACAGCTTTAATTGCGACATATATTTCGCCGTTAGGCATTTTCAAGCAACTCTTTTGTGCAATTGAATAATCGTCTCATTATTTCCATTAGATCTATTTGAGTCGCTCGGCATTGGCAAGCCAATATTCATTATAAACCCCTGAAGAGTTTCTGCATAGAAATTAATTTTTGTTAAATACTCACACAAAAATATTTACTTACTCTCCAGTCACTCCATCCCCTCCAGCAGAAGTTCCTTCACCAGAAATGACAGGATTTACATCTTTATCCTTTCTTGGTCTTCCAGCTTTCTTCACAGGACTTGCAGTTTTTTCTTTGCTGGTATTTGTCATAAAATGTGAAAAAATTTCTGTCTGCTTCAGCAAGAAATCAAACCTCTTACTCCGATCATTTTCCTTAACAACAAAAACAATGTTTTAATACACACATACAAGTTAATGTCAAATAATCAATATGATCGAAACAAGTGGGAATTAATATATATACAGTGTGAGTCAAAAGTATGGATACACCCTGTTAAATTTTAAATGGATAAAGATAGAAAAATGAAAGTCAGGACACCTTTCTAGGAAATAAAAGTGAACATTTTAGTCACTATTACAACTTTGCTCATTTCCCCAAAATGGGATTTTTGGGGGGCAGCTCAAAATTTTTAAATATAAAGACCCATTAAGTGACACCTCATTTTAAAGTCCTTGATTAAAGAAGAAGAACAGAGGAAACTAGAGCTTTCTATCTCAACCCAGTACAAAATGGCAGCTCATTGAAATTAAGTAAAACTTCATTGAGGCACCTGCGAGTCAAAAGTATGGATACACCCTGTTAAATTTTAAATGGATAAAGATAGAAAAATGAAAGTCAGGACACCTTTCTAGGAAATAAAAGTGAACATTTTAGTCACTATTACAACTTTGCTCATTTCCCCAAAATGGGATTTTTGGGGGGCAGCTCAAAATATTTAAATATAAAGACCCATTAAGTGACACCTCATTTTAAAGTCCTTGATTAAAGAAGAAGAACAGTGGAAACTAGAGCTTTCTATCTCAACCCAGTACAAAATGGCAGCTCATTGAAATTAAGTAAAACTTCATTGAGGCACATGTGAGTCAAAAGTATGGATACACCCTGTTAAATTTTAAATGGATAAAGATAGAAAAATGAAAGTCAGGACACCTTTCTAGGAAATAAAAGTGAACATTTTAGTCACTATTACAACTTTGCTCATTTCCCCAAAATGGGATTTTTGGGGGGCAGCTCAAAATTTTTAAATATAAAGACCCATTAAGTGACACATCATTTTAAAGTCCTTGATTAATGAAGAAGAACAGTGGAAACTAGAGCTTTCTATCTCAACCCAATACAAAATGGCAGCTCATTGGTTGTCTATTGGGGTTATTTACCACCTGAATGTGGATGTTCATATTTTTGCCTCAATGAAGTTTTACTTAATTTCAATATATATACAGAGAGAATTTTTGTTGTTGTTTAACCCTTAAGTAACGTGTTTAACCACTACTATATTATCCCACGCCCTCTACCCCCACCCATAATCCCCAAAACTGATCCAACTTGGTACCTTCCAGCCTCCAAAAGAATGCGAAAGGATAATGAATCATCTTTTAAATTAAAAATGTACATACCAATGAAACTGAATTGTACGTTAATAATTACACCTGAAATGTTACGAAATGTACAACATGCTTTTGAGTCCAGAATCTATTTCTGCCAAGAAGTAAATGGTACCCATTTTGAGAACTTAATCTGAGCTAAAAAAAAACAAGGTAAGGCTCTTACCATCATTTTACCAACATAGAGAAGTTTGTAATGTAATAAAAACAACATTCACAATTAGATTGGTCGCTATGTTGGATAGGATGAACTTAGAGGCCTCTAGTTTACGTCATTATTCTTATTTTTAAAAGACCTTTAAAATGAGGTATCACTCAATAGGGGTTGCTATTTAAAATTCTTAACTTACCCCCAAACTACCCCATTTTGAGGGTAAGGGTTGAAAATGTTGATAATTCAAAAAACTCCTCCTTTGGTTATCTAAACTTTCCCCAAAGCAAATCTGTCTATTTCCATTAATAAAAAAAATAATAGGGGGGGGGCTTTTAGGACACTTGATATATATATATATATATATATATATATATATATATATATATATATATACACGTGAGATTTGAAATTATTTCAACAAAATTCTATAAGAAATATTATGTTTTATTAATACATATTTCAGTTCCTTTAATAATTATTTAAAGAATTACTTAAGATAGACTAATACATAACGTAAACTAGATGTTAAATCAGGAATAAAAATATCAGAATTTCAAATTAATTAACAAAGCTATAATTTCCCCAAATACCAAACATGTTTGATTTGGCAAATATAATAATTTTATTATTGTTTCTCCCATTAAAGTTTCTCTCTACAAATTAAATACTATGCCCATTAATACAATGTAAAACTAAAAGATTATATAGTACTTAATTTAAAAAGATGTAAATTAAAAAAACAAACAATCTATCGTTTGTAACTTACGATCTTTGTCTCAAAATCTTCTGGCCTCCCTTTTGATGTCAAAGTGTCTCCTGACGAAGCAGTCTGCAAAAGAGTAGAATCCATGGCCTGTTAGGCCTAGTTTTTAAAACAATCTTATTTTATGATAAATGAGACATATTAGTTCATGATTGACAAAGTTATATGTTCTTACAATAACAAAATAAAACTAGATTAGACAATAACTGATGAAGCCCTAACACTTTTCTTTTTTGTGTTTCAACACTCTTGAATTGTTCATTAGTTAAAAGTAAAACTAAAATTTGGTGGTTATCCAATGCTATAAAAGATCGATGTTTAAATATAATTGTTCCATGAAACTGAGTCTTATATTTATAGATTTAACTTTTATATTCAAATAAAAATAGCTAATATAGCCTATATATATTTCTAGCCGTGATGATTGAGTCAGTAAAAAAAAAAGTCTAATAAATTTTTAAACTGTTTGAAGGTATTTCTAGACAATTTAAAGATGGTAATGTCAGTTTAGCAAGATTTCTGCTTATGATATCATAAAGGTTCCTCTAGCCTTTAAAAATAAGAACTTTGGTAACAATGACGGTAGGGTTTTTGATTAACACCCTGGGTATATAAATCTAATTTGTTCATTAGTAAGCTAGAATACCAAAGTATATACAGTAACTATTTTAAAATTTTTTGATAAATAAGGCGAAGAAGTGTGTGACCAAGTGTTTTCAAAATATGGCTTGAATATGGGGTACCACAGGGTTCAGTCCTCAGGACCCCTATCCTGGTTTTAATAACGATTAATGATATTAAAAAATGCTGTGCATTGTCAGAATTAATATAATAAGCCAATTTGGAACTATGGGTGGAACAATGGATAAGCTACAGTTAATAAACATAATAGGCCTGTAAAAACCTTTATGTATTATTCAACAGATTATAAGAAAACACACAAATTATATTAGTGGCAAATTAACCAGATTAATTTTCTTCTTAGTCACTTACGAAAATGTGTATCAATTGATTAGGAATGTATGCTTTTAAATTATTACTATTACTGAATTTAAGATACTTTTTTTTTAAATCTTGTATTATAGAAAAGGGTGTTAAAGAGTTATGATTGGTATTAACCATTTTGTTGTTGAAGAACCAATAGACTTGATAATTAGAGGGTATAGCCTATTCGACCTTTTAAAATAGTAATTTGTCTAAAGTTACCGTAATCAAGTTCCAACAAGTAATGATTGGAGAAAATTAACATTCATAGTAGCCTATACTTGAAATTACTCTTTTTTTTAAATGCATCTATGCATGTAGATATACAGCTTGAATATATGGACAAAATATGAACTATAGAAATGCTAACACAGAATCTGTTTCTTTTTTCTTTTTTTTTTTTTTAATTTACAAAGGTCTTGAATATTTATCTACCTTTAACTTTTCATTAAGCTGGAGAGTGTTAAAGTTTTCCTGTTTCATTATTTTAATCCTAGAATGGACGGGCTTGGTCTGTGAGACCCGTACGTTTTGTTTTTGTCAAGATCAAGTTGGCGGAGCGGGCTGGTGTGGCCAATAGCTTCCTGAATCTTCCTATAGAATGCTCTGAGTGCACTGTCACCACTCCCCGAGCATTAGCGCGCTTGTGGCAGTGAAGCGAAACACGTTTGGGTCCAGTAGGCCCAGCCCGTCCGTTTACATGACATGTTTTTTGCCTTCGATCATTTGTGTTTGTTGATATTTCATGTGCTTATGACTCGTAATGTGCTATGTTATGAGTTTTGAATTTTCATAAATACTAAGCTATTGTTTTAAAAAACTGAGTTTAACGACTCTCAGCATTATGAACCGTGAACATATATCGCAATAGTGAAATCGATAGACTTTTAGAAGAAGACATTGAAAGTGAAATTGATGACTCGGATGCTGATCCGGACTTTGAGCAACACAGTGATCATGACACTGAAAGTGAGTTTGGGATTGACAGTGAAGAAGTTGACGACCATTCGGACAAGGAGATCGGCGGCAATGAGAATTGCGACGATGAAACTGGCGGCAACGAGGTCGGTGGCAATGACGAGGGTGGCAACACTGAAGGTAATCTAGATTTACCAAGCACTTCAAATACACCACGTAGGCACAGGAGGGAGTATTTTTTTAGTAAAAGATAAAAAAACAAAATGGCAAAAGTGTTTTAGAAACCTAAATGTTAGAACAAGAGGCCACAACATTGTTTCGCTACATTTGCCTGGAGCCGTACGAGAAGCCATGAATGTCCAAAACCCTCTTGAGGCTTGGTCCTTGTTTTTCAATGAGCCTCTGATTGATTTGGTTGTGGGATCGACTAACATATTCATAAATAAAGTAAGACCTAATTATCAGAACGATCCCAACTTAGCAAGGCCTACTACAATTGAAGAGATGAAAGCCTACTTTGGGCTTTTGTACATAAGTGGAGTTCTACATGGAAGTAAAATGAACCTTGATGAGTTTTGGCGTACTGATGGGACAGGGGTCGGAATATTTTGAGCAGGCATGTCAATTAGAAGATTTAAATTTCACACACGATGTATTCAGTTTGATGATATTGAGACTAGAGATATGAGGAAGAGGCATGACAACCTAGCTGCCTTGAGAGAATTAGTTGAGTTATTTGTTTGCAATTGCAATAAATACTATTCAATTTCTGAGTGTGCAACTCTAGATGAAACACTTGTCCCTTTTCGCGAACGATGCAGGTTTCGAATGTATATACCTTCAAAACCTAAAAGGTACAGCATAAAGGTATTTAATTTGGCGTACTCTAAAACTTTCTATGTGAAAAATCTGGAAGTTTACTGTGGAAAACAACCCGATGGCCCACATAAGGTAAGCAATAGAATAAGGTATCAAAGGTAGTAATAGAAATGTAACCATGGACAATTGGTTAACATCATACGAAACTGCAGCAGACCTTCTCCTTGATCACAATAAAATTACCTATTGTAGGTAACCTGAAAAAAACAAGCCTCAAGTACCACCGTGCTCTAAATGCATATGTAGTTGTAAAAGGGAATCTGGCTTAATAAGACGAGACTTTCTAAAGGAGCTAGGACGACTACTACTTCAACCCAACATGCTGTTGCGGGCGCAAAAAGGTAACTTACCTCGAGAAATACGAAACTTGGCTGCAGAATCTCTGGCTTTCAACTTCAAGAAATAGAAGAACCTTAGCAAGGAAAAAGCGGAAGATGCTACAAATGCAAGGACAGTAAAACTAAGTATTTTTGTAAGCAATGCAAAGTCTGACTATGCCTTTCATATGCAGATATAGTGTACGAAGACTGCAGTGCAGTTCTTCATTTCATAAATGACTAAATTCAAGATGTTGAAATAAGAAAACCATTCATGTTGTATTTAATGTATTAACCTATTTAATTTCTTTTGTGTGACTAATATCTTTTTAAAAAAATCGTACTTTATACCATTAATTCAACTAGTATTTTAAAGTAATTTTTCAATATTTTATATAAAATTTGTGTAAAATTTTAGTATTTTAATATAATTTGTTTGTAGAAGTAAAAGATGAATTCGACAAGAACTTAGTATAACTCAAATCATTTCTATATTTCAGAAAATACCATAATTTGTGAGAATAAAATTTGTTACATTGAAAAGAAATGTGTTTTTCATTATGGGTCTGTCAGACCCAGCCCATCCATCCACGTAACTTTTTTCCACGCGTCCACTCTAGGGTTATTTGATATTTTTAATTCAGGATTGCTCTATATATTTTTATGTATTATTTGGTTAATGAACTCGGCCTACTTATTTTATAGTTATTATCTACTTATTTTTTATATAACTAAATTTTTTATACTATATTGGCTTTATCTTTTTGAGATTTCAAATTGTAAGTTAAATGATTTAATGTTATTCAAAAAAATTGATTTACTATTCAAATTTAATTATGTTAATTGAATTCTATATGGAAATTAATGACTAATAATACTGATAAAACTATACTACAGAAAAAACAATATCAATAGCCTACTGGTAGTAAGTAGTTAATTCCGAATTAAGGAAACTTAGGTAACCAAAATGGAATAGAAAGCCTATGAATAGGATGGAAACTTTGGGATGTAGACTATGAAAAATTAATAATTGTCATAAAATTTATGGTAGTATTCACATTTAATACACTTAAAAAAATTTCATGTAGGCCTACCAAAAACCAAACTAGTGAATAATTTGCTTAATTAAGACTAGGACTATTCAAATAAAAACCATAAAGTTTACCCTACCGATAAGAATTGTGTTGGTTTTTAACGGTATGATATGCTAGCTTTGTTCAATTTCCTTTCAAATATTTAGCAAGCCACAATAAACAGGCTAGATCATAAAATCTATAACACCGGATGGGCTTCTTAGTCAGTCTAGACAGAAGGCTACAAGCTGAAAGACTCTCAGTCCATTTCAATAAAACCTGACCTAACTACGCAGTTATGGTATTGCAATCAAAGATCAAACCTAGCCTTCGATTAACCTTTCTTGTTAAAACAGTCTAACTTTTCCGGAGTGGTAATGACAGGTTAAAAAGATAGTAAATGTCCAGTTGATACTGTGTTGCGATTTAATATAGAAATTTCATGAAATCGTATTTTACATACCTCATTATTAAACAATTGGGGTCATCCTTAAGCTGGGAAGACCCTTTTGAAGTATCAAAATCCATTATTTGTCAAAAATAAGCAATTTAAAAGTACGAAATCCTAGGATTATGAGGTTAAGGCATCTGTCTATATTAATACCTATGGCAAATTGAGTGTCTCATCGCTCGATGTTTCCGTTCATCCGCGCAAATAGGTTTGGTAAAGAAACTACATAGGCTACAGTAATATATATTTACTTCACGAGATCTAGTTCACATAATTCTGAAATTATACAGCGTAGTAATAAATATCTATTTTATAAGACACTTTTTATGACACGCTATTCTTGACTTATGAAATTCTAGACGCATAGGCTCATCCCATATATTCTGATCATTGAATGCAAACTTTTAAATTGCTTATTTTAGATAGCAATAATGGATTTTCATACGTGAAAATGGTCTTCCCAGCTTAAGGATGATCCAATTGTTTCATAATGAGATATCTAAAACACGATTCCATAAAATTTCTATATTAAATCGCAACGCAGTATCAACTGAACATTAACCAAATCCTTTAAATCTAGATGACTGACAACAAAATTTTCAAAACTTCTAGTGTTTTATTTCCAAAACTGATACTGAATTATAATAAAAATGCTAATCTTCCCTCTTTGTTAAATCACACAAAATGTAATAAGATGACTGGAGTTAGGCTAACTGCTGTTTTTGGGCATGTTTATATTTTAGTTGTATATATTTTTTTAATTATAGGTATATTCTCTATTAAATTATCCATTGCTTTACATGTTTAGTAAAGCAGATTATTAAAATTCAGAGCCTAAAATGTGGTGTGATTACTTTTTGTATGAATAAATTACTTTATACACCACTTAATACCTTAAAATATCAATCCCTATAAACGTCCTAACCTCTAAACTAGATACAATGGACCTACTGTATTCACAATTCTTCATAAAGAAAAATTATTACTTACTGAATTTTCCGCTGTATCGGCCGTTTCCATAACTTCTTCTTCTTCTTGTTTTGACATATTAATGTTTAAAACAATGCAATAGACAATATAAAACAATTTTATAAATATTTCTTAAATACAACCAAACAAAGCGAAAGCGGTCGTGCACCTATTAACAATGGCGCCGACTGAAGGACCTGAAGGTTAAGATTTGACCAATGTAGTATATTGATATTTAAAATTAAAAGTCTTTTGAAATAGAAAAAAAATATTTTGTTAACTCTATATCTAAATCAATTACTTATTAAATCATATTTTCCTCCAGACCACAATTTGTTTAGTTATTCTTAAATTCTAAGTAAAGACCTTGAACCTTTTACCGAATTCCCGCGAAATTTTTTAACATTTATAAGCCACAGAACGGGCAAAACAAACAATACAAATCAGTGAACTGTAATCTGTATTTCATAAGTTAGTTAAGGTTTATAATAAGTTAGTGATGACAGCGGTCCTTGTTGAATTTATATGCTCTTCAACATATATTTGGCCTAGCTTCTATTAGTTCTATTTATATTCATAATAAAACTACGTATATGTCGTACAATTATTCTAGATCTTTTAAAAAAAAACTTTAAGAAACATGTTGACTAAGTTTTATCAGAAGTTCAGTTTGTAGACAGTTTGGCGCGCATGTGCAATGTATTAACATGGAAAATAAAATTGTGTGAGGTAATATTCTTCATTAACACGAATATATAAAATAGATCATAAACATTTCACATTTTTGTGTGCATCAATCAACGCATGGAGATGGTCTCTTTTTTGACATTACTGTTACTGAGGCCGTGAAGCGAAACTCCAATTAATTAAAAGAATACGATTTACCGAGTAATGGAGTAACCTTGAATTAAAACATCAGCTGTTAAAATCAGCTGTTCAAATATAAACCATTTTTGTCAAGCCTTTAATATTCATTATAGTTCATTCCTTTAACGAAAGAGCGCACTCTATGTTCAATTTACGGTGATCGTGTGATCTCATACATTTGATCTTTTGATTTTGCAGTTGCACATATTTTATTTGGCTGGAAGTGGAAGTGGAACTGATATCTGGCTGTTAAAACTAACCTTTGAACAGTATACTGGTAATACTGTAGTAGGAGTGAACACTTCGTCGCTGTCACATATTATGTCTCCTGTTACTTTGGTGTGTGTCGTGTGTTGAGTTGGTAAATTGTAAATAATTATATGTCAGTGATTATATTGTGTAGTGACTTATAATAGTACCTGAATTGTTCATGTAAGGAATTTTAAGGTGCAAACTTACATATTATTGCGTCCTAGTTTGTGTAGTATGTAATTATATCGGTGAGTTATAATAATGAGTGGTGAAAGTGAAAAAAATAATCAAGAAAATGATAATGGACCTGCATCTCTTGATTCCGAATATGATGAATATTTGGCAATACCCTGCGATTTTCAAAGTTCAAACATTACTTTTGCTAATGGTGATACAACTGGGAAGTTTGAAACTGATGGATTACAAATGAGTAAGTAGTACCGTATTGTGTATTGTAGAATGTACTCATAGAAATAAGTATATGGAGAAGGGAATCGTATGATACCTCCACTCCATAGTTTATTATCTACATAAAATTAGTTTAATTTATTGTTCTGCTTCTTACATTTAGAAAAACAAACCTAGCTCACCTCAAATAATAACTTGGCTTCATAATAGATAGCCCAAGAGTAAGTGTATGGAGAAGGGAATTGTATGATACCTCCACTCCAAATTTTATTATCTACATAAAATTAGTTTAATTTATTGTTCTGCTTCTTACAATTAGATAAACAAACCTAATCCATTTCAATTAATAAATTGTTGTTCATGTTCTAATTTACTAAGAATTCGTGTCACTGGAATATTTGGTTTTATCATACAATTATCTTTTGCAATTCATTATTTTCTTGTAACAAAGTAAAGAAAGTATTAGGGCCTACGTTAGTGTTAAAATTTCAATGGTTCTCCTTACTTTTTAGACCATTTTAAGAATATCTGTCAATTTTTCCATCTGTGACTTTATCTCAAAAACAAACTAATTGTCTTATTGGTTAAACATTTAAACTTTTTATATAATCTGGGTGACAAGATCGGTTTTAGATAAGATGTTGTAAGGGTTAGGTGTGAAAAGTGATGTATAAGGTTGCAGATGTATAAATCTGTATATATACTTAATTTTTATATAAGTATTCATTATTTTTCATTCATAACTAGGCCTAGTTCATTAAGTGAATACCTAGTTATTTAATAGTTATTCATGATATATTATGTAAACTATATTTATCTGGTTTTAAACATTACATTATTACTTTAAAAATTCAGTGGTGGATAGCCCTAATAGGTCTAGGGTTGCTAGACGTAATTGTGGTTAGCCATTCAGTTGTCACTGCTGTTGTTCTAGCATTCTCAACTAGCGTTCACTTAAGCAATATTGTAGCTTCCCAATTTTCCTTACAATGTTGAGTCAACACCACCATAAATATTTGAATCCCCAGGACCTCTCGCTTATGAAGCAAGAGCTTAGTTGTCTAAAGATGCGTAATTGCGAAACAACTGTCACAATATAATGTTGATTTGTGAAATTTTACATGTTAGTTATTATTTACCTTAATTTGGAATTTCACCAAGTACCAACTGTATTTATACTTAATATACGCTGTAGTCGCTGTACGTAACATTGTCATGATGTGTAAATTAAAGGACAAAGGTCTGGGAAGGTGACTATACAGGCCTATATATAATTACCTTCCTAGACCTTTGTAAACATAGACTCATAATGCAGTCACAAACTTGACTCACTTAGTCATTGTAGGCTACACATTCGTCATACCTCAAATAAGCCTTAATTCCTTAATATAGTTTGTATTATAGTTATGACTACAGCGAACTCAGTTATGTTTTGCCGAACTCTGTCGGCTTCGTGAGGCCCACACTAACACATAAACACGTAACACAACACTAACACATATAAAATCAAAGTATGACTCGTCGTACATAAATAATAAAAAATTTCGTGGCCACATTATAAGGTCTTACTTGTCCAGCTGCAGGTATGGTACTGGATATATGCAGCAGTTAACAGTATGATACTGATAATTAAGTTTAGTTGAAATGAAATGTAGACATTTTTGCTGTGTTTATTTAATTTTAATTTTGGTTATTATATCATAAATAGGGTTGGAAGAAAAGTTCAGTTTGTCGTTTAACATGTTGTCTGAGTTGTTCTTATATTCTTTATATATTTGGAATTCTTCTAATATATCCATTGTTGTGCCTTTATTGGTTTCGTGTAATATTTGCAATAATGTAATATAACTATATTATATATTAAACAGTCCAAGGCAAACACATTATACTTTATAAAACTTAATTCCTTGTGTCAAAAAGTGTCGGTTTCTTCAATATTAATAGATTTTTACACTTGAAAATTGATTCGTGTTTTTAAAAAATATCTAATTAATGACAAAGAAGGTAAATAGCTCATTTTGCATGATTTTTAGCAATTAAAATCTAGGGTGATAGGGTAAACTTCAAATAAACATATCTGGCCTATATGTTATACAGGCCTACCAGGTAGTAAAAAAAATTTAACTTTGAAAGGTAGAAAGCTCAAATTTTAGAATTTTTTTTGGTGTAAAAACATATTTTTGGCATTAAACCAAGGTAAATTCGATCCCACTCCAAAATAGGTTTTTGGGAGCATAACTCAAAATTTTCAAATGTAAACCCCCATCCTAAACCTAATTTCTAAGGTCTTTTTTAATAGGAAAATCTGCACAAATTAGAGATCACAATCTTACTACAATCCAAAAATGGCGGCCTTTCAAGTATTTAAAAAGTTCAATTTACTTCATAATCTACTCTAAGGGAAATAATAAGAAGACAAAATTATAACGTTCAGCAAAAACTTAACTCTTATTTTATTCAAGTTTGACCAGGAAGTTGCATTACCATAGCCTGAAATTTTAATTTCAACAGAAAATTTATATTTTCAGAGCAAAAATTGTAAAAATATTAGGCCTGTTGCCATTTTGAATTGGAGTAAAATAGCGACCTCTAGTTTGCACAGTTATTTTCTATTAAATAAGACTTTTAAATTAAGGTATTACTCTATGGGGTGTTATCCTTAGTTGTCCCCGAAAACCTCATTTTACGGTGGGATTGAATTTACCTTACAATACCAAAATATGATGTTTTTACATCAAAAAATATTTATGAAGTTCGAGCTTTCTGTCTTTTAAAGTTTAAAAGTTACTTAACCATACCAGGACTTTTTTGACACCTGATGTATCCTACAGTATGTTTAATTAGCATTATAAACACACAATTTAAGAGAATAGCCTAAATATTTTGTCAATCTCATTTTTATCAGCAGGATTCATATTTTTACTGTGGTGGATTGATTGACTTAAATTGTAATGAATCACGGAGTAGGCTACACGGAGATAAAATGGGTAAATTTAAAATGTGTTATCATATAATGAGATAGATAACACTTATATAGCGTAGTGTGAGCTCAAAACTCACACTGTTCAAGTGAATTATTTTCATGTTTTCTTCTATCCACTATTAAACAAAATAACCATTAGCTTAGGCTAACTGATAAAATCAGTTAAAATTAAGTACAGTTGCCTTAAATTGTTTTAAAAAGATAAATAATAGAATTATGAACGTATGTCAAACACAAAATTATTATAGCTGTAAGTAGGTTGATAATAAATAAAAACTATTAGCAAACATTTTAATCCAAAATCAGTAGATTAATAAATAAATATATATATATCCTGGCTAGGGTGACCAGATTTCTACGACTTATAAATACGTCTCACACCATGGTGCTACCTCCTTGATGACTCCGCTCCACTCTCCCGTTTCCTTTGTTTCTCTAACTTTCTCATGTCATATATTCATCTCAGGCCAGACTTTACCTCCTCTAACTATTGTTCCCGTGGTTTTCCCACACTTCTTCTGCTTTGTTATGCACCATACATTGGTCTCTTTGCTGATCTTCATTCTTCCATTCGCTCCACATGCCCCAGCCACTGCAGCCTTCATTTTCTTACCTCAGTCACCAAATCTAGATCTGTGTGCGGCTCCATAAATTGACCTCAAAGTCCAGGCTTCCGCTCCATAAAGGACAATTTAATTAGTTTCAACATAACCTTACATATTTAATTTCAGCTTTGTGGTCACCAAGTTGAATTTAATCTGTGCTTGCTGTGTGTAATAATACCTAGTGCCCCAACTAATCTTGTATTGATTTATGGATTTATAACATAAACTTCATTAGAATGTGCCGATATACCTAAATACAATGACACTTTCAGACTGCTTCCTTTAAGAGTGCAGGGCCCTTATTTCCCTAAGATGTCCTTACTCTATTCCTTGTGCTTATCATATACTTGGATTTATTTCTGATCATATCTTTTTGGAGTCTCTATTTACCCAACTCAATAGCAGCTTCTATCAATATATTGGTGTTCTACTAACACCACATCATCTGCATATGCTAAACATTGCAGATTCTATTGCATATGTTTTAAAAGTTGAAATGGTGTTCTCATCCTCAATTCAAGGTGATTTTGATAAACTGTCTCAGTCCTTTTATGGGAGAACCACTTCACTTCGAATGATGCAGTAAAATATAGGAGGACTATCATTATATCACGCATGAGGAATCTTTAAAAAAATTTATTATTTTCCAATATTGGATACAGGTTGATCCAAAGTCAGGGGTCAGGGTTTAATTTTTGAAATTTTCAAATGTAATGAATCAAGTAATACTTTAATTTAAACCACTATTGAAACCAAAATATCTGCATTGTAGGACTTTATGTTTTTATCTGTATTTACTATTCTAATTATGAAATAAAATACAAATTGAACAAATAAAGAATCAGTTTTAAAAAGCTTTATAACAATATCTTTCACGATTACTTTTTAGAGTGTTTATGCTCCAAACTTCAAGTTTTGAAACATTGAAATAGACCTGTATCTCAAACATTTCTAATATAAAAAATATATTTAAATTTGCATCTCAATTTAAAGATTACTGAAAAACAATCATTTCGTATTTTTAAAATTTTTACCTCTTACAGTTTTTTGATGAGAGTTTAAACATTTACTTGTTTATGGGTTTTTCGTGTATCAGACCAGTATCTTTGCTAAATTTGGAAATATAAAATAATGTCCGAGTAACACCTCATATTGTATCAGCCTTGATGGTGAATAAATTAATAAGAAACAAGTTGTTGGACAACCATTGTGAGGTAATTATATAGCAGAGCTGCCTCACTTCAAAATCAATTTTTATGGGTTTTATTCGTCAAATAAATGTTGGAAAAATATTTTATTATCGAAAAAAAAGTGTCGGAAAGATGATTACATAATACAATAATACAATTACACAAGTAGTTTTTTCGTGAAAAAATTAACTCTGTGTTATCTTTCATACTCATGACATTCACTTCAATAAACGTACGGAAGGTTTGGCCAGGTGGTTATATATATATATATATACTAGCTGTACCCGGCCACGCATTGCTGTGGCTCATCTGGTTAAATGGAAAATAAATAAAAGACATAAATAAAGACATAAATTAAAATATGTTTATTTAAACAATGCTTGTGGGTACACAATATTTTTTGTAGTTCCATTGTTTGTGTATATATACAGATTATCTGGTTAACGTAGCAATCCGTTTCTAGATCTAAGCCACACAATTCTAAATTTTGGCCCTGAGCTTTGTTAATGGTAATTGCAAATGCCAATCGAATTGGGAACTGCAATCTCTTAAATTTAAATGGCATGTCTGTTGGAATTAAAGGAATGCGAGGAATGAGGACATCATCATTTTTGTAAGGTCCTGTCAAGATTGTTGCTTCTATGACGTTGTTTATTAATTGTTTCACTGCAAGTCTTGTGCCGTTGCAAAGCTTTGGCTGGTTGATATTTCGCAAGATGATTATCGGCACACCGATTTTCAATTGCATTAAGTGTGGTGGCATCCCTAGCAGATAGAGTGAATTTAAAAATTCTGTTGGGTAATTATTTGCTTCATTTGCTTCTACAACAGTGTCGACTGACTTGTATGTGACTACCTCACTTTGAATTTTAGTCTGAATAATATTATTTAGTTCATAGACGTCTTTGTTCTTGGAGGCAAGAATAGCTCGTTCACTCAGCCAATCGCAATTCTTATAATTGGTTTGAATATTGGGAAATACTTGAACATTTTTATGTTGGAAATATGGGACCAATTGAAACATTTTTTTAAATAAAAAGCTATAGCCTACTATCCCAGAGTAACATAGAGTAGGATTCATTTTGATAAAAACATTTTTTATATTCCATATTATTTGTAAATTTATTTTGAAAATCGTAAAAAAATCTTAGGGCATTAAACCCAGTGTCTAGCAGCTGTAGTATCAATAAATAAACAACATTATGAAAAACTAAAAAATTACTATTGAAAGATGAAATTTATAAATATCAATAGAAACGTACTATGCCAAAGATATGCACAACAACATAAATTATGTGTGTATGTTGCTATTAAGGTAGGTAAAATAAATTAAATATAATTTTAGGTTAGGCCTAGAAAGATGAACCAATACATATTTCTTGAATGTACCTATTGGCATTTATTACCATAGCAGCCAATTTAATAAAATAACTGATGAAACAGTTGATTCGGATGTCCAGCTAGTACAAATAATATTTTTAAGTTAGGCCTAGATTGAACCAACATATATTTCAACACACACAAACCAATAAAAGCTTGCGTTAAGATAATAATATTTAAAATTAAGAAAACAATATGTTACAATCTAATTTTAAAAAAAAGACATTAGAATTTAATAGTAGGCTAGGCCTATTTATAATATGGTAAATGATATATTTTATAAATTGAAAATTGCCTCTTTTATTTATAACAATACAAAATCTCTGTCCTAATTAATATTCCCGAGAAAATAACATTGTGTACAATAACCTGTTTTAAAAAAAATAATTTATGTAACATTTAGATAAGTTTTTATTTAAATTGTAGGCCTAACTGTTACAATTTTATGTTTTGTATTTATAAAGATTCTTTAATTTTAAAATAAAGATATAAATATTGTCTTTTAAGTGTTTTTTATTTCATATTGATATATTAATTATCTTAGAAGTAATTAATTATATAGTTATGTTATTATAAAATTTGGAAGTGTAATACAGTTTAGATTATAAAATAAATGGGTTTTTTGAATTGTAGGCCTAGTTGTTACAATTTTATGTTTTGTATTTATTAATATTTTTTAATTTTAAAAGAAAGATAAAAATATGACCTTTTAGGCCTAATTATTTTTAATTTTATATTGATAAATCAAATGGTTTAATATAGTTATTAATATTATAATGATGAAAATAGGTTATGACAAAAAATGTTATTTGAGTTATTGTAATTTTTTTATTTAATCTGGTTTAACCAAATGAAAGACGGTGAAAAAATACAAAAAATTATTTATTTATACTCACGAAATTAATGCTATAGTAAATGTTATTGTACTAACGGAATGTCTTACAAAATAATTGATTTAAACATTTGTTAATTACAACAATACATTTGGAAACATTGAAAATATTTAATATAGTGTGTTTTGTTTTTACTTCAACAGATGTCGTTGTTCACAAAAACCTATCTTAAAAGATAGAAATCCAAATACATACAGTTGTTTGATGTTTGAAATCAGCTGATAATGGAAATATAGGAAACAGTTGACTACAGCTGTTATTATTATAGTCCATAAACATATTATGTAATGGCGCTTGCATTTTTGTTAAATATTGAGCATATATTTTGTTGTTTTTATGTTCATTAGATGCTACAGTTTTTCAAAAAGTATATAAAAACACTCGTGGATTCGAATGGAATACTGTGTCCAAATTTCAAAGCAATCTGTGAAGAACTTTCTGAGATTATCGATTTTGAACAAACGCACATTTACATTTTTATTTATATAGATAGATTTTTATTTATATAGATAGATAGATAGATTAAGTATTAGAGCCTTAATTTAAAATCTTCTGATGTTCTATTTAATAAATTTTAATACTATTATTTAGGAAAACTGAACTGTCCAGAAAAGCATCCATATAGTTTTAATGGCTTCTAAATATACACTGAAAAAAATTATTCAATTGTTTTTTTTCAACAAAGGCGTACAGAGAGATTGTTTTTATAAGTTCATTGTTCTTATGCAATCTTGTTTATTTTTGGGGGAAAGATGAAATGTAATTTATGATCCTACTTATTCAAGAAACTGTTAATAATTTATATATTTAAATATGATTTTACATTAGCCTATTCAATTAAAATTTAGAATGTTGAATAGGGTTAAATAAATTCTCTCAAAGGATAAAGAAAAATATCTTATATTGATATATTATATATATATACACAATTTCTATTCATATCGGCGAAGAAAGTCCCGCGATATTCTTCTCCAATCACAAACTTCTGTGGGCGTGTATTTTATAACTAACGTCTTGCTTCTAATGGTCGCCATCTTAATTCCAGATTTTCGTTCATATTTCGACAGATTATGTCTTTGTTATTAAATATTTATATGAACTCAGGTGATGTTTTATATTTAGAAATATCTACTTCGTATTTCTGTATATCTCATTTTGTCTCTAGGTCTTCTGTATTTTTATAATCGGCGAAAGATCGGAGTTATATTTTCAATTCGGTTATTTTCCAAGTTGACCTTTCACGTCTAGATAAAAACAAATTATTTAAGTTTTCTTGTCTTTAACTGTGTATTTTTATTTTTTATGGATTAATCAAATTCTTAGGCGCAATTTTAATATAGGTTTTGATTTGTTTTAGATTGACAATTTTCTGGATTAGTTATAATTGGGTCGGAAAATATTAGATTTAGAATTTGTTTTGATTCGAGTCTTATCTTTTTGCCGCTAGGCGCGTGTATGTTGACGTTTAAAATCAAATGAATGAAATTGACTTGTTTTTCTTTTTGTATTTAATACCCTTTAAAATTAAAATTTTGCAAAATCCTTTCTTAGTGAGCGTCTATGACCTCATACAAATATGCCTTTAAATTTTGGTATCAATATCTTTGTTGGTTTTTGCTCTACGTTGATTCTCTGTCAGTCATTCATTCAGTCAGTCAGGACAAAGCCGTTTATATATATAGTGATATATATATATATATATATAGAGCAACCTGGCCAAACCTTTCGTGACATATAATAATACAGCCCTACATATGCATACACTGAAGCACATACGCAGACAATTGAACGCCAATGGAGGGAAGTGCGAGGAAATGTGCCGCGATATGGAAATTCAAAACAACAGCCGAATTTATGTTTAAAAGAAAGTAGGCTACAATGAGTATAATACTCGTTTTCATCATTTATGGCGAATTACGAGTGAAATACATTTAAATTCAATAAATTCCTCTTTTACTGAATTTGCAGCAGAATTTGACTCTGATTAAGATTTTCTTGTGTAATTATATTATGTAATCATCTTTCCGGCACTTTTTTTCGATAGTAAAATATTTTTCCAACATTTATTTGACGAATAAAACCCATAAAAATTGATTTTGAAGTGAGGCTACTCTGCTATATAATTAACCATTGTGGTACTTACCCAGCCCTATCATACAATGTAGGCTGATACAAGCAGATCTTTTGTATTATATAATGTCTAAGTTTCTCTAGGGCCTTGTAACAAACTTGCCATATATACCGAGAAAGATTCCTTCATCTTCCAATACAATTTAACATATTTGTTGAAGTAACAGGATTTTAAAGTAATTTTTCAATGGTCTGAGTTTTCATTTATATACACACTTTGTTTATAATATTCACCACTTTTTTTTCAAAGGGTTTAAAATGGAAAAGAAGACCTGAAAATCCTAACTTTGCAATAAAATAACAACGTATTCATTCACACAACTGATAACAGGGTGATGTGATTTCAAATGTTATTTATTTTTATGTTGTTTCAACCTCTACATTGTGATCAATATTATAAGGCTACAGATTATTAAACTGCATAATATTGGTTGATCCAACAAGTAACTGAGTTTGAAGAACATTTATAAATTAACTATTTTTAAATGGCCTACATTAGTTTTTAATAGCATAAGTATTCATTTAATGAATATGATACTAGGTCGTCATCAAATGACATACCAGAGCGGAACAAGTTCTTTAGTTAGAGTTTAAGTCATTAGACTGAAAGAGGCGAACACATTCGTTTCCCCTTGTTGTTTAAAAGGGGAAAAACTTCTCCGTTTTTATAAAAAATAAATAAGAAAGAAAAGAAGGTAAAATAAAGACCCCTAGCCCTCTAATACTGTAATTGGGTTGAAAAAGAGAAATAGTTGGGCAAGAGAGACTTGATGAAAGCAGTAATCTAACCCAAGACTACATGAAAAAAGATGTAGATCAAGCTAGGCTAACTCGGGATTACCAACCCTGTACGTATTATTAGGATGATAATATTTCGTGAATTTTGTTTGTTTGTTTTTTCAATCTAATAGTTTAAACTTCAAGAAACAGACAGCTTATTTGTATGTTTCTAAAGTTTGAAATTTTTGTTCAGTCAGTACATTTCAGAGTTATTATTTCAAGCAAAAAATTATGATAATTAGTCACATAATTTTTGAAATATAGCTATTGTTACATTTCGATTTCAAGCCATTGCCAAGAGAGTCTGCTCCAATATCACCTTTTTCAATTAACAAACTGACTTTGTTAGTCATTAAAAAAATAATAAATTGGTTTTCACAGTTAAATGATCATAATAAGTGAATGCTCTTATTTTTGTATTACAGTATATAATTAATGAATAAAACTCCACATAATGAATTAAAAACTGTAACCATTTGTGATATACTGATCCAATTTCTTGTTTAACTAATAATGATGGAAAATTACATCTGTGGGAATTATTAATTCATAAATTTGGATAATAACAGCGCTTTGTCATCAGAGAGTTTGCAATATAATAATATCTATTTCAGGAAATTTCAATCAATTCATACAAGCTTCTTAGTGATCCAATGAGTAACAATCGCTATTTTAACAGTGAAATATTACTTTTCAAAGAATTAACTCCTGGCAAATGTTAGGTGATAAATTATGTAACAAGGGATATAAATTAGCATGTAGGGCCTAAGCTATTATTAGAAATGTTTGAACTTAACTTATTTCTTGTGAATAACATTATTCTACAATTTCTCCCAGGTCTACACGTGCCCTACACAAGAAACTAATTTTAGTCTTGTTCAGCGCTACTTTTACTAAGATCTACAATGTATTCAGAGTTCAAAGATGTAAAATGAACATCTAGTCTTATAGTTGTGCATGGTTCCATAAATTCAGTCAACAAAACTCCCTTGTTGTCCCAAAATGCTGTAGTCATCATTTTCTGTTAGACTTGTTTATTTGAATTTTCTATGTTTGTTTAGAGACTGCACTAATTTCATGTATTCTTATATTAGATTGTTTTTTATCATCTTTCCTATCAGATTTCTCTTGACCTCTTCCAACCCGGATGCCATTAGAGTATTCAAGGGCTAGGTGTCTTCATTTTATGTTATTTTCTTCCTTTCTTTTTATAAGGTGATGACCGAGAGGTTTTTTGCAACTAAACCACAATGAGAGAAAAAGTTTAAAAACACGTATATTTCGAAAACAATTATAGTTTTTTTTTTTTTAATCTGTTTATTACGCAAGCTTTAGAATTAAAAACCAATTCTAAACTATGTATTACATGTGCCTTAAAAAAGGGAAAAAATTTAATATTTTGAAAGAAAGTACAAAAATTGTTTGAGTTCTCCGTTTGTAACAATTTTTTTTTAACAGTGAGAAGGTAGATCTAAATGATCTATCAATTGACCCACTTTCTATTTGAAATGTTTAAATTTACCGCCATATTTAATTGGAAGGAAATTGAACCCCAACATTTTCAAATGTCTCAAAAGTTAGTATCTTTGGGGTCTGTTATTAATAATTTACATGAAAAAACTAGTTAAAAAAAAATCTGTGGAAACAGGTAGATAAGTGGGGTAAAGTTCTTTAATCTTATTACAATTTTATTTCTATTATCCTTTATTGTTTTAAACTTTCTTTGTAATGTGAGCTATAGGTTAAATATATTGTTTTGTGTTTTGAAAAAAAAAAAATCATGTAAATAGTTTAAAGTAAAAATTAATCCTTCTGTTGATAACCTATTTAGTTTCTGTTTCTAGATGCAGTGCCTTTCAGAGCTATACACTACGACCCTGTAAAGTTCAAGGCACCACAGCGAAATGTTTTCATTCCTGGTCAAGAGATTCAGTTACAATTCACCACTTACGAACGCAGTGTTACAACTCATCTTTTAAATCCTAACTTGTAAGTAAATATTTTGAGTTCCTTAAGTTTTTTAATTTTCCATGTTGGACTAATTGGAATGTGGGTGTGGCGTACGACAGTACAACCGGATAGAAAACAACCTGTTATAATAAACCATTTTCAACCATTTTGTCGCATGTTCCGCAAGTGATTTTGTTCGGTTTTTGGTTTTTTTTAAATAGAGATTATGGTGTCTTAAAATCAGCTTGATAATTTTAATCAACAAATAAATATTACTAATGAAGCGAAGTAGTAAAACCTCTTGAGGAAAACTGTACTCTCACTCCTCCATCTCTTAAGCGATTTCGACATTAATCTAATCATTTAAAACATACCAAAATATACAATTTTAAGTCATTCAGACCACATCATAATTTAGATAATGCTGTTAATTCTTTCCCCTCACCCACTAATTTCAACCCTAACTTTAAAAAACTTTTGATCTTTTCATGGCACATTCATTCCACGCCAAAGTTCAATATTTGGAATCAATCGGAAACCACAACTTCGCGAGATAATGTAAAAGAACAATATGAGAGATGATCTAAATGTGTTTTGAGAGATTCAACGCATAAATAAATTGTTCAAAAACATTGCACTAACATGTCACACCCAAAAATAACATTTGTCATTATCTTTCCAAAACTGATACAAGGTTAGATACAAAAACATCTAAGTTTCATTCATAAGAAGTATATTTCCTTACTTTTTTATACCCCCATATCAATTATTTTCCAAATTAAAACAAAAATTCTGAATGATAAATATTTAAATAGAGTCGGCACTTGCTTCATATACCATTTGTTATTTAGCAGCTAGTAGGCTTTTTGTACATGTATTAGCCTTGTCAAGATCTTTAAAAATGTACACTACATTGAACAAAAAGTACTCAAACAACAAAATTATCATACATATTCCAAAACTCTTGTCATTCAATAGATGTCCGTATCATGAATTCATCTATAGAATAAAAGAGTTTTCTCTTAAATATCGTAGGATTTCTATTTTGAAGAACTTTTCTTCTGGTTAGTATTTTCATTTTATGTCAAAGGCAGTTGTGAAAGATGGTCCCAGAATTAGTTTTTTGACTTACAATTTAGCACACAGGTTTGGATAATTAATTTCACCAAAATTTGAAAGAAATCAGTAGATCTGATTTTTTTTGTTTTTACTGATAACTCCCAAATTGGCAACCATAATAGCCTACATTTTATTTTAGTCCTTAGAGACTACTAATTAACACTTTGACGCAACAGCCAGTGAAGAGTCGAATAATGTGTGGTTAGCACATCTAAATTCCTGTCTCAGTTGTTCTGGCATTCTCAACCAGAATAGCTACTAATTGTAGCTTCCTAATTTTCCTCGTGAAGCTGGACCAACTCCGTAAAATTAGCACCCTAGAAACTTACACTCGTGAAGCCAGAATGCTAACACTAAATAAGAGACAGCTTCCTTAAAGGATATATTTTATAAAACGGATATTCTTTTATCTTTATTGTCATTAAAAATATGTAAAACATACAGTAGACATTGTCAGTAATGTTAACCCCTTAACGGTCAGTGACGTAATATTACGTCAGTGAGCTTTTCAATAAAATGTGCCAGTGACGTAATAATACGCTAGATAGGTTTTTTTTTTTCCCCCGGGTTCAAATCCCGCGGGGGACCATACATTTTTAAAACTCCAAAAAAATTATGTTCACTAGTCGAAAGGCACAAAGTGGCATGAGGGAAAAAAAAAAAAAAAAAAAAAAAAAACAATTTTTTGCATTGTGATATATATGTGTGTGTATGTATGTATACAAGTTTACGTTCTATATACATATTCATAAATAGAAATATACATATATATTTCATATATCCTTACAGATTCAAAAACCTAACCTAACCCTAAAACATTATCTATGGCAAAAAACTAAAAATTTTCAATTTTTACAAAGGTTTTTATGTTTTTGACATTATTTCCCATCATTTAAATTTTTTTTTTAAATCAACATTTTTGTGTTGTTTTTGGTTAATTTTTAATCATCCGTTAAGGGGTTAATAAACTAAGATGAAACTTAACATCAGTCTTACAAAACTACTAAAAAGATAAAACCCTCAAGAGACTCACATTAGTGAGTACGGGCTTGGAAATCTTGAGGGAACCTAGCTCCCTAGCTTATATATATGTAGAAAATGTTTAATTTTATTACAAACACAGTACTTTACGTCATACTTAATTAGAAAGTTAAATTAATGACAAACCTCCAACAAAATATTAATATTTTAAATAATTTAATTCATTTAAAAAAACATATTACCTAATTTTGACAATGAAGTTGATCCAATTTTTTTTTTAACAAATAGAAAAATGTATGAGTGGGACGAGATGGGAATTTCTTCTTTCAATGATAAACTGTACTCAGGATGTTACAAGTTGTGAGGTCGTCATTAGTCATAGCTTAGTCACCTTGTAGTCATGCTTATAAAAGTGTCATCTAGTTGTGACATTCATCAATTACATCTATTCAATTCCATGAACAGTGGTCATTATGGCCTTTCAATTGAAGAATATTTTAAAGTTAGCACTTCTAATTCTACCCATCGTAACGAATCATTTATAATTGTTCTTCCATAGAACATAATTAATCCCTATTAAAATTAAAATAAAAAATATGTTTGCATTTCATATCGAATAGTTTGGGTAGAGTTATGATATAAATGGTGCACAAACATTCAACTTTTCACTCAGTCCTTCTGTAAACAATACTAAAAAGTAAGAAAGAAAAAGTGTTTGTCACTATTTCCTCGAAAATATATGGTTAGAAGTTATCGGTCAAAATTTAATAATAAATTATGATAGGAGATACTTAAAAAAAGTCAAATCAGACCTAAAGATTTTTATTAATTGTTTCTAAACTGTGAAGGTTTATGTTTTAAACCAATGTGCCAAACCATAAGTAAAAGAGAATTGCAGTTTTCAAATAATTTGAAAAATAAAAAATGGGTTTATATGTGTACACGATTTTGTATGGATAGGAGAGACTTCTTAGCTTGGAAAGTGGTCCTTGGTAATTATCTAGTAGTAGGGTACACAAATAGAAAACACTAAAGTTCTAAAATATTTTGTAAACACTGTTCACGTGTATGTATAATATTATTTATAAAGTCTACATTAAATGGCTCCAATACAATTTCACTATTATTATTGTTTATGCCTTGGAGCTATTTAATGTAGATTTTATAAAGAAAATGTAAATAATGTTTTACAGAGTAGCTATTTTACATTGTTGAAAGATAAATACAGTTTTACAATTATTATTGTTTATACCTTCATAACATAAATAATAAGACTTGTAGACTGTTGCTTTAAATGAATATTTAACAACATCCTGTAACGGTAATTGGTTTACAACCTATTAATGTCATGTTTGGTGTCTATTTCAAACTTTTCAAATATGTAGACTATATGAAAATTTGAAATTGTGAGTTAATTAAAAAAGTTCATGCTGAGTGGTGATGCATTACTGAAATAGCTGCATGCCAGGTTGAATGACAGGGGATTACTAGGGACAGCCCCAGGTAATCACTCCCCCAGATTCCACCTTAGTGTATACAGATAATGAACATTTTTGTTTTGTTTCATAAAGTTTGTGTTTTTTTTTTTAATGAATACAAAATAAATCTGTATTTTTTTATTATTTGAAATTTTGCACACTGGTTTGAGTGTAAAATCTTTACATTTCAATAAAATTTTTAACGAAATCGAAAGAACTGATTTTGAGAAATTATGTCGTTTATAACAGCCCCATGGCCGATTTTTTATTTTTTTACCGAGAACTCAAGACTAGTATTCTTGGAGAGATGACAACTAATATATTTCGTTGTTTAAGTCATTAGAGGTTACACTGGAACAAAATTTGATTAAAATTGTTAGTCGTTTTTATGAAAATCATAATTTTTTTTTTTTTTTTCTTTTACGGAAGCTGCCATCAATTTTTGAATTATTGAACAAACTAAAAAATTCCGAGATGGCCAAAACATACACATACGTTTCATTTAAATCAATCCAACGTGATTTAATCATACATGCGAGTACCAACGTCATTAGGTTTCGTATTTCTGTGTGATTACAATGTGAATTTTTATTCTGTATATTGAACATTTTATTTTATCAAAATAAGTATTTAGTGTGTAGTTATTATTATGTAGTTTTTCATACACATAAATAACCTCATTACAGTTTCAAACAATTAATACTTTTCCTATTTTATATTTGTAAAAAAATATATTTCTTATCTTTATTTGAAAACAGTTTACAATTTATTTGTATTGTGATTATTACTTTTATTAATTTAAAGACATTATTATACATTACAGTTTCAAACAATTCATACTTTTTCCATTTTATATTTGTAAAAAAATATATATTTTTCGCCTTTATTTGAAAACTGTTTATATTTTATTTATATTGTGATTATTATTTTTATTAAGTAATTTAAAGACTAATAAAAATTAGTCTATTACACTATTATACATTTAGAGGCAATAAACATGTTTTTAAAGAGATTATATCTGCTTATTTCGTAACTTGGAGAAAAATTTTGTGTGCGAGTATTCATGTTTGAACATCAATGCGAGTTTTCTAAAGTTAATAAGGAAACGGCCTAGCAAGATGGCCTTCAGTTGGGTTTATGTAAAGTTTAAAGTACCTACTTAAATCGCTTAATAGTTGGGTATGTGGACTACATGCGAATGGATTGTTTGCACAATAACAGACTTTTCAGATTGTGAACTCTATATAAAGATTTTTTTGACTTTCATATCAACCTGACCGCAAATGAGCAACACATAATGGGAGTGAACAATCACCAATTGAATGAAAACATAAATTACCATAACAAACACTCTACCAACAAACACCTTTGTTGTGGAAATTTGTGTTTGAACACAGTGTGATTGATCACACAGATTATTTTAAAGTAATTTATTGGTAAATAACTGTTAGGCCAACAGTATATTATTTATTTAAAACTCCATTTATTGCTTTACTGATTCTACGTTTTAACATAATTCTTCTCTTATTATTAATATTGTGTTGTCAAATTCCACCAAAGAATACTCTTAATAATAAATGGTGGAAAAACATTGCATAAACTTTTTCTCACTCACCAATCCTTAAAACCAAATTAAAACTATTGTGCCGAGATTATTAGAAAAAGGCATTTTGCTAGGAAATATAAAATATGTACAGCTTTTTAATAATCAAATAGTTTTAGGCAACATCTCGTTGAAACCCAACCTAAAAATAGTACCCAGGATATTAAAAACTGTATTTACAGTATTAAATGTGAATGTGAGAGGCAATATATTGGTAAGACAAAAAAACCTCTAAATATAATAATCAGTAAACATAAAAAAAAAAAAAAACATGATTAGGCTTAATGGATAAATTGAAAATAGCTGAACATATTTGGTCTGAAAATCGCAAATTTAATCGGGAAGAGGCAAAAATAATACACCTGGAAAAAACTTATATAAACGAAAATTAATTGAAACCTCATATATAAATCTATCAGACAATCCTAACAATTTAACAATCAGTTAAACAAGTTTATAAAATAAGGCCGCTTTGGCTTTCATTAATAAAAACTAAATTACAAATTTAAGGTAATAATTCTTCTAGATAATAAGGTTGAAATTTTGCCGTTTCATCCACAAATAGAAATCATGACATGTTCAAGACTAAACTATTGAAAAAGAGAGCAAAAGGTTGTTTAACCCAATAAACAGTTATGACAACTTTTCTTAGGTTATAGATTTAGTTTTAGTTTCCAACACGAACCTAGGCTACTATGTTGGTGTTTTTCTCTTTTATACTCTTAAGTTTTGCACTTGATTTATACTTTCAAAACATCATGTACCGTATACTAGTTTTTATATACACAAATTGTATCAAATGTCAGATTAATAATAACTAATCAAATTGATCAACAGGAACTCATCTAAAATGCTTGTCATCTAAAATGTATATAAAAACAAATACTTCATTGGCTTTATTTGGTATTTTGGCACCATTTTCTAGAGTTGATTAAGCCGAATCAATGGAATTGACAAACAATAGTTCCTTTTTTAGAATTCTAGAGTAAAACAAAGAATTGTAAGTAAATTATTTTGCAACCAGATTGCAAATAATTCATTGACTTGTAGACTACAGAACACAAGCTGTACCATCTGTAATTAAGTACTTTAATAATGATGTAAAACCCACTCAAGGTCACAGTTTAGATGTTGATGTTAGATGTTGTAATCATCTTGCTGGGCGGTTTCCTTATTAACATGTCCATTAACTGGTTAGTATCTTGTTTGTGTATATAAAACAAATGTTTAAATAAACACAGTTTTCTTTGATTAGTGCAAAATATCATTACTAATCTTTTATGAAATTTATTTCCTTAACGAAATTATTAGTTATACTACATAGTCACTTTTAAAACTGTTTAGTAAAGTGATCTTGCAAGTGTCCCTATTTGCTTTTAGTGTTTGTAAACTTATATATATATATATATATAGCCTCAGGGGCTCACTATAGTGAGTACAGATATGGCAATCCCCAGAACCTAGCTGGATCTACATTATTATTCATGTAGCCTTGGGCTAGATCCTTCTCTTTCATCTTTCCTATCTGGGCTCTCTTCGGAGCCTGATGGGCTAAGGGTGGCTTTTTTATCTTCAATTATTTATTTTTTTTTTTACAAGGTGATGATGACCAAGTGTTTTTTTTTTTTTTTTGCTTTTAAATAACAAAGGGAAAAAATGTATAGAGTAATGTTTATAAGATGTGGCAAAAATACAGAGCATGTATTTACCCTTTTAATCATAGGATATATACATATACATATATATATATATATATATATATATATATATATATATATATATATATATATATTTCTCAATAGAACTCAATTTCTTTTCTTCCATCTAAAACATTTTGTTGTCGATTCAATACATTTTTTGGGACATCCCTAAAAAAAAAATAATAAAAAAATCGATTATAATAAAATTACAAATTAATAAATTAAATCGAATAAAGTTTTTTTGTTTTTTTTTTTAAATGACAAAGTAGGGTTTGTGATGTATCATTTTAAAAGGAATGTTTTAATAAATACAATAGTAAAATCTAGTTTGTGATTTAACATTTTATTATTATAAAGTTATTGCACCATTCCTTTAAACAGTTGATTCCGTGGTAAAATGGTAGTTATTCTTTTTCTTTTAAATCAGATGTAGAAAACCAGTTTTTTTTTTTTTTTTTTTTAGTTGATCAGTGGTCTCATGTGGCACTTATAACACATTTTTCTTTACTCAACAAAATTTTGTGTGCATCTAAAAATTACCCGTTCGTATTCCAAAAATTATATAATTTTGATTCATAAAAACATGCAAGACAAAAGAGAAGCTGAAAGAATTAAGAAAAAAATTCGAGATATAGCCAAAATATGCCAAATAACTAAATTTTATTAACATTAGTCCAAGCATTTTAGGCTGGAAGTATTATTGCACAGACATCATTCCAAACTAGTATCACTAAAAATCTTTGAAAAAAAGTAGAGAAAATAAACTTTAAGTGCCTATATTAATAATAATTAAAAAACAAGAAGTAATGAAAAAACATATATATAAATCATACCAAATGGTGGTCAAATGTGTATAATAACAAAAAAAAATGCACATTTCTTTTGCTTAATTTAGTATTTTGCTATCATTTTCTAGCTTTTGTTATGTTGAATCGTTGGAAATAACAAACAATAGTTCCTTGTTTAGAATTTCAGAGCAAAACAAAAGATTTTAAGTAAATTATTGTGTAAACAAATTGCAAACAATTCATTGACTTGTAGACTGTAATTCACAAACATTACCAGCTGGTAATTACGGTAAGTAATTTAATTACGATGTAAAGCCCACTCGAGGCCACAGTTTAGTTGTTAAAAACTGTAATTATCTTGTTGGGCAATTTTCTTATTAATCACACTGCAGAATCTGTCCATTAAATTAGAATTATGTTTGTCGCAAGAAAAAAGAAAGAGGAAAAAAAATTTTAATTAACCTCGGTTTTTTTCTTTGATTTCGTGCAAACTTCATTAACAAAACAAGTTGATGAGGGCAATTACAGTTCGTACCCAGCCTCATCATACATTGTAATACTAGACGATCCTCTTGGTTTTTTGGGCCATGTAGGAAATGTTAAATTGTATTGGTAGAACAAGGGTCTTACCCAGTAGGGTAAATTTGTTTAATTTATGTTCCCCAGGTTTTCTGAATTTTGTAATAGTGTATATTACTACTTTCTTGGCAAGGCAGTAATGAGCTTTGAAAATGTGTATTATTGAAAAGTCTACACTTGTGTCATGAATCGGCTCTGCCGGATCGTAACTATACGGATATCACTTTTTCTTGGGACACCGCGGTTTGAAATTACAAGTTTGACAATAAGTTTATTATTTGTCACCGTACAGAGGTGTGGTTGGTACCATTGTTTGCAGAATTGAAATCTGTAAATTTGTATCTAATTTAGTGTATTAGCCTATAAATTGATTGGTTAAAAATAGATTAACAGATAAGATTTGAACAAAAAACTGTTAAAAAAGGCAGCTATTTCAACATTTCCAATTAGATTTATTTGAATTTCGATAGGGTTCTATGTGATTACACTATCCCCTATACTAAATTTCACGTTCTTATCTTAATTTTTGTGGCTACTATCATGCTTATATACATTTATAAACGACAGTGGTGATGGCCGGGATGTTGAAAATCACTTTTCAGTTTCATGAGGCCATGAAATGTAAATATCAGTCAAAATGGAGGTCGACATTTTTTGAGATTACTTAATTTACTTTATACTTGTATACTGGGTAATTATTATTTTTATCTACATACTCAATTTGAAGACTGTTTTTAGTAAAGTGATCTTGTAAATGTCTTTATTTTTATTAATTTTTTTTTTAGTATTAGTATTTATTATTTTTTTTTATAGTGTTATGATTATATATAGAGTGTGGCAAAAATACAGAACATATATTGCATTCTGTATTATATGCAAGGTATGCATTATACCTTATATGAAGGTATAGTTTTTTACAATACACCTCAACTTCTTTGCCACTTTGTGGCTTAAGGCCCATATGATTTTATAGGACATTTTTTTTTATATATATAAATACAATGGTGAAACCAAGTTTGGGGGGGGGGGTCTCATGTTTTTCTTACCCAAACAAAATTTGGTATGCGAATATCATTTTGAAGGTTACACCACAAAAAATCTAAAAATTACCTGCTTATATTCCAAAAATTACATCATTTTGTTTCAAACAAAATATGTTATTATTAGCAAAAGTACTATAAATATATATTTACAGTGTAGTTTTCATGTTTTCTTATTGTGTTCAGAATTTTTATTTTTCATATAAGCATACACATAAAAAAAAGACCCCTCACGGGCTCATTATAATGAGTACAGGATTGGCACTCCTGAGGATCCTAACTTGTCATGGGTTACATTCCTCACTTCATCTTTCCTATCAGGTCTTTCTTGACCAGCTCTTCTTCTTTTCTGACCTAGACACATTAGAGTATTCTTTGAGTACGGTTCTTTATTTTATATACTTTTCTTCATTTGGTTTTTTGAAATAAGGCGACGATGACAGAGGTTATTTGACTTTAAACATCAATGGAGTAAACATGAAATTAATTTTTTGACGTGCCCCAATTTTTTTAAATAAACTACTCATATATATCACTTTTGTCACATCCAGTATATTATTTAAATAAAATAATATTTAATTAAATTAAAATTAATATATCTTGTTGTTAAAACAAATATACAACTATCATTGTAACATTTGATATGTGCTTAACCAATGTTGATTTGATAGTTTTCCCCTCTTTTAAAACATATTAAGGAATGTAACTTTTATATTTGGCTGGTGGCCTAATATCTCAGCCAGATTCAGTTCTATAATTAATTAACAGCATTCTCATACCAATCTCCTCATTACTTTTGAGTTTTTTCATTACTAGATATAAATATGATCTTATCTACACTTATTGATATTCCTGACTCTTAACCATTCATTTACTCTCTGAATCCCAACCATTATCTTCAGACTATTCAAATATTTCTAAAGATAACCTAGTTATTGACCCGAAACTACAAAATATTTATATTAGTATTAAAACCCTAGCCGCAAATAAAAAAAAAACTTGTTTTTCATTAAGAGAGGTAAATATTTAATTTCTTCTAAATCTATTTTGTATGATTTTTGAGATATTCAACAATAAACAGTTATAACGTTCACCATTTTGAAAATGTACAAAATAATGTGTAACTGGTATATAAATAATGCGTATAGCAAATCTTCACCCAATATTTTATCTACTTCCTAGATTTTTTTTTTATAAAACCCTAAATTGTCAGACACGGAAGATAACGCATTTCCTCTGGACACTGTTTTACTATAATTTTTTTCCCATTTGTAGCATTAAAATTCGGTCTGAAAATATCACCCTGTATGTCTATATAAATATGTATCTATAAACGTTTGTACTGGTAGCACAATAAATTGCAAAACAGTTGTGCTGATCGGTACTCAATTTTATTGTGTTTTTGAAACAATGGAATTTTCGTTTGTCCGAAGTATTTGTGTAAAATATATTTGATGTCTGAGGGAAAGATGTCTGAATTAATAAAAGACCTGTCTTAAGATTAATTACAAAGCAGTGTGTATCTGTTAACATATGATAAAACAGATGTTTTGAAACAATGAGAATGGAACTAATTGTTTTGGTAAGAATAAATTCTGATTTTCATATAAGATAGTAAATAATAATGTTTTTTTATTATTGTGTATAGAAAAAAATGAAAGCCCATCTCTTAAATTTCCCCGTTTTTATTTTTTTACATATAAAGAAAATTATGTGATGAGTTAAAAATTGATATTGAGTTTTTTTGCTCGTTTTGAGGTCCAAAAAAGTGGTTTTGGAATGTCTGCTGTTGTATATATGTAGTGCTCTATAGCCTAAATCTGTAAACTGATTTTAATAAAATGTCGTATGTGGGCACTTTTAGCCATATTTCGAGAGTGTTATTTTGAGATAAAACAAGGAGATTTATAATTTTACGAGTGTGCCTCATCGTCTGTAAGTCACAACATAGACAATACAATAAATCCTATGTCTTAAAGTTTCCATTTATATTCAATATAGTCTCACATATAGGAAAAATATAGCGGTAACAAAAAAGATGACCTTGGGGTAGTTAACCCTTTGAGCACCAGAGCAAAAAAAAGTTGATTGAAAAATACCAGTGAATTTTGTATCTGACTGACTGCTTAGAAATACCGGCACCCTTTTTAGACCTTTGCGCATAACTTTATATTTTTGCTTATAAACCTGTATTTTTTGGTCAAACTGAATGATTTTTTTTTAATGTGTGTATTTTTATCGTTTATCATAATATATAATTTATTTGCTCCTAACAATAGTAATTTTTTTTTATTAACTTTATTTTAATAACTCAAAATTTGCAGGTAGCTAATTACGATTTTCTCAAAATCGGATTTAACGATTTTAATAAAAAAATTATTTAAGTGTACTTTCTAAGACCCAAAACAATATGTCATCTCTCCAAAACTATTAGTTCATTAATTATTATTAAAAAAACCAAATATCAACCATTAGGGTGTTATAAAAATGTCATTTTTTTAAAATCAACTCTACCGATTTTGTTAAAATTTTAGTGAATATGAATATTATGTTAGTATTTTTGTTAATGTTTAAAATCGCAGATACAAAAAATATTACGGTTCATGAATAATTGTTGAAAACAAAAAACCTTTACAGCCGTCATTAAAAACTTAATTTTAATCAAATAGTTTTATGCTGAAAATGTATTTATGTCACAAACAAAGCAAGTTTAGGCTCTAATTTAAATATACAAATATTTATTCAGATATGATGGTTCATTTTCACATTTTGATTGACAACTACGGTACTGAACTTTCATTTTTAGTAACGATTAGTTTTCGTTCATCTCCGTTGGATTTTAAAAACGGGTATCTGAGAAAGTTTATATATATATATATATATATATATATATATATATATATATATATATATATATAGAATGAAGGTTCTTTTCCCAGAATATTTGATGAATTCTAAGAATCACAAATGTGATTTTTATTTAAACTCTGATATCCCCTCTGTAATCACCAATTGATTTAGTCTCCTATAATACCAAAATACACAAAGTACTTTCTAAACCTTGTTTCAGGCCAGGGATATTTTGTAAATGAGAGACTAATCATGCCTTACAGCACAGGGCCAACACTCAGATGTAACCTTGACCTACTTTATGTGTCCTGTTAACGAGTTATACTTTGCAATGCTATCTAAGTTTAACATCTTATTTATAGAGTTTAATTATTAGTTAAAGAAAATGTATGGCCTAACATAGCCTAACAATAAAATAATAGTGGGTTGAGGTATAATGTGTTGATAAACATAGCATATCGATTAAAGGATAGGAATAATTTATGTTTTTACTGTAAGTAGCAGGTTTTCTCTCTCTCTCTCTCTCTCTCTCTCTCTCTCTCTCTCTCTCTCACACACACACACACACTCTCACTCTCCCTCTTACTTTCACTCTCACTCTCATCTTTCCTATCAGGTATCTCTTGACCAACTCTTATTCCCTTCTGACCCTGAACCATGTTCTTTTTTTTATACAATAATATGACTGAGAAGTTTTTGCCTTTAACCCTTGATTTGGCCATGTTAATTTTCTTCGTTTGTTTAAAAATTAATAAAATATATTAATATATTAACAAAACCTAACTTATAAGACATCATTTTTCTCAGAGAGATGCATAGAATTCATCTATGTAATAAAAAAAATAATTTTTTTTTGAAACGGTTTTGGAGTAAGTATGTTAGATGTCAAAAAATGAAGTTATCATTTTTCAGAAAAACCTGTATCATCCAAAATCAATAGCTTACCACCTTTTTCTAAGATGTACAAAATTTTAGTGATATATTTGTGAATATATTTCGGGGGGGGGGGAAATATAAAATTGTTACATTTTCAAAATTTTAAAAATTGTTTTAGAAAAAAAAGACAAGCTCTCTTTTGACATTTGAATATTTAATTGCCAAAATTTTGTTTTGCAGGCTTCTATGTGAATTTTTGCATTTCAAAAAGAAAAAAAATACTTTTTAATGAATCACAATTCCATTTTGTGGTTTCTAGTAACAATAAAATTAAATATATTCTTATATGGTATTTATCTTGAGACTATTCCAAGTAAAGCATTGCAATAATGTAAATTAAAGGATATACTTTGGTTGATATCCATGTGCATAAACCAAAATATTTATCTTTAATCATTTACTGGTTTAAAGTTATTTGATAATGATGGATTCTCGATTATTATTGATCTAATTTAATTGGACATATGCAATATAATATATAATCGAGCAAAATTTGTAAATTAGGCCCTCTTGTCAGCATGGTGTTTGCCATTCCTTTTCTTTTGTTGTTTTGTATTTAGTCCAAGTTATTTTAAGCCATCGTTTCCTTTCTTAGAGTATTAGTTTCCATCATGGTGTTGGACTCTTCATAGGCTTATCATCTGATAACAGGAGTTGACTCATACTCTTGAAATGTTGTGTATTAGATTCTATATACACAAATGAAGGCAAAATTCTGATTAAGTATATCAGTAATACAGAGTGGGGGAGTCACACCGCCTTCAAATGAAACATTTTTTAATAAATTTTTTGTATAAGAGACAAAACCTTCCACAATAAAAAAAATAAATAAATCAAAAGTGCTCAGGTCTGGCGATCATGGAGCCCATTGAACATCTCCATACCTACTGGTTCGGAAAAAGGTCTTTCAGAAGGTTCATTGTCTCTCTGGCCGTATGGCTAGTCATCCATCTTGTTAAAAATGTTTTCTCATTTACGGAAAAGGGTTAAAGTTCTGTCACAAGAAAGTTTTTCAGCATGTGAACTCAGCATGTCAATATTGTAACTCAATTGTTGTTATCATCCTCGAAAAAATATTGGCCGATTATTCTATTCAAAGAGATTGAACACCATGCTAGAATGTAGAGGCCATTCGTGAAGTTGTTGAAGGTTGGCAGGGGCTCAATATCAAAAGTTAAATAAACTTCCATTTGAGACTCGCTCAATATTTACAAAATGATTGATCACCATTTTCTTTAACTTTAAAAGTTGAAACTTTTTTGATTGTATACTAATTTCCACTTGTGCTCTTAACTTTTTCCAATAAATTTATTAAAAACAATTTTTGTACATTTTTTAATACCTAGAAAAAAGAAGGTTTGACTCCCCCACCCTCTATAGGGATTTTATTGTCCAAGTGAAAACAAAGACTGTAAATATCCAAAAGAGTCATATTATGTCTAGAGTGATATGATATTATGAATAAATCAGATAGTGGATAAATTTCATAATAGTGCGACCAATATAATAAGTTGTACTTATTGATAATTTTACTTCTCTAATTTATAGAGTGCACAGCTTTAAAATCAGTTTTCAATGATAATATTTTTATATTAAAAATTGAGAAAGATATGGCTGATAAACAAAACATATAGCCTACATAATCCTATAAAAATACTAGATTTGTCCCTTCTTAGACTATACTGGTGTGCTATATTTTAATTAATTAATTTTTGTACTAATATTGTGGCCCACCCAAGAACCCCAGATTAATAAAATAATGGGAAAAGAGGTTATAAATTATTTCTCTATAATAAATAGCGCACAACAATCAAGTGAACAGATTTTGTTGGCTCAGCGTGAGATCACTGAGGGAGAGGGGAGAAGGTCTATGTGTGAAAGGGTTTGAGTTCGAGAGTCCGCCTCGAGAGCTGAAAGAGGTTCGTCGTGTTTTCGGCATGCCCACAACGTAAATTCACTGATCTGATCATGTCTTTTGGTAGGGGGGAAATGTAGATGTAGTTAGATATAATAAATATATAGGTATGTAAAATAACAATGAATATTAAATATAATAAGTTCGGAAAAACTGTGTTTAGGTTATTTAACTGTCGCCTAAGACCGTGTCCTCGTCGCCATTCTGACAAGATTTTGGCCAACGTATAATGCAGTCTCCTGCCAGCAGAGGACTTCCAATTTTTAAAACAGGGGTTTTCAGCTGCCAAAAATCGGGCGACGTCCATAATATATTACACTGTATAGGTGACAATGCATCTCCTTGATGTACACCTGTGTTTACTTCGAACTCGTTTTAGTTTTTTTTTTAAATAAGGCCCTTCTTATCATTATGTTTTCTTTAAATCAAGTATCTAGAATGTACAGTTTAATCTAAATTGTCAAATAAGTGAGGCCTATATTCATTTTTAACCTTGATGTTTTACATGGTCATTCTCTTATCTTTGTTCATGTTTATAGATAAAGTCAAATGTTATGATATATTTTTTTTGTGAAATGAATCACCTATCAATATGATTCATAAATATTTAGAAAAAGATTGTGGTCACAAACAACCCAAGTACTAGTCATTCAGGAAAATAGGCTATTACTAAAATTTACTTTAGCAAAATTATCGAAATATACATATAAGTTATATCTTTTATTTATCTCCATCAATATTGGATATTGATCAATATAATATCCATCAATATAATAGACTGAAAATCTTTAAATGTTTATTTGACTTTATAATTCAAAGAAATGTGTTAAAGTTATATCCCAGTTTTTGTAATTGATTACTACTGCATGAAGTTACGCAACCTTGTTTGATTGATTTCTAATCAAGTATTGTATGAAATTATTGTTTTTATTGTTAAATGATTACATGATGCTGTAATTAAGGGAGTTAACACACGTTTCAAAGATTGCCTAATTGGACTAGGCCTATATTAAATTACATGTTTAGATTTGAAAATGTTATAATTTCTCTGTTTCTACTAAGATTTATAAACAAAACATAGTCAGTCGTTTTTGAAGAAAGAAGAGTCAACAATTCCAAATTCACCAACACCACACTACACTGTTTTCTTGGGTGAATGCAAAGGTTTCTGAACAATTTCTGTGGAATTAGTAAGTCCCCAATATCTCATATTGTGTTTGTCCAAATGAAACTTGGTTTTATCCCTTATACGTAGTCAAAAGCGGACATTAGAGTCTTTGTGATCATGCTGAACAGAGTTGCTAAAATTAACTCGTGTTGGTTCATCGCTAGGCATTAATTTCTAGTTGATGTGTATTTTATAAGGGTGAAATTTAAGTCATAGAGATCTACGAGAAAGTCCCAACAATACTCTGGCTTGTTTATGAGCTGATCGACTGATAACCTCATTCAATGGTTCTGACATTTTTACCGGCAGTTTGACTTGTATTTCACATCCGTGACACTACCACACTTCTTAAACTTACCAATCCAGTTTTCAATTGTTTTTCGTGTCTTGGAATATTGAAATGAATGCGAAATTTCCTTAGCGTTGTTTTAACAAATTTCCTTTTATAGAAAGAACTAATGGATGCAATTTAATGTGTAATTAACACGTTCGCTACCACAATGTTAAAAAAAAATCGTAACCACAGACTGCCGCCGCAATTTTGCGGCGGGCGTGTCCTACTCCTAGCCCAACGCCGCAGATCTGCGGCGGCTGGGCTCATTAAAATAGACTGCCGCCGCAGATCTGCGGCATTGGTTTCTTCATAGTAAATGAGAAATTTCTTCGCAACGGTCTATTTTAAAGGTTAGATCGCTTAGGCACGGTCTACAGGATAGTCCGCCACATATATGCGGCGCTTGGTCTGTAGCTAGGACTATCGCTGACGTCACTGGACAGTTGGCAACACTGACATACAGCATTACCTCAGTCTGTGGCGAAGGTCACAACCATTAGGACCAGTCTACAGGGAAGTTCATGAATTTTTTCGTGGGCTGTGGGAGTGACCCGGCCGCCGCATATATGCGTCAGCTGGTAGCGAACGTGTTAACCAGTGCTCCATTGTTACTGACAATAATGGCATCATATGGTTATTTAAGTTGATTTGTTGCTAACTCTAGAGTGAAATAATTTCTTCCTAACTCAATCTCAAATTGTGGTAGTCTACTACGCGCACCCAGTATTTATGAGTTTTTGAAGATTGAATTACTCTTAAACATTTCAATGCGTACAGAAAGCGATTTTTAAATATATTACAATATCTTTGATATTTTAGGAAAATTCATTATAAGATTTCATTTTAATTTGTATTTGAATTTTTAAAATTAGCTTTTTAAAGATTTTATTAAAATAAATTCAATGCTCGACTAAGGCATGATTTATTTTGTGTGTATATCTAATAGATTCTGCAGAACTTTGCAGAAATTCTCTTACTCTCAATACAATGCGGACTTTTTAACTATACTTTATCTGAACTTATATTAACTATTTATCTTTTAAATAGTAATTAAATTTCAAATTTAATCATTTGTTACATTTTTCATTATTTAAAAGATATTTAAAATTTGCAAACTCACTTTATCAGACACCTAAAAACTTGGTGTTGTAATAAAACCTACTTCAAAAACTAAAATCGCCTTAATTTAAAACAGATTTCTTAGTAATTGTTTTTAATGGAAGTTTTAGGACAAGTTTTTGAGATATATATATATATATATATATATATCAAAAGTGTTTTAAACATAAAATTTGGAAGTAGCGGTTGTTAAAATTACGATTTCCTCAAAATCGGCTCCAACGATTTTGATCAAATTCTGCTCAAGTGTAATCTCTAAAGATCGAAATAAAACATATTAGTCAACATTAAAAAAAATAAATAAATAAATGAAATAAAAAAATTTAAAAAATGGTGCTTCATGAGTTATTGGTAAAAAAACAAAAAAAATAATAAATAAAATAGGCTAAGAGTGTGATATAAATACTACAATTTCTCAAAATCAACGCTACTAATTTAATTCAAATTTGAGTGGAATCTGAAGATTAATGCCCAGCTTATGCTGAGGATATGTTTATGTCACAAAAGCAAAGTATTTTTTTTTAGGCCCTTATGTAAATTTTTTTCCAAAACATCATCCATTGATCTTTTTCATTTTTAATTAAGAACTACCGAACCTATATTTTTAGTTTTGATTAATTTTTACTTGCGCGATTGCACGAGTGGCAAAGTTTGTGCAATGTTTTTGTTCCTGTAAAGATTACAGAGAGCCATTGTTTCGGAAGCTAACATATGTTTTACAGATTACCTAATCTATTCACTTAGGTTTAGATGAATTCAAATGATTAGATTTTTAAAGGTATTATCAAATCTTTATTAGGTATTATAAGAAAAAGTTCAGAGTACAATTACATTTTTAATTACTGTTTGATTAGATAACCTCAATTTCTATTGTAAATATTTCGTTTAGATCTGAATCTGCTGACAGCCTATAAGAATGTTATAAATGTAGACAAATAGTGGGGGTGTCTCTTTTACACTTGCACCTCAGTTGTTTGCTACAGAGTTTTATAAATTGTAATCATTTCAATTTAATCTACCGCATAAAATAATAACATTGTGTCTATATTTTTAATTTATTACGATTTAGTATGAGAAAAATAGAGTTTATTCAAAACAACAATCAACCCGATGTCATTCTCAACCATATTCTTTAATAAAACAAGATTCTCAACAGACATTCTACTCCCCCCCCCCTCATCAGAGGGAAGTATGATTATATTTTTCCATTAACTCTTTAAATGTCATCCAAAAATGAAAGGGCTTCGAATTTTTAGACGTAAAATTATCTACAATTTTTGTACAATAAAAATATACCGATATATAGATTACAAAAAACTTCTTTTTTTTAGTGATTCCATACTTTTGACAATTTTTCATGGAAAATATGAATCTATTTAAAAATTAGCAAGACATAATTTTTGTAGAATATAAAATTGTGTACAATTTCCCTTATCTGGTTTTTATTATTACCTAACTTGACCCTGTTATTATGGATCAAATTTAAACTTTAATCACAAATTGCTTTGGAACTATTAAGGGTTTTTATGAGCTTGGCCAGTGGTGTAGCTAGATTCTTAAAAGCTGTCCAGAAGGTCTAACTGAGGCCTTTAATAGCGATTCACAAACGTGAATTCAGGAGGTTTAAATCTAATTTCTATACACATTGTATTATAAATTAGATTTAATCTTAGATAAATAATTATTGCATATGAAATATTTGGTTTTACAAATGTTAAGAACAATGGTATCAAATAATGAAATGTTAATGGTTTGACTTAGCTTTTTATTTGTCTAAAAAGTTAGGCACTCACAATAAGATCAACAGGAGCAGAAGAAATGCTATTTAGGGATTAAGAATCAAACTAAAATAATAATAATAATAATAATAATAATAATAGGATTTTCAATATAAAAATAACATGGGTTATTGATTTTTTTTTTTTTAATAAAATTGAAATAGTTAAATATTATTTAGCTATGTTGCTGGTAGTCATTATGTGGTAAATGTAAAACAGTTTTAAAAGTTCAATTTAAAGTAAAAAACAAAATTTAACTAAGCTTAAAGTCCAAATTTTCTTTTTATCAGGAAAATAAATTATTTATTCAACAATAAAAACATTGATTAACTTTGAGGTTTGAAGATTTTTTTTTCTCGGTTTCAATCGGCAAAGATATCAACAACTTTTAACAAACATTAATGTCTTTTTATGTCTATTGACAATAGAGCCAGACCACTTAGTCGTATAACTTCTAATATAGTTTTAAATTTAGAAACTGATCTTTCAGCTTTTGCCACTGTAACAGAAATAGTTAAGTAAACAGTACACACATAGGATAGTTAGAAGTCAAAGAACTATTTTCAATCAACAATAGATTAGCAACCTGATTATATAGTCAGAAAAGGTTTATACAAAAATTTCAACTTCTTTTTCTAGTTTATCATCAGTAGAAGAAGCCAAAAAAAAGGTTGAATTATCCTGTATGTGTCAACTCCTGATTTCATGCCGTTGAATCGGTTGTGAGCATATAGTAACATGAGATAGTGTCACTTTTTAAAACTTTATTTTGGAGCAGTGAGCCTTTGATCTTATCAAAGCTTGTCAAAGTGACTTATTGTGTTTACCCCATAAGCACTTGAAAGTAACTTTCACAAAATAAAGTTGTATGTTTTCAATAAAGTTCTCAATAGATTTTTCTCTAAAATTAATATTTAACAAAATTTAAACATATGTAGTGAACAAATTTAGTAGTCGTATAAGTGTTACAGTTGTTTTAGCTTACTGTACAGAAAAGCCAGAGCAGGAATGGGGTAGAAGGTATCTTTTTGTCAACAACAACAAAAAAATTAATTAGATGATTAAATTCACCATTTCTCTCACACTACTGTCTCTACATGCCACGCTAGTTGACAAGTATTTGTATTCAAAATACAAATATATCTGTTGGCAAAATCTATATCTGAATTGAAAATAGCTCGACTACTATAAAACTTATCAAAACCATATCTCTAATATTTTTCTACATAGAATGATTCTGCACTTTTTAACATTACAATTCTTACTCATTTTTTTAATTATGCTAAATCATCTGCATGACTTATTCCTTTGTTCATTGTACAGTCACAATAAAACCCTCTCCATCAATTTAGGCTTATTTCTATCTTCATTAGTCATTAGTTACTGTACTTGAAAACATAAATTGTTTTATAATTTGTTCAACCAATATATCCACTGTATGAATTTTTCAAGGACATTTACTTCTTGCAAACCAATGTTTAGAAGTTGTAAATATTAAAACTTTCATCATTTTGCAGCGTATTCTATTTATGACAAGTCCTACTGATTTACACAATAAAGAAAGAATTCTTCGATGTAATAACAGGGTCAAAATAACTTAACACCTTTGCATACCAACGTCCTGATATCAGGACGTCGAAAAATTTGCCTAGAAATACCAACGTCCAGGTTCCAGGACGTTCCTTTTTTTTTTTTTTTTTTCATCAAAACTATCCAATCTTGGGTTTACATTGTTACTAAAGAATTGTAGATTACGAATATGTGCACATTTATGCATTAATATATGATCTACGACTTTCCTTCTTTGATTTAAGAGGCGGCAGGAGTCAGTCTGAAAATCGTCTTTTAGCGTTGCCTTCAATGTAGTGGTCCACCACCCGCACTAAGAATTTGTCATACCGACCGCCAGTGGCTCACGTCAACCTTTGCCCCCTCCAACTATCATATTTCACACCCCATCCACTCCATTGTTCAATGCCGACACAGTACCAAGCGGTCTTCACAATACCAAGCGCTCGGCGAGTTGTAGCAATGACTACTAAAACCTATACAGAGTGTTCCAAAACTCAATTGTCCCTATTTGTGGATACAAATGAGGATACAATCTAGGCTATTGACAAAAAATATAAGTAGGGTAAATAATTAAGTAAATTGTCAAGCAGTACAAATATCGCTTTATTTGATTTGCGCATAAAGTATATTTATTTTGTAAAGTAAATTTGTGTATTCAACGGTAATTTTTTGAAACAAAATACAGGATTTCAAAACCGACACACCAAAATTGTTCATGTAAATGAATAAAATAACTTATATAGAACACAATAACATTCGTACTTTTCTCTTATCAAAAGCTTTATATACAACAGAACTTAGAACGATACAACCAATAGAATATCCAGTGTTCTTGACGATGTGTCACACATTCACAACCCTTCACTTATGATTACAAATTATTCATTTAGTTCTCGTATCCATGTGTAACATACATAAAGGTATACTTTTATAAACATAACTCTTCCAACAATACTAATTCGATTCGGAAAATAAGGTTTTAATATTCATTTTTTAATGAACCAACCAAACCGAAATTTAGTTTCCTTTTCCTGAATTAACAAAAAATGTTACCTTTGAGTTTAATTTATTTACAAATACCAGAAATATTTAAAAACTGTTGCCAACAATTAACTGTTTAAATTAAACATAAGATATACAAATTTATTTAGTAAAGGGGTTTTCAAATTTGATATATAGCTGTTAGCATTTAATATGGAACACAATTTCATATAATTAAGCCTTATTCTATTATATTCAACGTGAAACAGCCAACGTGAAATCATACAATACACATACATTTGTATACAAGTATATGTCATAATATATAATAATATCGGTTTTCGTAATACAAAGATACAAAAGTAAAATAAGTATTACGAACATGTATACAAGTCTGTTTTGTTATTACAGTAAATTGGACACATAATTCACAAACAAACTATTTACGGAATATACCACAATTAATAATTCGAAAACACGAAATTCAACACACAAGATTTTCATCCATAAAGAACTGCGATTTAAATTGATTACGTTATATATAATCTGCTAATAGCTAGTTATATTCATTCTAAACCTTTAAATAATGTAGGATCAAAGTTTTTAATATGAAACTGATGACATTATTTATTCAAAGAAAAATCATATTTGATCAAAAAAGGTGACAAGTTATTATATGAAGATCAATACCGATATACAGGTAATACAGGAATATTTAAATATATATATATATATATATATATATATATATATATATATATATTACTTAAGTAAAAGTTAGAAACATTACAAAACGCCCAAAAATGAATCTACAACAATTATTTAACTAAACACAAGCATATACAATTTTGAAGCAAATATTCTAATGTGTTAAGAAAACATTTGACAGGAAAATAACAATGAAGTTAGATTTAATATTACTGTACTACCAAATGTTAATTTATTTAGTCATTTATTAGAAGTCAATAATAGTTTTATCTGTGTTTTATATTTACAAAAACTTTAGTTGTATTTTAAAAATTATATTCAATGTTTAGTGTAATAGTTGACAATACATTTTAGGAAAATTAGCACCATGTGAGGTGCAATATGTATTATTCCAACTACACAAAACATAATCATTTCAAACGTTTGATTAGTTTGTACTTAAATACAATGCAAATGATATTGCAATTTTTTTATACTGCATCTATTATCATAAGTTCGCGAATCATAAATATGTCTGATGACTGATAAAAGAAAATAATTACTTTGAATGTGTTGTCTCTATAACTGTGGTCTAACTCAAAAATATGTGCCATAACTTCAGAACTTGATTTATGGCGTCGAAATAAAGAAAAAAAGTCTCCATTAATATATTATCTGAAAATATTGCATTATCTGTCTGTCGGATATTTTGTGTTTATTGATAACTTTATAAATTATTAAGATTTTGGTGTACACGATTTGTATGCTAAGTTTTACTAGTATACAAAGAACCAAAAGTCCATTTCAAAAATTGTCAACTCAGTGGCCATTTGATAATTTAATTTGAATATCTCTTAACCCTTTGGCGAGTGATCATTTTGATCCCAAATGAGTGAGCACGGAAATTTCCGTGTGTGCCCAAATGAGTGTGCACAAATGAGTGTGTGCACGGAAATTTCCGTTTTTGAGCATGGACTCTATAATTGCTTAAAAACTCTTCAAAAAATCATTATCTAGGGTAAAAACTTTATATTTATTGAATTTTCTTTTGGATTTTCACTTACTTATTTGATTTTGACATTTTATTTCTTTATTTTAACATTCTGCAAAAGATTTTTCTTTATAATAAAACTTTTTTTTCTCTCTATCAGTATAGTAAAATTATTTAACTGAATTGTAAACACTTAATTTAAAATTTTGCCTAAACTATTAGTAATAAATGCAATAATATAGAAATATTCTATTTTCTTGAGGTAGTGGGGATGGTGAGGCCTAGCGGGAACTTGCACACTTTTTTACGCGCTCTTTTAGCTTCACACGGTCAGTCTGTCGCTGTTTTTGTAGTTGTATAAAAATGGTTCTGTTGTCATTGTTTTGTTGACATAGTTTTTATTTGTTTTATATTTTTTCGGTAATGTGTCCCGATCTATTGAAAGTGATCCGCTACGTCTTCAAGGTCGCCACTTCATGAGAACTCTCCCCTCCAATGAGTCACGGAAGAAGAAGCTTTCTCGACAATGCTTTGTGTGTAAACATACTAAGCGATCATTACCAAAGCGGAAGGAAACATCCTATGAGTGCTCAAAGTGTGAGGTGTCCCTTTGTATATATCCTTGTTTTGAACAATATCATACACTACACATTTTTTAAACTGTAAATAACTATAAATAATCATAATTTCAATTTTTTGTATATGTTTTCTTGTAGTTTTAATCAAATATAATGTCTTTTGTTCAAAAGTAAAAAAAAAATTTCCCCACTCTTTATGGTATATTTTAGCGTAATTGCCATACTCCTATAATGCCTGTGTCATAGCACGGAAATATCCGTGCTTACTCGCCAAAGGGTTAAACCAATAACCGTACAAAAAATGTAAACAACCGCCATTTTGAAATTTTATAAGATTATTCTTGGTATATTGGTAAAACCAACCATATACCAAATTTTAACAAATTTTGTTAAAGGTAGAAATCTTAACAAATTTTTTAACTTATCTTTATTTTCAATTAGTATAAAAAATCGCGCTATGAAAATAACTTAGTTGATGGCACTAAGAAAAACTGACTTTCTATTATTAACTAAAATAATTAACTTATCATAATAATAACAACACATAATAATAGTGCCTGTTATTATAAAATTACATATTTGAGCGTAGCGAACGAATGCGTTGGGCTATTTTTATTTCCTTAACAACAAAATTCATTTGTTTTTAAAGTCTTTAATTTGATGCTTCACAAGTAGTAAACGTCCTTTTTAGGTATAGTAAGGTTTTTGATTTTGTAAATCGGGAACAGATTGTTCACATCTTTTTCCAACTTTTACAGAATAATGATGGTAAGTTTTCAAAATATAATATAGACGATTATTTTGTTATATTCTTGTCAATTGACATAAGAGGGTGAAATCGGTTTTGCAACAATTTCAACAGGCGTGTGAGCCAGGATTATTTTAAATCATTTCGATTATCTATCTTGACACGAATATGGTTTATATAAATTAAATGCATGGTTTATATAAATTAAATGCATGGTTTATATAAATTAAATGCATGGTTTATATAAATTAAATGCGTGGTTTATATAAATTAAATGCATGGTTTATATAAATTAAATGCATGGTTTATATAAATTAAATGCATGGTTTATATAAATTAAATGCATGGTTTATATCAAGTTGACGCACCGAACATTGGATCTACTACTGTTGGGCGCAAACGGTAAAGAATATTGTCGAGCGACGCCAACCCTATCTGCAGGGTAACGGCCGAACTACTGCGCCCTGTATTTTTCATTGCAAATGCTAACATATTTTAAAATGCCTAGTATAAATAGTAAACACGGTTAAAATTACTAAAGTAAATAATAGAGACAATTGCTATAGTATGAGTGTACCTTTTATAGAAAAATTATATATATTTAGCTTGTACATTATTTTTAAAATGTCGACAAAGTCACCGTAAAAGTACGTGTTTCTTATGGGAAAATAACAATGTGTTTTAACTGTTTTTCGAGTCGGTACAAAGTAAATACAATATTTTTCTACATTAATGTGTTGGTAAATACTATTTATTTGGTTGTACCATTTTATTTTAATTTAAAATTTTCACGCATAGCCAATATTACATAATTTAAGAGTTCCTCCCATGTTAAAAAGGCAGAAGGGCAGGCGGACCGTGCGGCTGACTCCGACCGCCTCTTAACAGGCCTTGTCAATTATCAGCTGATGTGTTTCGCATGCGCGTCATAGTGTAAATTTTTAGTTTTTCGTTAGATTTTGTTCAAACTTTGTGACTGTGTACAGTTTTAGTTATAGTTTTCAGTGAAGTGAACTATTTAAAAAAAAATTTTTTTTGAAGCAAGTTTCCACAAACGTAAAAAAAAAAAAACAAAAAAAAGTTAGTGAGTACATTTGATTTTATTTTTTTTTTTAATTTTACTTTTGTTAGGAGCAAATAAATTATATATTATGATAAATAATAAAAATACACACATTTAAAAAAAAAAAATCATTCAGTTTGACTAAAAAATAAAGGTTTTATAAGCAAAAATGTAAAGATGCGCAAAGGTCTAAAAAGGGCTGGTATTTCTCAGCAGTCGGATACACAACTCACTGGTATTTTTCAATCAAATTTTTTTTTCTTCGCTCCAGTGCTCAAAGGGTTAATTACCAGAGTAGCCTTTCACTTGAATGTAGCTTTTAATAGAATTGACTTTATATGTGAAAAATTGTTTAATAAATTTCTGTTCTATCTCAAAATTCACGGGGAAAATATTTGGTATTATATGCATATACGGTTTTGAGAAATTATTATTAACATTTTTTAAATTTTAAGATAGGCCTATGATTAAAATTAATTCTTTAAACAATTTATTATAACACTTTTAAAAAGTTATCAAGTGTTTGGTGAATACTCAATAGTTAAGATAAAACTCTAGGGTGTGTTCAATTAAATTACCAAGAATTGTTTCGGGTTTTTTTTTACTGATATTTTGATTATCTTTTAAGGTGAATAAAAAATATATATATATATCATTTTTTTCAGCATTAAAAAGGCTAAATATTTTGTGAAATCAATGTTTTTAGAATTATTTACAATACAAATTTAAATGAACACTGTTTTGAAACTAATAGTGTAACATATTCTACAAAATGTGGTATCAATATCCCAATATGATCTGGTGTTTTATCTTTTTTGTTTAAAAAAAAGAAGAAAAACAGATTGAAAGAAAATGAAGTATTGTTGAACATATGTTTATAAGAACTTTTTTTCTTTATTTGGTGCTCAAAATAACCTTTCAAACTTTGGCAACCTAATAACTGCACACTCTGTATACTAAATGACTACACATCATTGAGTTTACATTAAATAAATATTTAATTGAGTAATTGCAGTCATTACGTACATTAATTATGTAAATAATAAGGAATCACTAAATTATTTGACATATAGTTGTAACGTTCATTACTCCAATCAATTTAATTATAGATTCTGTAGATTCAGGCTCATCAAAAGCTATACATCCTTACTTGAAATTTAATGTAGTATACGGTGATAATGTTAAAGTTTGAGGAGTGTATCAAAATATCCCAGAATTTCTACATTTTTGGGTAAATGTAGTTTTTTTTTAAATTGAAATAATTTCTCTTTAAGTGGGTCTGTGAAATAGAATTTTTAAATTGTGCATTTGAGTCACATTTATCTTGTTCTATCACCAAAAAAAAAAATTTAACACTAGGTCTATACCACTCTGTATAGCTATTGCTATCTTATGTGTAAAATGAATCTTGCGTCAATAAATAAATAAATGTATGTCTAAGAATTACTGTATGGTTTTAAGGGTCTGAAACCATGTTTAAAAAAATAGAAACTTATATTGCTGTAAGCTTCTAAATTACTGAGTCAATTTTAATGAATCATCATTGTTTCATAATTTAAGATTTCAAGTGTTATGGTTATTTTACTCCTCCCCCCCCCACCATCTGGGATGAACCGAGACAATCCTAATTTTTTCTCTACTCTGACTTGTCTTTTACTCTTTTTTATTTACAACATTATTTACTAGTTTCTCATGTTTTTAGTCATTTTTACTTTCTGACATGGTACTGTATATAGAAAGTAACTTTGGTAGATCAAAAAATTGATATACAGTATTTGTTTTGAGATATCTTGAGTCTAAAATGGGTTTTTAAATAATGTCTTGTCTGTCTTCTGTTTGTCGTACAGTTCTTTACAGCTCAAACGCATTGATCAATCAAATTTGGTATATGAGCATATTTTGTCCATATCTTTAGACTGTTTTTCATTTTAAAAGTGAATTTTGGGAGTAGTTACTAAAAAATTCAAAATTACGATTTCTCAATTGGTTTTAAAGATTGTGATCAAATTTTCCTCATGTCCTTTAAAGACTCGACCAAAATATATTGGAAAAAAATTGACCATGTAACTATTATAACATAGGTAATTTCCCAAAATCAGCTCATCTGATTTTAGCGAAATATAAAACTGAATGACCCCAAACCGATTACAGAAGGCCTTTACACAAATTGTTGGTGTTAAGTCAGTATTTTATGAAAAATAATTTAAACTTTAACTCTAACAAAACAAATTATATACATTACATTTTAAGTCATAAAAATTAAGAATCAAGACGTACTGTTGTGTTAGGTGTTAAAATAATAAAGGAGGTCAGATCTGTAAAATTTCTAGGTTTGGTTATTGATAATATACTTACCTGAAAATACCATATAGATGGTGTATGCAAAAACTTAGTTCTGGTATTTTCATAATAAGTAATTTCAAAGTTTATTGTAGCCATTTCACATTGTTAACAGCCTACTATGTCCATCTGAGTTATATAGGATCATATTACAGGGTGATTCATTTATTCAGATGGTGGAAAGTGTTTTTACTTTATCAAAAAAGCAGTCAGGAATAAATAGAACAAAGACGCAAATATATGCTTTCCAGGAGCTGGGTTATTGACATTTTTAAGTATGTATGTTTTTTGAAATAATCCTGTACATTAATTTAAATCTCAACTCAGTCTGAATAAGGATGTAATTTTCAAAATTATAATGAGTTTAAGGAAAGCCGAAGACAACTTTTGTTGTCTGCATCCTTTTTAGTTTGTGGAGGAGTTTTTGCGTGATAAAACTTTTTATCACAACATACATACGCTATTAAGAATGTGAATTTCCAGCTTTTTCCTCATCTCTCACTACACCCAGTTCAGTAAAGAGTGGCAATTTGCTGGTGATCAATATTGGTTCATTATCTTCTTATCCCGAGCCATATATTTTCAAGTAATTTACACCTTGTTTGCTTAACTTAATCTATTTGGCTAATTATTTTGTATTTTAATTTATTTATTATTGTATTGTTAGTCTTTATGTTTTGTAAGATTTGTTTTCAATATTTGAATTAATTTTAGGTTTAAATTTTGTTATAAGGTCTACTATGTTATTTTGTACTTGTTATTAATCTCAATTAATAGCTTTTTGTTTTGTTTTTTTTATGTTGACTAAACCATACAAATTTATTTTTATCTACGGTAGAAAAAGAAATGAAATATGCAAAGTTACAAGTAAAGAAATATTACAGTTTATAAATAATTGTCAAAAAACCAAAAACCTAGACTGCTATCAGTAAAATTTCAATTTTAATCAAGTATAATTTATGGTGAGGACATGTTTATAGTAAAAGCAAAGCCAGTTTGAGGACATACTATGCAATTATTTTTTTGATGACAATTAGTTTTGTTTAATTTTCATTTGGTTTTTGGAATTAGTTAGTAAGAAAGTTTGTGCAATATTTTTGAACCATATGATACACTTCAAAGCTTACTTCCAAATATAATAGAACTTTGCATTTTTGTGCTTAGTATACTGTTTCAGACCTACGTCCGTGGGTAGTACACATTTGGATGGTTTGCCCTTTAGATTTGGATTCTGCTAAATTTAGTCTCAACTTGAAAGTATTTTTGTCTTCGTTTTTACTTACAGTGTTGTGTATAACACTTATTTCATACAAATACAATATGAAAAAGGTTAAAAAAAAAAAAGGTTTTTAAGATTGCCTATCACAATGGTAACATAACATGCCACATGTTCTGTCTTTTTATCTCTCTTTCTCTCATTGTAGGGTTAAAATCTTTTGAGAATTGACATTAAAAACCATGAAACAGATAGGACGTAAGAAAAATCACACCTCTTGTGTGTGACAAACTCGTTTCAACGACAAAGTCACCATCCTCAGTGATACATGAGCTACAATAACAAAACTATAACTAAACCAGCACTGCGCCAACCCCATATTGATAAACTAGGACATATTCCAAAGTTTTCTCTGTCTGGTGTAAATAGTTGGTCCTTATTCTATCCCGGGATAGCTGTTTTCCAAACTGCAAGAGTCTCCTCCCATCAAACTTCTCTTACAAGCTTCCCTTGCTGGGTTTGGTGATCTATGCTGCTGTAGGACATGTTCCAAAGTGTTAGGAAGGTTACAAAGTGCTGGATAGGTTAGGTAGCTGTTTTACAAAACTGCAAGACAGTGAACTGAACTCCAGTAGGCAGCTTTCATTTTGAAATTCCCATGACACCATCAATAAAAAGTACCACTATCAGTTGAAGTAAATGTAAAATTGATAGGTATAGTCAAAGGATGTCGATCACCCATCCTCAAACTTTAATATGGTGCCATTCTTTCATCTCCAATGGATTAAATTGTTCAGTATAGATAGTTATGAATAACTTTTGAAACATTTATAATTCACAAATGCTAATCAATATGCAATTAAAAAAAAAAAAAAAATTTTAAGAGCTGTTACTAACAAAGAAGTTTTTCTTAAGATATATCAACAATAAAACTGGTTTACAATGTATTGCAGAATTATTTTTACATCTGAATTTCAAGCCTTGGGTGCAGCGACAAATTAAAACTGTGCTTTATACAATTTAATAGGGGAAAAAAGATGTTTTCAATTTTATAGTGCAGTTTCATATATTAAGAAATCTGTAAACAGCGTTTTTAGTAAAATATTTGTGTACAGGGAAGAATTTGTACAATATTTTAATGGGAAGGATTGGTGGCCTCTTGCTAAGTATGTTCAGCTAGCATGCCGGTATAGATGAGACTTAATAATGGTACTTAATTATTAGAAAGAAAGATTGTATATAGTCTACACTTACTTTCTGTATGCACTGTTTAACATAAATGGTTTAATCAATGGTTTAATAATATGGGTGTGTTAAAAAATGATTTTTTTAAAAATAATAAAAATAATTTAATCACAAATTTAATTTGATAATTGTCTATAATTATTTTTAATTTGACATAGTGTTTCAGTCATTTATGCAACCAACCTGGAAGATGGCACAAAAAACCAATGTCAAAATGTAGTTTAAACCATGTTTTGTTGAATAAAGCATTGTATAAATTCCTAACAAATAAATTTGGTTCCAGATATACTATTGAATTAAGGCATGGTGACTTCGTGTGGACTCTGAAAAAACGTTACAAACATATACAACATTTGCATCAGCAGTTACGGATTTTCAGGTAATTAACAAAATCAGTTTTAGTAGTTATTTATCATTTTTAGATGCAACATAATATTAGCATATTATGTTCTCGTTGTACATAGTTCATACATGAGATTTAAAGGTTTAAAACACTTAATAGTTTTTTTGTTTTATATTTAACTAAGACGGAATCAATAACAAAATTAAAGGATGTTTAAATCCTACTAAATTGCTTAATCAATTTGCATGCTATTTTTATTGATTTCTGTCTTGGAGACTTTAACTCCATGAATCCCTGATTTTAAATTTATTGTACGTTATTTAAATTTTGAAAAGTAAATAAATTTTTCAAAAAGTTGGTAGGTAAAAGGAACGAACCCTTGTAAAAAATTGGAAAAACTTAAATTAAAAAAAATTACCTTTTATTTGTATATTGATATAATTTGTGTAAAATTGAAATAGCAGTCTCAGTAATTCTTAAATCACAGCTTTATGTTTTTATATTGGTAGACGATGGTCCTAATACATGAACAGATTTGAATGAAATTGATTTTCTCAAAATCAGTTTAACAATTATGGTCAAACAAAACGTATTGGTTCCCATCTAAATGCCGGTTTGTAAGTTTTCAGTAAAAAATTTAAAATTCAGCCATGGCATAAGATATTGTTTCTGAAAATCAGTTCTATTGCAAATTTTAGTGAAATATAAAAAACAACCCTCGTAGCTGTGTGTGAAATCGCAAGTAAAAATATATTATGTTATTTAAAATTAAATTGTACAAATTTCTATTGGAACATCCGATGGTTGTTATAAATGAAGTCCTTAGTGCAAACATTGTGATTGATGATGAATAATGTTTGATGCTGATTTGTAAGACTAATATTATGTTTCACCTTTGTTTATTAACATTACTGGCAATGTCTATTGTATGTTTTACATAATTAATGACAATAAAGATACAATAATAGTTTTCTGGAATAATTAACAAAAAATAATGAATTTTGACCGCCATAATTAAAAGCTACATATTAATTAAATATGATTTTCATCTAAGACGTGTTTATGGCACAAGCAAAACAAGTTTAAGCCCTTATTTAAATACATAAATATTTTTTTCAAAGAGGATGCCCATGGTTTTCAGTTTTACTTTTTGATTCACAAAACTTATCTGACATTTTTAGCTGGTTTGATTTAGTTTGGAAGATGGGTGAGAGAAAGTTTATGCATTGTTTTTGGACCATTAATTTTTAAAGGTAATAGTAGATTTAAGGAGAGACTTGGTTAATTTACAACTAATAATTTTTTTATTGATATATACAGGATGTTTCTGTAATGCAAAGAGATAATTCAGAGGATGGTTATATATGGGTCAAAATAGAGAGAGAAAAAAAGGTCATTTTAAACATATGTCCGAAAACGCTTCTTTTATCAGCTATCAGTTTTTTTTTTAACTAAATAATTTAAATATCTAGAACAGGTTAACTGATCAAGTTGAAATTTTGCACTTTATTCATATAAGGAACTATTTTTAAAAAATAATAATAATAAACTTGTTCCAATAATCCATTTCAAAATGGCGGCCATTTATAATTTTTAAATTGGTGCCTTTTTGAAACAAATTATTGGAACAAGTTAATTTTTTTAAATTCAAAATAGGTCTTTACATTGATGACTACTGTGTATAATGTCAACTCAATCCGTTAAGCCGTTAAAAAAAAAAAAAAATGGAAAAAAAGCGGATAGCTGTTAAAAGAAGCGTTTCCAGACATATCTTTATGGAAACTTTTCTTTTATTTTGACCCATATAACCATCCCTGTTATTTCCGGGTATTACAAAAACATCCTGTATATAATATATTTGAAATTTTTTTTTTTTTATATAATCTATTATTTATAAGATTTATGTTTTCATTTGTATTTGTGCTATACCTTAAAGCTATTTAAAACAAAAGTATGTCATTTATTTTTAGTGTTAAGTTATAATCTGACTGATACACATACAGTAGATATTACAACTGGTAGTGTTACATTTAAAACAAAAATTAAAGATTGTTTTCTGGTTAAGGCTTATTATTCGACCGATGACTTTTTATTTTCCAATTGGATATTTTAAATGTTAATTATGTAATAAATTTATAAGTACACCCTGTATAATTGCAAATTATTATTGATTAGTATTGTAATAATATTATATTGACGTTGCCGTGATTGTTATAAATTATCCTTATTCTTATTATGTCTTTCACTTAGTCAGTTTGCCTCAAGCTGTTGCATCACAAGATATTATTATACTGTATTAACTATCTATAGAGTAATAGTATTTCTTCTTAGTCATGTTAAATACATTGACCAATATATATGTTAAAGATTACAGTCATTAAATTGAAGCAAGAAAACCTCTGTTCTTTTAAGTATTGTAATCAATAAATGGTTATAATTAAAAATGACCTCGGCACATAGCAACATAGCTCTGACATGAGTTAACCCTTCAGTTGTTCACTATTTTAGACTGGAATGTTACGCCTGTCATGACATTTGTTTTGTACAGCGAAAAAATATATGACATACTATTTCTTATAAAACTATTTTGTGTTTCTTTCATGAATTGTAATTATTCAGATTTTGAATTTAGGATAATCATAGTAATTTGAGTAATTGTTGCATATATGTAAATTCGGGACAAAGGATTTTAATGTTCATTGTTTGGTGTCCAAGTCACTTTGTATAATATAATGAGTAATAAATTATTTATATTACCTTTATAGTTCCGTCATGTGACTTTGCGTTTGTCTTAATTACAAAGACGCGTTTCGGAGTCGTAGCTCCAAAACGTTATGTTTATGTAAACTGTTATGTTATGTTTAATGTTTTAACGACCTCTACGGGGTGAAATTACTGAAGATGGAGCTACGACTCCGAAACGCGTCTTTGTAATTAAGACAAACGCAAAGTCACATGACGGAACTATAAAGGTAATATTAAAAAATTTATTACTCATTATATCAAAGGATTTTGTTTAAATAGGGTCAATCTACCATTTTCTACTGTAGGTAAGTGATTTAGCTAGGTGTTTAGGAAAACTCATTTAGATAGTTAAATAACTGTAATGGGTGCGTGTTGGTTACGTGCAAAACGGCTAATTGTGGGTTATCTTATCTTAGGCACCATGTTTTGTAAATCAGGTCAGTAAATCTCTCGGCACATGAATATAATTATTTAACCCTGTCCAACCAACCAGCACACCAGGGATCCAATTTTGATAATTAATTTAGAAACATTAATAGAAACTAATCGAACAAAAACTTTGGAAATAACTCTAGACACATGTCATGTTTAGTTGTACCCCATTTTAGGAATCAGCCATACAGCCGTACAACTGGAGGTAACACTGGTTTAACGATCTACCAGGAAAACCCAGGATGTTATGAATCTTGTTAATTTAGCGTGGCATAATTTTCAAAACCAGTGAAGTAAAAATGTGGAATGAACTTATCGGTCGCCCACTTTGGTCCAGATTGTAAACCTGCCTGTCATTGCGGGAACTCATTGATTGTAGTTGCCACTTGAACACAACTCTACTTTCTGCACAAGACGAAGATACGTCTTCATGCGTGTTCGTGTGTCTTTGTGGTACATCGAAGTGACTGTTCTAACTTAGTAACTAAATGGGACCATGTTACATAACCTTATCCTTAAACTAAAAAATTGGTTCTACTATGATTGCTGTTTTCTCTCAACTATGTGGAGCTTCTATTTACAACAAAAATACTTTTTGTGTATTTGTTAATTTTATCTTGAAGAAGGGGCAAATAATTTTGTTCAAATGGGGTGAATCTACATGAGAATTGCCTTGGTCTTTATTTTTGGAAAACTCATGTAGGGTGTTTAATAACCAGATAAATTTCCTGATAATAAAATAAATCTAATTGGCACATTTACAACTCTAACCAGATTTACAAAGCAGGTAATACTCAAGATAATCTAACTCCTCCACCATACCTCGATTTTTAATTTGTTTATGCCACCCGACATACAAATGTAAGAAAAACTTTACCTACCTAACCTGTCATCTAAAACCTGAATGTAAAAGTTGAAAATAAATTATGGCAATTACGCTATGATTGCCGAAATTCATATGTACTAAAAATGAAAAATTATTATTTTAATTCATGTTCCGTATGTTTTTACATATATTCAAATTCATTTCATTTATTCATTTTCCATTATAGTGACTCCAGCAGATGAGTTAAATATATCTATAATAAATTTGTTATGCTTCCCACAGTAACCGTGATATATTAGGACAGTACTATTTATCGTTGTTGTTTTGTCTTTTATGTTTAAAAAAAATTAAGTTTTTATTTAAGAATTTCTTACTATATTTCTATACACAATTTTTTCTCTCTTCTTTTTGGGTTTTTTTTTTTTAATGTCAAGAGTTTTTATTTTGGCAAAATTATCTAAAACACTTTTCATAATTCTTTTAGTTGGTTATGTAAATTAAAGTTATTGCTTAGGGTGATGAACATCAGAGCATCAAAATTTTATTTTTTGGGTTTTCTCTAGATTTATTGCAATGTGATTCCCCCTGTTCGATTTTGATTTCATTAATTCCTGAAGATTTCCGTACTTTGACTTTAAAAATATATAATTTAACTGGTCTAATAAAAAGAAAAGAGTCCAGTAATAATTATTGTAATTATGATTTACTGGATAATTTTACTAATAATGTATGGTAGTTCATAGTCTGTATACATTTCTGAAGTTTGTTTCTGAAGTCTTGTATACTAGCATGTCATTACACTAGTGGAGAAATTAAAGGATTCAGAGCAAGCTGGTCATAAAAACCACTTACACTGTTCTCCAACTCAAGCATGCTGCATGCTGCATGCTTTCTATGCCCTAATAATGGTTGACCCTTATCCCTGGTAGAGTTATAAATGGTCTTGCTTGTTCAACTCTTTATGACCTACATTTTACGCTCTAACATTTTGCCGTCCTAGTGCACTATGGCTTTACTTTCTTATAAATATGTTGAATAGAAAAAGTTAAATTTTTTAATGAAAACATCTGTTTTGCGACCTGCTGAGTCTAAAAAAGTTGTTTTTGGAATAATGTCTGTTTTTATGAAAATATTGACAACCTGGATTATAAAATGTCTCAATAATCGTTCATAATGTGGTCATAATTATAATGTGGTTCATCGTTATGGAAATATGGCACCAGTTTCGGCTCATTGTAAATGTTTATTTGAGCGAGTGTTAAATGCTCTAGAAATTACAATTTTTATACATTTTTCTCAAATATAATGTAGAGGTTTTTTTTATGAATTGTTCATCAAATTCATTTGTCATAAAACTCATTTGCTAAATTTCCATAAGGGGGCCAAATTTCAGTTAGTGGTAGGTTCTACCACAGCTCATTTTCTGTAACTTTAAAATGTGCTTCCATTGTCGACCAAATATGTTTTTTACAAAATAATTTATAGTTTAAATTAATAATAGACTTCACCCACTTTTAATAGTTGACAAAGAAGTCAATCCAGTTATCTCAATCAAATATAAAATAAATTCTGGTATTTGGAAAAATATAGATAAGTTTTCATTGTCAAACTATTGTGGCTGTGTTTCTTGTATCACTCTGTTTCATCTTTCCTATCAGATCTCTTTTGGTCAACTTTTGTTCTCTCCTGAATCTGACCTATTGGAGTATTTAAGGACTAGATGTCTTTATGTTATGCTCTTTTACTTACACAAATTTTTATCAAGAATGTTGACCTCCGTTTTTGACTGATATACATGTTGTTTTCTAAACCTCAGGAAATCGAAAAAGTAATTTTTGACATCCCGCCCATCCGTGTCATTGTCGTCTGTACATATGCACGATAGGGGACACAAAAATTAAGATAGGAATACAAAATTTTATATTGAGATCTAGTGTGCTCATATAGAATCCTATTAAAATTCAAAAAATTTAATTAAAAATCTCAAAATTGGTGACCATTTTAATAAATTTTTTGTTCATATCTCGTGTGTGAACAAACAACTTATAACACACTAAATTAGATACAAATTTTCAGATTTCAATTCTGCATGTAAAGGTACCAATCTCATATCTCTACAATGACAAAGTTATTGTCAAAAATGTAATTTCAAACCCTGACCTCGTAAGAAAATAGTTACGAAATCTGTCGAAGCCGAGTCACTGACACAAGTGTAGTGAGTTAAAGTTTTCTCATTGCAAGACACTAACACGAGCAAAGCAAGTGGAGATGTTTTAACATACACAATCTGTTATGACCTAGTCAAAATCAAGGAAGTAGTGATATATAGAATTACAAGGTTAAAAAAATCCGTATAACAGCTGTTTTAAACCATACTGGGTAAGACCCTTTGATACCAACTTTTGGGCATTATATTTAGAGGATCTGTTTATATTGTATATGATAAGGCTGGTTAAGTACCATGATGAACTGCGTCCACTTGTTTTATATAAGGTGATGATGACCGAGAGGTTTTTCGCCTTTAAAACAACATGGAAGAAATAAACAAAAAATAGATTTGCATAAGAAGACACTAACAAAAACTGTTTCAACTATTATTGCAGCTGCAGCTGAGTATATTGAAACTTCTCTCTTTCTTCTAAATACAAGGCACTTGGAGTGATTAACAATAAAATAGTAGCATAATGGTACAGTTTAAGTAATCAAGTATTGCTTCAATGTAAGCTGTTGGCATTACTTAAGAATGCATGATTCACTACTCCTGTATTTATTTATTCAGTATTAGATTTCAAGGTTATGTCATGCTTTGTCTTTACTCATGACGTGATGGTTTATTTAAATGTTTACTCGGTTCGAAGAAATTGTTTTTGATATTTGTTTATGTATTACAAATATTGTGAATAAATAAAGTCCTATCTTTTTCGTTTCCAACTTGCTGAGTCGCCCCTGTGTCTTGTATGTCAGATAGAAGAAGAAACCCTACAACACATCCTTCTTGATTGTATCATCAGATCAGATATCAGAGATGAGCTGAGGAGAAGACTCCAACCTAATTGCACTCTTGGACGAATTATAACTGATAACACCTACTGGAGACTGGCTAGTTATGTGTATGAGAGACACCGTGCAGTCGGCATTACCTGAGGCTGGATGCACGCACCATGAAGATGAAGAAGGCAAATATTGTGAAAATATATTTAATCATAAGTCAACGTATAGACCAGATCGAATCATTTTAGAACTTATTAACTATGGGAGTAGTAAATTGTTTGAAAAAGTTAGAAAAATGTATCAAAATGCTCACAAACTCTCTCACTCATCTCCAAAAAAAACAACCAAAACTAATCACCAAAAATATCAGTTAAAAACTGTTGTCAGTTAAAAGTGAAAACGAACCTTGGACAAAATATTGAATAGGGTTTAATCTTGGCTTGCTTGTAACATAAATCTGTCCTCAACATAAATCGTATTCGATTAAAATCAACCTTTTAATGATGGTGATCAAGGTTATTTTTTTATTTTTGTTAATTATTCCCGAACCGTAATATTTTTTTACTTGCTATTTTCCACATGGATTTGGATTGTTAATCATTATTTAACTAAAATTTTAACAAAATTGGTAGAGCTGATTTTATGAAATGTCTTTTATAACAAATCCCATAGCTTAACTGAACAGCTGAAACAAAAATACAACCTCCACAACTCATTTATAATCCATCCTGTCAATTCGATATCAGGCTGTGGACAACTTCCTGGGTACACAGAACTGGTGAAAAGTTAACCAAATATGACAATCCGTTGTGTTTGAAACAGTGGATTGGAAACTATTGATACTCTTTACTCGGACTTTCAGCATATCTATACAGATGGCTCACTTAACTCGGTAAATTATCAATCAGGATCCAGCAGAATATGAATTTTACATCTCTTCATCTATCAAATTAAGTACAGAAACAGAGCTCCTGACAATACCTGGCCTTCAACACTGCACAGAAATCAATACAAAAAGATACGCATTCTCACAGATTCTAAAACATCCTTGTGGTATATTGCAGCTTACAAACTGTTTTCTACCACCACTTTACACAAACCATCCACAAATTGCTACAGGAATTGGCAAACACAAAAATTGTAGACCATGAGTGGATTCCTAGACATTGCAACATACCAGTCAATGAAAGAGCTGATAAAGGTGACAAAAACGGCTCTGCACTTTCATCTGAAACGGATTGCAACGGGGATCTTGTATGAGAATGAATTGACAGTTGGAGCAAGAATACAATAGGTTCTCAAATATAATAAGAACCAAGGGACCAACAAATATACATGAAGCTTCACAAGACATGTCCAGAGTGGGACAAAAGGTCGCGCAAGAATACCTCCATCGTTTCAACTTAACGGATTCACGTTTGTGGAGAACTTGGAACATATCATCTTGAAGTGTGCTATGGGGGAGTTTCTACAACTTTGGGTAGAAACTAAAAAAAATAACTTCAGTTAAAACCAAAATATCAACCAACCACCAATGCTATTAATCCTTGTCTCCACAAATATAGAAGATGCATCGTCCCATTGGCATTGTCTGAAGCTGGATGGACTTAAGAAGAAATAACAAGCCCGATATTTTGTTTATTTTTTACTAATAACTCACAATATTTTTGGAGAGATGCGACCAATACTTTTGAGAAAGTTGTAATTTTGTGTTTTTTTTTCTTAGGGTAACTACTCCAAAATATTGAGTTATCAAATAAAATTTTGTTAAACATACTGAGATTTAGTCAAAATATGCACACAAACCAAACTTGATTAACATTGGTCCACTCATTTGGGCTGTAGAGCATTGAACAGAGTCAGACCGACAGAAACGTTATCAAAATCACTTTTTTGGACTAAAACGACCTCATAACTGATATTACCATGACAAACTTGATACTGGTGTTATTGATCTGATCATATAACTTTCTCTACACTACTTATATGAGAGAAAGTAAAGCAGACTACATATTTATGTCACATAAAAATTTATGTAGAACACTTATTTGTAAATGTAGAAGTCATTCTTTACTCTTATAAATTTTAACAATTTTATTACTAAATGAAACACAGAGACACAATAGTTTTATTATTTTTAAAACTAAATAACTCTATTCTTTTTTTGTTATTTCAGGGCCAGTTTAAATATACCATTTCCAACCAAATCTCACAAAGAAAGAAGATCTAGTTTCAAACATGAAGCTAACAGAAACAAAGGCAATAAAGATAAAGGATCATTACCCAGGTATGTTATTCTGTTCTCTGGTTGGTATTGTATAAGACTATGTTTTATTGATTTGAAAAACGATTAGACGGAACAGATTTGTATCATCGTGTGTATTCTTTGTATGTGTTCAAATAGAACAACCACACTCTGTTTGAGTTATACAATAAAGAAATATAATATCATTAATTACATAAGGAAAATATAACTTTCAATTACCAAAGTTTAGTCTGAACATAGTGCCTAAAACTCCTGATTGTATGAGAGAGAATTGTTTAATAAACACCCTTTGCACAATACACATATTATACTGTACGCCAGGAATCATGTCCGTTGGGTAATAGCCAGTAGGACAGCAAGAGTAGTGTGCGGTTGTCCATTCGAATAGGTCCCTGCATGAGGTTAACCCTCAGAGCTAGGCTACTGACGTCTTGCAATGCTAATATAGTGGTGTAAATAAGTAGTTTTATTATAATTTAATGTTACAACAGTCGGTACATGATGGAATTCCATGATAATGGAAATAATGAGACGATTATTCAATTCCACAAAACAGCTTTAATTGCGACATATGTTTCACCGGTAGGCATTTTCAAGCAACTAAATTGAAAACAAAACAAGTCTAAACTAAAAATGTGAGACAAAAGGAAAGGTTAAAGTAAAGGGGTTGAGGAATGACAAAAGAAAGGTCAAAGATCTAACCTGTGGGATGGAAGTGGGGGTGTTTTAGAAAACAAAGGTTACACAATAGGTCTCAATAGTGGTGATGAGTTAAGATATATTTGTTCATTTAAGTTGGAAGTATGGTTTTTCAAAATTGATCTATTGATTTCTAAATATTCCAGGTTATTGAGTTTCCTACTTTTTTGTTCCATATGCAGAAGTTTAACGTTTAACTTAGGATCAAAATTATGTCCTGTGTCTAATAAATGATTTGCAAAATTTGAATTAGATTTGCTATACTTCCAACTGTGTACATGTTCTTTAACTCTATTCTTAACTGACCTTCCGGATTGACCTATGTATTCACAATTGCAATCATTACAAGAAATTTTATATACACATCTATTTACTAAACTATCTCTCTTATCCTTATTGTTAATATTTGGTTTTATTTGAAAAAAAGTTTTTGATTTCCATTTTAAAGTAACCAATTTATAACATTTAAAAAAAATTGATTTAAGCTAGAAATATACATATATCTACCAGTAAACTTAGAACAACTTTGTAGGTATAAAACATAAGACCTTTTAAAAACTTTGGAGTACAGAGGTGTATGTTTATTACAGGCTTGTAGTAATACTCATTCTGTATGCCCTTCGTGTCACCTGAATTTACATAAAATATTCTCAAGTCCTTGTAAATAAACAGACCTTGTAATTTTCCTATCTTACAAACAGCATAGTCCATTAGATTGCCATTTATAATATAGATAACAGTTAAAAAGTCACAAAAATATTCCTTTAAAACCTAATTTGACTGCATTTTTCTTTAATTAGTCATTACAGTAGATATTAGATATAGATAATTCACTGCATCATTTTTGCATAGACGTTTTATCTATCTCTTTAGCCTATATAAGTTAAATATATTCAAATACATTAAAAAATATGTATTCAAACTATTTACTTGGCTTTCCTCTAATATTTAGAACAAAAAATTAAAATTTTATATTCTAAAGTTTTAAATAGTACTGCTTAAGTGTCAGGGATAGCATTCTTGATTGTTGTGTTACGAGTTTCAATCCCTGTAGAGGTTAAAAAAAAACTCGGTTTTGACCTATGATCTTAGAATAAAGTGAGGAATTATAATTGGTTGTAAATTCAGATTGCGAAGACTAGAAACAGAATTATTACCCAATTGAAAAGCAATCTAGCTGACTATTTTACTTAGTACTGTTCTAGCTCACTATTAAAGCGTCAATATCAGACAAAAAGGAAATGATTTGCTGGTTTTATGATTTACAACTTTCAAAAGATTATAGTTCGATTAAAATAGTCTTTTAGATTTTTATATAAACATGTTTATTTTATGGTCTCTAAGTTCTATGGTCATAGAGTATATCTCTATGGTTTACTTGCTCCTCTGTCTTCAAGTCTAACGGTCATATAAATAAAGTAAAGGAACAGGAAATAAACAAATAATCGTTTTCTTTTAGTTGAATCAATTTTTACAAATTATATGATTTTTATTACAGATTTCCATCAAGACCAGATGCTCTGGTTCCTGATGAACAGATTGAAAACCGCATGAGACAGTTGGAAGAATATCTTCGCAACTTACTCAAGATTAATCTCTACAGGGACCATTACGAAACTGTAGGTACAATTTGAAATATAAATTTTGTTTAAATAATGTAATTTTATATACTTAGTTCAAAACTTACTTTAACTGTTTTTTTTTTTTTTTTGTTTGTTTGTTTTTTTGGACACCAATACAAAATCTCTCTGTTTTGTTGATTTCCCCAACAAAGCCCTCAACCCGTCATCTGTTCATCAGTTACTTCTTTCTGGTATGCCTACCTTCCTGTTTCTTTGGGGGCATTTATTACCTCAACAAACCTGGCCATATACAGAGGGTATTCAACAAATATGTCATTACCACCTTAATATCCTTTTCATAATTCTTTCTGTCGTAGTCTTTTCTACTTTCATTATATCATTATTTCTTATCACCTTTTTCACATTTTCTCTGGTAGTCTATTTCCAACTATCTTCTACTTATTGATCCATGTTTCCACACCATACATCAAAATTTCCTCTTATTAGAGTAGAAGGTTCTCTTTAAAAAAAATTTTTTTAAAAACCATTTGAAGTATTCTCTATGCCTTCTCGGTTGTTCTCTTTATTTCTTCTTTACAAAATCCTTTACTGATCCTCCAAAACAGTTTCAAATACTTGAAATATAATTCTATTACGTACTTGTCATCTATTTTCAAATCATTCTCATGTACTCTGTTTACCGGTAATTAATCTTCCTACACCTCGTATAACACAGTTTTAATTTTCTCATCAACAGTTTAATGTCCTATTTATCCTGTATTCTTAATCGCCAAGATAAAAATATTGTTCAAAGATACACATTGAAACCCATTGCAAGACAGTTTTAAACCAGTCCTTCAAATTTTTTTCAGGATTCAAGGGCTGCTGTGGTAACATCCGTTACACTATAAATAAAATAAAAAGATAGATAGAGAAACTTTATTATATACATCTTAAAACTACACCTTTCCACTATGTTTCTACATAATCACCGTTTAAGTTGAGTCATTTATCATAGTGATGGACTAGTTTGGAAATCCCTTCTTCACTATAAAAATTGTGCCGTCTGAAATTTTAGCAGGCCTGTCACCACCATCTTGCAGTTCTTCATTATAATCAAAGCACTGGGATCCCAAACCAATTTTTCATGTGCGTGAATAGGTCACTGAGAACTAGATCTGGGATATAAAGCAAATGATCAAAACCATCCCATTTAAAATGATGCAACAAATCTTTTGTTTGCCTCGTTATGTGAGGGCTAACGTTGTTGTACAAAAACAGAAAACCAGAAGTCAGCTTAACCTTCCTGGCAGGCAAGCTTTGCCGGGCTTTTTTTGTTTGCCGGGTGAAGCGGTTTGACCCCCATACAATTGATTGTTGTTTTACCTCAGCTTTTACGTAAGACACCCATGTTTCATTGGCAGTTCCAATTATGTTTAAAAAAATCTTTTTCTTTTACTTTGTAATGTTGCAAATTTAATATATATTTATAATAATTATTGTAGTATTTTTAACCTTTCTGTGGTATGCTCATGACATTGGTGAACTTTGTTGCTATTCTCATGTATATACTGTTTGGATGTTTACTCTTTTATGTTAAGTCATACAAATGTTACAGTATGCACCAAAACAAACAGTACTGAAATTATATGCTTAAATTTTTCATTTTATAACAAAACTACAAGAGTGAAAGTGAACAGAGACTTGTAGTTTTATACATTCACATGTTTTATGTCCCCCTCATTAAGTTTTAGGCAATATTCAGAGCGTTCTTGCATACTTTGAAACATATTGGTGAAAAAGGGTTGTTACGTTCTTCTAACGCAACGTGATAATAATTGGTGGATTCGGAAAATTCTTTGCTTTATCATTCCCCAAACATAGGCCTCAGGTGGGAAGAGATCAGAGAAATTCTGTGGGTATGAATATCTGTTTCTTGAGAAACTAGGCGGTCGCCAAACGTTTCTTGTAGCAAAGCAAAAGTATATAATGCTGTGTGACTGGTGGCGACATCCTCCTTAAACACTGGGAACCAAAATCCAAATTTCTAACATCACAAAACCTTGTGCGATCTTTTACAAAAGTAAGATCGCAGATGTAGCACACCAAAAGGTTGCACGCTCACTATGTTGTGGCTTCTCTACAACCATATCAGGAAAACGTGGGGAGTACATGTTGATGAAACCGTTTAAGTAGACATGATTTTCATCTAAAAATTGTACATTTGATAAGAACTCAGGTTTTCAGTATTCCATTGATAACATTGAGGAACAATAAACAACTTCGGCTTGTTTGTTCCTCTTATTTAAAGGTTGGGCAGATTGAATTTTATACTCAAATCCACCAAGATTCTTAAACATTCTTCTCAAAAATGTAGCACATATATTCATTTTCAGATATTTCCAGCAGAGGCTTCTTTTCTAACACTGTAAGACCTTCTGAAGAAAAGTCTGCCATGGTTTTCATTTGTAGTCCGGTGGTTGGACAGCCAGTATAAACTTTTCGCTATGTCAAAACACTACCCGTACAACGAATCTTTTCTATGACACGACATTACACCACTACTTGGCGGCTACTTGTGAAGTTGTTCTTGAAAATCAATAGCAGTTAGTGCTAAATTTCGACCACCTGAACGATCTGTTCCATATGAACGAAAATAATACTGGAAACTTTTTCTTAGATTTTAAGAACCACTATAGCGTAAAATAAGTTCAGACTAGTAATTAATAACAGCATATAGCAGCGTAACATAACAACAATCAACAATGGAATCAGCTGATCGAAAAATTCACTACAGCTGGTAAAATTTCAGTACTGTTTGTTTTGGCGCATAACATATATAAGAATAGTCTAAATTATGCTGCTATCTATTGGCTTTATATTAAATCATTAAAAAAAATAATAATGTGTCAAGTCATACTGGGGATAACATAAATGTGTTCCTTAATTTTTTTTTTTTTTTATTGGAGACTATTCTATACTATTAATATTTTCTTACTACGTAATAATTCACAAAAAATAGTTACATTTTTAAACATATAATTTTTTATTTTATTTATAATGATTTTTTTTAAATCCTTATATTTACTGCTTTTAGTTATATTTTTAACTTTTAAAATCATGAAATCAAATTTTTTAGTTTTTGTATTATTAGATATATTTGTTTACAATCTATATGTTAACAAATGTGTGCTAGTGCAACTGTCTGTTTGGTTTTAAATTTTCAACAAATTGGGTGGGTCTAATTGTGGTAATTAATTAGACCTCCAGAAGTACAAAGCCTTCCCCATTTAATTGAATTCCTCTCAAAGATTTCTATCAAATTAATGTTTCTTCTTCTCGGTCAAGAACTTCAGCTGAAATTTTGATATCTCGATGTCTCCATAGATCTGCCTCGCCATGTTCCAGAGTTGCAGAGTGTCAATAGAATCTCCAATGGTGGTTTATCCCCTTTCAATTCCCTAATCTTCAGCAACAAACTTCCTTTCATACACTGCGGGGGAGAGCGTTCAATCGAGTCCTCCCCATTACATACTTTTCAAAATGGGGAGCCAGTAAGGTGGAATTGGAACAGATGTTTTTTGTGACGAGATGTCTAATTCTTGCTCTTACTCCAAATATTTGCTCTAATCTACGGATGTTCTTGTTGATAGCTAGGTTGCGAAAGAGGTGGTGTGTAGTTTTCTCTTATTCCTAACTTCTTGCTTATTTGATCTTGAAGCAACTGTCAGAAATGGAACTTTGATAGGGATTACATTAGATCTGGCTTAGGGACCATGTCTAAACACTCCAGATCATTAGCCGATCTTCAATCATACAGTTTTATTATTGAAGATGATGAAGACAACATCCTTCAGAATGAAATAGCGTTTGCAAATCACTTTAACACAACCTTTTCCAAAAATTAAGGTATAAAGTTTCCGTACCCTAAACTTCTTTCAAGAAGAACAGTATCTAACCTGTAATACCATTTGTTCCTTCATACACATGAATTCAACGCTTCTATCTCAATTGAAGACCTCCATCTGGCCAATTCTTTTAGAATTGAAGAAATTGGTGTTTATAAATTATTATTTTTGTTATAAAATATTACACAGAGCTTATATCTACTACGTTCTTAAACCAGCAGTTACACTTTAAAAATAAACAAACTGAATTAACTTTTTTAAATACATTTTATGTCTAATCTTATATAATATGCATCTTCTGATTACTTATTGCTTAATCAAATCAACTAAGAAATCTATTTCTATCTTTTTTGAATTAATGTACAAAAATTATTTTCTTAACAACTTCTTATGGTGTCTTTCTTTTTCCTGCTTCAAGGAAAATCATCGTGAAATACAATTTGCGACATTTGGTGAGTCTGGGTGTTTAATTAATTTATGTTTTGGTGTTTTATAGAATGCTGTGTTTTGTTTGAATTTAAGACAAATTAGTTTTACTATAATAGGTCTGTACAGATATATTTTGGTGAAATGTTTGGTTTTTGTCTGTTAACAGATTGTTGAAAGTTCACGGTGGTTTTAGTCGTTCCTGCACTTGTATTTTATTTTAACAGATTTTTACTTTTATAATAAGCATATGTGATTTTTTTTTATAATGTCTAATTATACAAATCAATATTAATTTTTTATTTATTTTATGTATCTTTATTTGTTATCTTTCAATGTATCAAATTTATCTTTATTTCCATCATTCACAATCAACTTAATAAACCCTCAGGGGCTAATTTTGATGCATACAAGCTTGAAAATTTCAAGGATCTTGGGTTTTTTTCAATAAGAACTGCAGTAAGAAATAATCAAAAAATTGGCAAGTTTTCTCACAATTTTTCTTTTACGATTTTGAATAAATGTAGTCTTTAAAGACCCAAACGAAATGTCTTCTCTCAAAAAAAAAAAAAAAAAAAAAAAAAAAAAAAAAAAAAAAAAAAAAAAAAAAAAAAAAAAAAAAAAAAAAAAGGCCGGTTTGTGAATTATTAGTTATGAGGCTGTCATAAAAAATGTAATTTCTCAAATCACAAGTATACAAATATCGTGATTTTAAAAAAGGAACCTTGACTGTCGTCATTAAATGCTACGTTTTAATTAAATACTTTTTTTGATGGGAGACGCATTTTTGGTACAAGTGAAGCAAGTTTAGGCCCTATTATAATATATAAATGTGTTGTTTTTTTTTTTCAAAAATGTTGTCCATGTTTTATTTTTACTTTTTAACTGATGAATAGTTTGCTTGGTTTTAGGGATGGGCGAGTGAGAACGTTTGTTCAATGTTTTTGGACCATTTATTTTTAAAATATCTAATACTACAAATCAGGTTTGATTTTTTAATTATTTTATGAGGACATCTAATTATCTTTGCCCGTTATCTTCAGTATAATTATTTATCTTTCTAGGGCTCAAAATCAACTCAATGAAATAAGATAAAACTTAGGTTTAGTAAAACAAGCTTAAAGTTTAGTGATTTAAGAAGAAATAATAATAAAAATCATCAGACAAAGCCTTTATCTGGGTACACCTGATTAAACTTGAATAACTTTAAATGTATTCACAATACAAACATTCAGTCTTCTGTTATAACTTGCTTATTATTTCCATGAACAGCTCTATGCAGTAATTATTTCCAGTCTATTAATTTCAAACAATAAGTTCATGCTTTTTTTACACCTAATTACAAATTTCTATTTTAGGAATTCTACGTATTGCAATCTCCTTTATGAAAACCTTGATGCTTGAAATTTGAAATAAATATGTATAATTATGTACACAGAGGTACATACCTATATTAAACTTACCTGGAGGTTTGACAGATATATTCACATAATTTTATTTGCTGCATTTGCATATTTTATATATCTGCATATCCTTTTAGAATTCACGGTTCTATGCCAGATTTTGATACAATAAAACTTGAACACAAATAGTACGTTTATTTATTCAAACATGTTTTAATGACAAAGTCACCATCTTCAATGATACACTAGCTACAATAATTAAACTATAACTTTAAACCATATTTGAATAATAAACGTAATATTTGTGTAAATTTGAGTTCAAGTTTTATTCCATCAAGTATACCCATCTCACAAGTCAAGCTCTATATTTATTCCAGATATATTCGTCAAAACTATTAAAAATATTGCTTTCATTTTATTATAGTTTCAAATTGTTTTACACATGTTGCGAACAATTACGATATTTTACAGCTTTTTATTAATAGGGTGAAGTGTGTGGTTGGTAAAAATGTTCCCGCCTTTGTATCAGATATTGTTTTGCTTGACATGTTCAGCAGGATAGCAGACATGTTTGAAGAAAAAGTAGGAGAGTTGGTACGCGGAACGCTATTACTTATAAACAACTTATAAAAGTTTTTTAGAAAGATTTTTTTTAAAATCTTTTTGACTAGTGAAGTTTAAACTATTTAATAAAACTTCTTTTTTGTAATTTGCTTATTTTTTTCACCTGAAACAAATTAGGCTAAAATTGTCGTCCAGGGCATATTTATATCACCTTCCATGGACTTATATTCTTGACTAAATCTTTTGTGTCGCACAAATACATGTGTAGAAGACTTAAAATCTCCCCTGTAAGGATTTGAAAATATTCCATTGGTATTTTGTACAATTTGATTAAAATATTTTTAGTTTACAAATTTATCAACTTCTAAACTTATCATTATTCCGTCACGCAACAGAAAACACGTTTGAATCATGCAGGTTCAGACAAGTCCAAGGTTTTGCTAACAAGGTCACAATCAGATCTTACTGTTTTCTTCAATAGATAGAAAGACAATATCATAATCATTCTTTAATAGGCACACCTCATCTATATATACAATATGTATTTTTTACAAAAAGATAAACATATAAATAATAGACAATAATACACTTTATGTGTATATTTTGGCTCTAATGTTTGTCCAAAAAAAGAAAGAGTAGATACGACTGAAGGGAATTATAAAATAATTTGGTTTACAACAATTGTGAAATACTTTTCTACGTTGGAGGTCTGGTTCATAACAAACTTTAACTCAGTTATTATATTTAACTGTTTCTTATGATATTGACATTGAATTGTACGAAAGAAAATATAATTTTCCACAATAAACACTTTATACGTTCAAGACATTGTTTCATTGACCGAGCCATCATCATCTGTTGAATACATGTACACAGACCACCTTGGTAGTGATTGTAGTTCAATACCAAGATGATTGTTGTACATGTAATAATTAAATATGGAGACTGGGTCCTTGTAACATGGAAAAAATGTGTTCTATTTCATTTGTTGATTAAGTTTTCACAAGCTCATTTCAAATTAATCTAAATTTAACTACATGAACCCACTTGTACTAGATATCGAAATTGCATCTTTGGCATACTGGGAGAATTGAACAAAAATTTGTAATATAGAAATTTGGATATTTTGGAAATTTTTTTCTAGTTGTAATATTTTTATTTTGGATACAGTTACCTGGTATTATTAGAATGCATGTCGAGGATTTGGTAATGTAGCATGATCAGTTTTTGATTTGGGGAATTACTTGGAAGTTGTAGTATAAATGTAACAGAGGGAAAATTTGAAGATTGAGTTCATAGAAATTGGTGAAGATTAATTAATTCCTGAGTAATTAAATTAAGTTTACCATTTTGATCTGTGTTCTCAGTAAGTGACACGATTTATTTCTCGTTTGGAATGTGTATAAGTAATATATTATTGTATTTATATTAATCTGTTATAGGGTTATTATTTGATATGATGTATTGTTCGTATTATTAATATGATTTTAATTGGATCATTGATGTATATAAAAACCTAATACACAGTGTCAACTCTCAACTTTATAAAGTGTTAAATGTAGAGTATAAAAGAGAGAAAATGGCAACATAGGCTAGACCCATGGTGGAAACTAAAACTAAATCTGTAACGAAGAAAATAATTCAAACCTAAAACATTTATCTGATCACATTTGTATTTAATCTTAGCTTTAACTATTCAGGCCTAGTTTTAGGCTCAAGTTCTTTTTTTAGGTTATAGATGTAGTTTTAGTTGCTAATATGGCACTAGGCTATATTGGTGCCCCCTCCCCATTTCTGCTCTACGTTTAACACTTAATAATGAAAGTTGATTTATACTCTCGAAATGTTATGTATTAGTTTTTTTATATACACAAATGATTGGAAATGTCCAATTAAACCAAATTAATAATCTATTGTAATTAGTATTTATTTATTTTTAGCACTCTGTTAGGCATCATTGCTTTTAACAATACTGCACAACAATATAATAATGATTGTAGTAACAAAGGATATGTCATAATTTGTGAAAGTACTAAAAACAACATTTATTTACATAAAAATATAAGGCATAAAATTTGTGACAAACTTTTTTTCATGGACATAATTCCAAATTCATGATTTAAAATTATCTGATAATGATGGATTCTTTGCATGGTTTAATCAGACATTTGCCATCATTTATGTATGTAAAAACTAATACTGACACTTTGAGAGCATACATCAACTAGCTTTATCAAGTGATAAACCTAGAGCATGAAAACACCAACAGCCTAGTAACATATGGTCGACTAAAACATTACCTAAGGAATACCAGCATAAAACTAGTTTTGAGCAATCAAAACTAAATACAAACATGATTATAAAGAACTACCAACACTTGACTGCACTACACCAAGAACAGTAAAAAACTAACTTTTAAAGGGTGTGGGCCAAGGGAAAATATTATAACTATTTATCGGAGTGAACAACCTTCTGCCTCCTTTTACAGATGTTTAGTGCGTAATTGAGTCATTATTCCTGCTTCATATTTAAGCAACAAAATTTTAGCCTTATTTAAAGTTGAAAAATTCTTATTTTCTATTTTAAATTCAGTTTTTATTAACGGACTTTAAATGTGGTGTGTTTGTATAATAAAGATTCATTAGTTATTATTCATTGATTTTTTCCCCCTTTCTATTAGTAGTATATCTTATCAAATAGGTTTAGAGTGATCACTGATCATCACTATTACAGTAGAACCCCTCTATACGTCACCTTCGGGACTGGGGGCATGGTCGGAAAGCAAAAAAGGGTTGGATTATCCGAAAAAGTCAATATTTATTACATATTATATAAAAAGATTTTTTTAAGTGAAATAAGGGATATATAAACTTTTAAAAGTCTATATATAAACTCTGCAAGTACTATAGCAAATCAATAGAAACAACACAAGAGATGACACAGCACTGAAGCTGGAAAGCGATAACAAACCGGATGAATGGCGCCAGACGGGCCGTGAGTCATCGGCTAGTCGGCACAATATCGCGAGCTCGAGCACGGTTGAATTAACCGGAGTAACGGACCACCCGAGGGCGGATTAGAGGGGTTCTACTGTATATAAATAAATTGTAAAACATACTTTTATGAATTTGTTCGTTATTTACAAAAATGTCGTATATTTTTCTATATCAAATTTTTTTTTTTAAATGTATAATAGTTTCTTGTTTATGTTCTATTCATTCTTTACACTGTATTTGTCATAAGATGTGACTTTATTTTAACTGGAAAAAAAAAAATAAGCTTGTTCATTTCACATTGTCTGTTTGCATCATGTAGAGAAATTTGTTTTTTTTTTTAATATAATTCATTGTTTTCTAGGTGATGTTTCTAGAAGTTAGCCAACTCTCTTTCATCCATAGTTTAGGTGTTAAAGGCAAAGAAGGAGCTATTTTGAAAAGAACAAGAAGCGCACATCCCAGTAGTGCAGGATGTAACCTGTGTGGTTTACTAGATAGCGGTATTTGTGTGAGGTAAGTTAGTCAAATTGCTGGACATCTATTAAGAGAAACAATGGATTACTTTTCATCAAATGTTCACTAAATCATAGTCCAATAGACGTCAAATTGATGGGTGTCATCATGATAGTTAACCAGCCCCACCATACAATGTAATACTAACAGATCTTATAAATGTACAGTAGAACCCCTCTAATCCGCCCTTGGGTGGTCCGTTACTCTGGTTAATCCGACCGTGCTCGAGCTTGCGATATTGTGCCGACTTGTCGATGACTCACGGCCCGTCTGGCGCCATTCTTTCCGGTTTGTTATCGCTTTCCCGCTTCAGTGCTGTGTCATCCCACTTCAGTGCTGTGTTCTATCGTGTTGTTTCTATTGATTTGCTATAGTACTTGCAAAGTTTATATTCAGACTTTATTATATAAACTTTTAAAAGTTTATATATCACTTATTTTACTTCAAAAAATCTCTTTATATAATATGTAATAAATATTGACTTTTTTCTGATAATCCGACCTTTTTTGCGTTCCGACCATGTCCCCAGTCCCGAAGGTGACGAATTAGAGCGGTTCTACTGTAATTCCCAAAGTTGGTTTTTTTAGGTGTTATAGAAGGTGTATAATATTGGTTATATAACAGGGTTTATTAAAACCGTTGTTACACAGATTTTCTGAACGTCATAGTTGTGTATATCACAATATTCTCGACATTTGCTAGGCCCAAACGGGCCTCTTATATGTCTATATATGAAATACTAGCGGCTTTGCAAGCAATTATTTCAGATTCAACATTGATTGAACATAATACATATTGTGGGAATCAAAATTAGCTCAAAACAATCATAGCTTTGAGAATCTTTTCTTTTTTTTTAATTCAAATTTTATATGGCTGTTATTTTAATATTTTCTATATGATTTTTCTTAATTTCAATAAGGTTTTATACCAAATTTCATTTTTCTATCCTAATTTTTGTGGCCGCTATCTTGCTTATGAACAGAAAACATGGTCAACCAACGGATGGGATGTCGAAAAAAATTATTATTTTTAATCAAACTTACTCTATAATATGTATACTTGGTAAGTAAATTTTGTTTTTTCATTTGCTTTGTCCTTATTTTGTAATTTTATAAATGTATAACTTAATGTTATTAACACGTTAGCTGCCAAGGCCTAATACGATACTCTTGCCTGGAGTGCCACGATTACCAAATTATTTTTCCATTATTATTTTTGCATCTACCTATGTTAAATAATATAAGGCAATAGTATTTACTAATTTTATTTACATTTATGCATAGGCTATATAGTTTCGAGACTGATCGGACCGAAATGTAATTTTTCGGCTTTAATTTTAATCGTTGTATAACGTTTAAGTCCGATCGGACCGAGGTAATTTTCGTGTAAAAAAAAAATCTAAACGGGCTATTTCATTTCTTTATGTTGGCAAGCTCACTGTTTTATTTGTCTAATATTTATTTTATAAATACATATATTCATTTTACAACTGTATTCTTTTTGAATTATTCATTACTAAACCAAAATGTTTTTGTAAAATTTTTAATCGGTCCGATCGTGCCGACAAAAAAGTGAAAATATCCACTGATTTTATTATTATATTGAGTAACCATGGTAACGGTTATTAAAGCATACAATATACTACGTCTAACACACGTCTTTACCCATTCCAGAGAACACCAAAATTGGCCGATAGGTTGCTGCACTATCGAACTGTGAGCCACAAAACAAAACATTACGTCAGTGACTTTATCGGTCCGATCGTGCCGAAACGCTGCATGTACATTCACCTTAGTTTCGGTCCGATTGGATCTTTATGGCAGCTAACGTGTTAAACAGTAAAATCATATATTGAGTCATATTGTATTTGTTTATATCTATCTTTAACTATTGCAGATGTAACTATGTATGTAGTGATATCTGTGGAGCTTGGAGGAACAGATGGCTCGTTGCCAAAGACACTTTCCTTGCCTACATCAGACCCAAAGACGGCAGAGTCAAATGTGTCATACTTTATGATACTGGCTTTGAAATCTCTTCCGGCATTTTTTCTACTGGCTTAAGAAGAGGTTTACATATTATCAACTTATCAAGGTCAGTGACAAATCAATTTGAACAACAATTTTGGTAAATTAATCATAAATGTCATTCTGGTTTTAATGTTATTTGATAATTATGGATTATTTATATTATTAATATGGTTTAATCCACCTTTTACCATCATTATTTGTGTATATACAAACTATAATACAATATTTCAAGAGTATAAATCAACTTCAGTTGTAGATAACTGCCAAGAAAGATTATTTCCTGTTTTTTGTCAAAAACTCGGTTAACCTACAACCTACAGAAAAAATACAAAAAACACTTTGTTCATCATTAAAAAGTAATTTTTTTTGTCTCTTCTGAATTTTTGTAAAGTTAATGGTATTTGAGATATTTTAATATTAAACATTTTAAACAGCCACCATTTTTTAAATATACAAAATAAAGTCTTTATTTACGCTACACCTATAAAACTTTATACATATTTAATACAAATCAAATAAAACACAAACATGGAACATTTTAAATTAAAATAAAGGGAAGAATTAGATACCCTCTGTAGGAATCCTGTAATGAGGGTTACCTTTACTTCAAAAACTAAATGACAAGTTTTTTTTTTTCTTCAGAGTTAAGAAATAACATTTAACATAATCACAACATAAAGGAGTTCTACAGCAAAAAAAATATATATATATTTTTTTTTTATATATATAAGCATTCTTTATAGAGCAGGTGAGATAAACAGGGTTTAATTAGTTTTTAAAACTATCAAATAAATAATAAAGTTGTTTGCCTTTGTGGCCCTTCATGAAACATATAAATTAAACAAAGCACACAAACTGAAAGCAAAAACAATAATAAAATATATAATTGGTGGGTATCTGGAAAACTAAGCGTTTTCAGATAAATTTGTATTCTTAATTTTTCTTTATTCTGACATACGAGACATCCTGTATATAATATAAATACAGAACCTTGGAAGTAATTTAAAGCAATTAAATTAATGAATTCATCTATTTCTGTTTTAATCTTTACAGACAGATAGTGATTAAATGCCCAACTCGAAGAATCACCCGTGAATGGATGACACATATCAAAGAAATGGCTCACAGTAAGTTGTACACTATACTATGATTATTGTTTGTGTTGCAGCATTTAATCTGGAATCATAACCTAACTTTATTTTTTCCAAAAACAAATCTAATTATTGACATACCTACTAAGGGAATAAATGTATATATTTTTTTTTCTTGTTTAAATACGAAAAACTTGTCAGTCATCATCGCCTTATGAAAAAAAGGAAGACAAGACATGAAATAAGAAGTTACTTAGAAGTTAAAAATGTAAAACATAGTTTTGAATACAGTTAAAATCTGATAATCCAGCATATTATAAAATGCTAGTGCTATTGTCTGTCACTCATTGTGCAGTGTTTTAAATTGATATTATTTTATACAACTCTTAATTTTAAAATTTCATTTGTTCCGTAGATATTACTTTCTTAAACTACTTAATCATTTATGTTTAAATTAATGAATAGTCATTGTTATTACCCATAATGGTTTGTTTTAACCACTTATGTTAAGAGTCGTATAATTTAATTAATTTTTTCAGCCGTTGACAAATACTACTTTGTATAGTCATAATTTTCTAAAGTACTTTTAAAACTTTATAGTTCAAAGAAATTGTACTAAAAAGACATTGATCTGAAAATTTTATAGTTTGGTATTGTCAAAGTTTGGAGCATATTGGATCATTAAACTTTTTGTATAGTTGAAATCTAATTCATTGAAAAACAAGAACGTTTGTCTAATTTTTGAAAAAATTTGAACACTTGTTTTGCTTATTTAATAATAAAAAAACATTTTTATTTTAGGAATGAATTAAACAGAATTTGCTTATGACCTTTATTTTTTGTTGGTTTTACTTTCAGATAGTGACTTTACGCAACGCAATCGCTATAGTTCATTTGCTCCACAGCGTGAAGAATCTTTAGGGACATGGTTTGTAGATGGATGTGATTACATGTCTGCTGTGGCTGATGCAATGGAGAGTGCAAAGGAAGAAATATTTATTGCTGATTGGTGGTTAAGTCCAGAGATACACATGAAAAGGCCTGCAGTTGAAGGTGACCGGTGGCGTCTTGATAAAATACTACTAAGAAAAGCTGTAAGTATGAAATTAGGATCATTTAAATAATAAAACTAATATTAAATGGGCTTTTCTAATATTCGCATTAGGATAATGAATATGTGTGTTCTAGTTTTATTCTATCATGTACATGTGTATTAAAATAATTTTTCCGTTCTATTTCTTAATATGTGGAAATGATAAGTAAATAAATTGCAAAGCATGTAATTAGTTTTATAAAGTAAAAATGTATTTGTACAAACAACTTTAAAAGATAAAAACTTATTATTGTTGTAATGTATAGGCTTTTAACAAACACATATCTCAATAGAGCACTGTTTAATTAAAAATGAAATTTTAATTTTGGTGTAGATATAAAGTTACGAAAAGAAACAAACATTTATTTGCTAAAGTAAAAATAAAATTAAACTGTACTGTACTTTTATTATAAAATAATTATGTAAAGAAGAATAATTTATTTCTGTAAAGTTTTTTTGAAAGCGAAGTCACACCAATTTTTTATAAATATTATGTTGATTTTTTTACAAAATGTACAATACAATACACATATGTACAGATAAACTTTCCGAAAAATATTATCTTAGAACCGAGTGCAAATCTTTACTGGTATAAATCAACAGCCATGAAACCGATTGATATTGTATTTCAGTTGTCAAAACAAATAATTGTAATATAATAGTGATAATGTGCAACAGGTAGCTGACTGGTTGAACCAAGCCCAGTTAAGAGAATTTCTATTGTATATTACAATCTAGTTTATATTTCTATTTTTGGGATTTTAGTAATTACAAATTTGGATATATATAATTGGATACATATATTCAAGCATTTCAACATGAGCTATTTAGGAGAGTGTTGTAGGACATATGGGTGAAAATTATTAATGAATAAATGGTGCAAAAACTATGTACAAACTTTTCACTTGACTATCCTCAAATCCAAAACTATCAATGTGGTACAGGTGTGTGCAAAGGAGCCTTGGCAGGCGATACAAGAGGGGAAAACATTGGAATTCTCTCAGACAGCCAAGCTGCCATCGAAGCGCCGAGTTCTCCAATCATCAGTTCAACAATGCGTACAAAAACTTAATGAGCTAGGCAGGAGTAAAAAGTAGCTCTCCTGTGGGTACCAGGATACATGGGAATAGATGGGAACGAAAATGGTGATGATCTTGTGAAGAAGGGGGCATCCACCCCATTTGTCATTAATGTTCATATTCACACAAATCCCGACTACAAAATCGGGGGAAAAAAAAACAAGAACTTACACAAAACTAAAACACTTTAAAATAAATATCAGTCGACTCACAGTATAAAAAAAAATGAAAAGGCTGAGTGAAACAGATTGTGTCTATAGGCGTAAGACTTGCAAAAACTTGTTTATTGCAACACTTGCAATAGTAGATTAATTTGCTTTGGCAACAGAACACAGATCAATAAGACATTATTATATTTTGTATTTATACATTGTATTATACATTTATTTATTATATACATTATACATTGCTTATGTTTTGTCTAAACATACTTAATGAACATCACTCAGCACTCTATTGGAAGTTTCATGAACTATGGAATCATCTAAGCATGACTTTGTGTTTTGTGTGTTTAAAGGCACTAATCAAGCTTAAATATTGGTTTAAGGTTTAAGCTTAGCCGCGTTTAAAGGCGCTAGCCACACGTTAAGGGTTAAGACATATGATAATCTTTTAGAAGATTTATGTGGTAATATTCATAGATTGCAGTGATATTTTTAGTTTTTTTTTCTAAGTTAGGTTAGGTTACACTCCAGCATATCTGTTTCCATTTTCTTCTCCTTGACTATTTGTCAGCTGTTAATGTTAAACATGGAATGGTGTAACAATGGTAAATCGGTGTTGAAGAAAGAAGCGATTTTATAAATAACTTTCTTTGTTATTTGTTTGATAATTTTTGCCACAATAATGAATTGTTGTTAATCCTAATTGTATAATTCATAACGCCTAAGAAGGGCAAAAGTAGTAGTAAACGGCAGAGGTAAAAACAAAAAAAGGTATATTTCATATATAAAAAAGGACTATTCAATATTATTTTGATTTTAATTTCAAACGCATTATTTAAATAGAGTAGGGCCCCGATTATCCGAGCCCCGACTAACCGAGTTCCGGTTTAACCGAGTGTTTGTACACTGTACAGTACCGTAGCGAGCGAGCGGAGTGGAGTGACCGCTCGGTTATTTTACTCGCTATTTTACTGTGCTTCAAAGAAGCGGTCCAGTTCAGTAAAGCAGAAAACTCTGATGAACTTTTTCACGAAGTACGCTTAGTTTTAAAATTCAATTTTCATTGGTAAAGTACCAGTACAAAACCGTTTTCAATACTGTAGCTCTTTTTAAGTGTATTTTCATATTCACCATTGACCTTGTTTTAGATTTGTAGGCTAGAATTTTGATTTACAAAAACTATTTTTATTTGCTGTTCAGTACAGCATATTTCTCTATTTTTAATATTATGAACGTAATATTTAGTACAGTGCAGTACTGTGGATTTCATAATAAAGTGAACTCAATATTTTAATTCAATTTTACGTCTTTAATTATTACTGTATCAACCCCAAAATGTCTTTGTAACGCCCGTAATACAGACTGACATACGAAAACGCACACGCTACCATTGATTTCAATGGCAGCGGGGTACGCTCTCATCGCCGATCTGTGTGCCCGTGTTATCAGAGTTTCTGGTTATCCGAGTGTCCTCTGGTCCACATTAGCTCGGATAATCGGGGCTCTACTGTAATCTATATCACGGCAAATAATTTTTTTTTTTTAAATTTTTACTGAAATTTTTTTTTGACTCAATAGGTTGACAAACTTATCTAATGATAATAAAATTCAAGTGTTTACAACCAATTTGAATAAAAAATAACTTTTAGATAATGTTTACCAACACACAAACAACACTGAAACTCGGAAGTTCCCAAACTCTGCATCACTGTGGTGTCCTAAATGACACATTTCTCTAAGTTCACTGAAAAATGTTCCGATGTCCTATACAATTTTAGTTATAACAGAAAATATATACTTTTTATAGTACATACTTTATTATAGTCAATAGTAGTTCTTTTTGTAGATTAACTGGTTACATGTTTCGCTGTGACAGAGAGCATCACCAGGCTAGCTTATGTATATAAGTAGTTCAAAGGCTAAACAATATTATTTTTACACTTTTCTTGAAAAGGAAAAACATGAATACGCTTAACACTTTTTGAAAACAGATATTTTGGTAAAACTAACGTACATGTTTGATATTTTTTGAAAAATTAAATGAGTTGAATTTCTTCCTGCAGGGAGGCAATTGGTTATGAAAATTTCAGCTTCCAGAAAACAAATTACAGCCTATGGTGAAGAAAAATGAATTAATTCTATGGCAAAGGTTGTTTTTGCTTGATACAATGGTTTTCCAGTGAATTTGATTTCTGTCGCACAAAATCTGTACATATCACAACTTATATACTGGTTTGAAAAATACATCCAAGAATTAACATCAACAAGTTTGAATAAATTCAAGACCCATTTATTGCCAAAACTCTGTCTGAATTTACTTGCAAATGTTATTTAGCCGTCGGTGTTAATACATTGAAGACAAAATTTGGTGGCATGGAACTAATGAACTTTTGGAATGTCAGTAAAAGTTGATTATCCGGTGTGTTTCGTTCATGCACGGAAGATGGCGACTTTGTCATTGAAACATGTTTGAGTAAATAATTGTACTATTTGTGAGAAACATAAGTCAAACTCAATATTCATACACGTGTACAGTTTTAAAAAATTGTATTTTCAGTGAAATCGGCCACTTTGTAGCAATCCCATGCTGGACTGCTAAGAGGCCCGAACAAAATTTTAATTTTGAGCAGTAATGTAGAATATTTTTCTATTTTTATTTGTTTACAGATAGAAGGTGTAAAAGTGTTTGTTCTACTGTACAAAGAAGTTGAACTTGCCTTGGGAATTAACAGCTTCTATAGTAAACACAGACTTGTAACGAGTCATCCAAATATCAAAGTGAGTAATAATTTTGCGTCTTTAATATCTCCCTCTAGTATATTTTGAGGTTGACAGAAATGTTTCTAATTTTTATAAATGATGAAACTGAATTAGCTCTTAAACAAATAATCTGTTTCTTTCAGGTTCTACGTCATCCAGACCATGCTAAAGCAGGAGTGTTTTTGTGGGCCCATCATGAGAAAATCGTTGTTATTGATCAGAACATTGCATTTTTAGGAGGCATTGACTTATGTTATGGACGATGGGATGACTACAGACATCGGTAAGAAAGAATACAGCTAGCGTGATAACATTTCTTCTAAAATAAATGGTGGAAAAAAATTGCACAAGCTTTCTCGCTCACCCATCCCCAAAACCAAATAAAAACCAATCAAAACTCTTCGCCAGTCAAAAAGTGAAATGCTGTCTTGTTTTTATATATTGAAATGGAGTTTGCTTGTGCCATAAACCCATTCTCAGCGTGAATTATAATTTGTCTAAAATTATTTTATCCCCATTATTTTTTAGCTATAATATTATTTTTTTACTTACGATTTTTTGCACATGGGTTTGGGTCAGAATCTAATCTCTACATTTCACTAAAATTTAAATGATATCAGTTAAGTAGGTTTTGTGGAATTACGTCTTTATAACCAGTTCTTTGTTTTTACCAATAACTTACAAATTGGTATTTTTGAAGAGATGTTAACCCATTGTGGATCCATTTAACTCTGAGCATGCGACAACTCCCAGTACAAATTATTTTGACCGAAACTTTGCACTTGCATAGCCTATTAATTTGTTTTAAGTTCTAAGGTAATAATAAGAAACCTACTTGATACTATAAAGTCAAATTCCTACTTATATTTATTTGGCACAGATTAAAGTTAGTAATAATCCAAAAAACACCTGAAACTTTATTTTAAATAACTTAATTAAACTAAGGAACATTTACACCTATGTACACATATTTCCATTTTTTAAATTTCCTTTTTTGCACTTATTAATGTAGTTTGGTGTTGTAGGTTTTGAAGCACTTTGTCTACGAACAGGGGTATTTGGTAACATCCAGGGAAAGCCACATTATCTCAAATTGGGTCCTATTTTAATACTGCACACTTTGCATGTATTTACCTTATTACAGTGTAGTTGTATTTGTACAATTCCAAATAGATTTATAAATTCCCAGATCTAGTTAATTAAAGAACATTTTCTTATAACCTTTTATTTTACAGTGCATTATAAGAAAACTTGACCGCCTTTGATCCATTCGATCCATTCTAAACATCCCATTATTGTACTCCGTGATAACAGTAGGTTTTATCACTTCTTCTTCAACATTACGTTAGTTTCCAGATCGGTGTATCTGTTTTCTTTTAGAAGTTTAACAAGAAGGAAAGGAGAGTGGTACCAATTGTCAATGAAAATTTTATATCCCAAACAAAAAATGACTGTGTTAAGTCTAACATAACCGTATCGCTTTCAAGAAATGTGTCACAAACTTTGTCCTCTCCTGCATAAAATTTAAAAACAGAACAATACCCAGACCATAGCTCATCCACTTATATACTTTAATTCCGAACCTAGCTCTTTTTTTTATGATCGAACTGATTGTATGATAAAGCAGGATTTCATTTTCATAAGAAACATTTTGTTTAGACTACTAGGTTTTCAAAAACTTGACTTCACAATGTTACAGGCTTAATAACTTAGAACTCTGTAAATCTCGCTCCATACTACATACGACATGGTCAACACAGACCCATAAGAAGTAAACAATAAATCGGCTTTCAATAACAGGTATGTTACATAAAGTTTATAAACAAACTGAAATGAAGTCATAGAACATGTTAAATACAGAAACGATTGCGTTCTCAACATGGAGTTGTGCTTATAGTCCAGTGGCAACACTGCATCCTAGGCATGGGGACGATCCGCAATGGGTTAACCAAAATGTTTGTGTTTTTGGAGACTACACTTGAGCAAAATCTTTCCTTTTTTTCCCCTTATGGCAGTTTTCCCTTAATTTTGAGTTATAGAAAAAAAGTCTTATTATATGGCCAAAATATGCCTGCATATCAAACTTGTTTAAAATCAAGGAATGCATTTGGGCTGTGTGGAGCACAGCACAGCCATTATTCGTAAAACCACTTTTTTTTTTAAATACATGGAATATTGAAACAGATGTATTCACAAAAACTCTACCACAATATTTGTACCCATAACTTACTCTTTACTACCTGTAATATGTGTAAACTATAATGGAGAAAGAAAGCTTGTAATGTATATATTTTCTAGTTTTAAATAAAATTTTCTTTTTTTTTTTAGTTTAACAGATTTAGGCAGCGTTTCCCAGTCTCTACATCAAGTTCTACCAACTACCAGGAGAATGACATCTAGTAGACCTGTATCAAGCACGAATAGTTCTTTACTTCATCTGGCTAAAGCTACAAATGCATTGGGTATTAGCGTTGTGGGGATTTCTAATCAGAATGACAGGTAAGATTTAATTAAAGCATTCAGGAGAATCTCTCTCCATAATTAACCCCTAAACTCTTACCCATCTAAATCGTTTATTAAAGTACATATTTTACACCTCTCATATTCCTCTCCCCCCCCCCCCCCATTAAAAACTACTTATATAAATATATTACAAACCTTTCAAATAGTTAAGAATAGTTCTCTTTCATTCAAATTATTTTACTGAATGTTTTGCTCCTTGTTATTGTAATACAAGCAGATTCTTTAAATGTAATACCCAAAAATGACTCACTTAAACCTTGTTGGATATATTAAATTATATTGGGAGATCAAAGTATCTTTTCCATTATTGTTTTAAGTTTGTTTCCAGTATCAAGGTGGTAGGTTTGTTTTAAATATTTGCTTCACAGGTTTTATGAAACTTGTAATAATCTAATCATGTATGTCACTACTTTCTTGCAAATGGCTGTCAGTAGTACCAACTGGAAACCAAAGAAAGAGCTCTGATATTTTATAATTGTATTATATTGACTTAATTTCCGCAGTATATATGTGAAATATGTACTTTTGATTATATGCGTATGATCTACAATACAGGGAGCTTCAAAAAACTTCCAATTTTGTAAATTTATTCAAACTACTTACAGAGCTGGTTTTGGTGTCACTTTGCAGACATCCCATTTGAAGTCGATTTACAAAGTTGTAAAGTCCTTTTTGAAGCACTCTGTATTTTAAAATTTTGTAGTACACTGGAAACATAGCATAAAATATCTTCAAATTTTGGTATCAATATCTCAATCCATAACTGCGACTTTTTGTTTATTTTGACTGCTACAATCACATTCTAAAGTTCGGTAAACTGAGTGTGAATATCTCTATACAGATAAAAATAATAAAATCTGAATATAATTTAATTCATCTTTAAATTAAATTTAGCAAACAAAATTAACAAGACATGAATTCTTTAAAATGAAAACCATAGTACATTAACCCCCGTTGACACGGTTCACTTTTGACCTTCACACCGAGTGATCAATCGAGGTGATCACTGGGAGTGAACACTTTTTATTTATACGACTCACCTAGAGTGAACAACTCAGTTCAATTCAAGATGGCGTGAAAGGTTGTTCGTTCTGCTGTAAAGCTTATTTCTGTGATGATTGCTTGCTAGAGGGTTGAAAGATTTTCTTCTTAAAAAGATGAAAAGAAAAAAAAGACATTGGTGGGTAAGAAATTGGGTTTATTTGGGAACCTCTGCAAATTTACTTAAGGAGTGGGCTGACAAAGATAATAATATGAACAAAAATATTTTGTACCAATTGTTTTGATTTTTTAATTTAAGATCTTCGGTAGTTAAACCCGATTTGTCGAGTTCTAACAATTGCTTCCAAAGCAAATTCTTGTTTATTTTTACTGTTTATTGTTGTTTATCCTCACACTTTGTGTTCCACAGACAGTCATGGTTCTGCAGAATGCTTAAAAAAAAATTATCTTCTTTCCACTTATTAACCGTTTTAAATCACTAAGTATTTATTAAAATACTCAAAACAGTAATTAAACACAAAAACACAACCAGAAGAAGGTTTTCTATGAACACAACGAACTGATAACAGGCAAGATGACCAGACAGACAAGTGGATGCTCAGTTGGTCATTCGCTCTCAACTTTCTTATTTACACGGTTCATTTCCTATTCACTCCCAAAGTAATCACTCAGGGTGAATGAAAAAGTTGGATTTGTCCAACACTATTCACTTTTCCTTTTCGAGGTTCACTCTAAGTGATTTATGAATGATATGATGTTTACACTATTCACTTTTCATTTCAGTCGGAGTGATCATTCGGGGTGAATGTCAAAAGTAAACCGTGTAAACGTGGCTTAATATGAACTAATATTAAATTAACAGATTTCAAAACTATTAATGTAATATCATATTTGTTTTATTGGTCAGTTAACAAATAAATTTAAATAGGGCTTAGTAAAATATTATCATAAAACCAAAGTATTGTTTTTTAATTGATTTAATAAATATTAAAAGTCCTTTCTCCTTATGATGTCTGTAGTATTGATAATTTCAATTCCAGGCAAGAAAGACCGAATTCATTGCCTAGTCTGTTACTATCTGAAGCTGCAGTGGATGAAGTAGACAAAAGTGAAGGTATAATGAATCAACCCTCACCTGAAAATATGAAAGCAGATACTCCAGAACTTGAAAAAAGAAACATTTTAACTCTGGTAAGATTGATTGTTAAACATTTCTCTCTTGATTGTTGGATTCTCATTTTACTTTTGAAGAAAACATTGTATTGTAAAAATTGATGATAAAATTTTCATGAATATATCCATTTTTTGTCAACCTGTGCTCAAAAAGTGTTTTGTATTTTTTCAAAATCTTTGTCCTCCCGTTGTGTTTCAGAAACCGCTTTACCGAAATTGATGAAATACAGAAGATTTTAATGATTATAATTTTTACATGAAATAACATTTCATCTAGATTTTTTGCCGTATTTAAGGAGATGAACTGACAAAGTGTCTCTGTCAACCTTGAATCATTTACAATTTGATCCTTTAGAATTCCATACATCTGAATTAAAAATTATTTAATTTTAATTTATACAACTTGGAATAATTAATTGTAAAATCTTCTCTGATATTTACAGGTAAAAGAGAATGTAAAGTCTCGTGGTCGAGATTTTATGACACTTCTCAGTCTTAGTACAGACGAAAGTGAGACAGATGAAGAAAAGAAAGACGCGGATAAAGGAAAAGGTGATCAATTTTTACAAGAAGAACAAAAAGCACATGGAGTTGATCGAGGCAGTCAATATACAGAAGATACGTAAGTCTTTTATTCTTTACAGAATGTTTTTAATTAAAATTAAATACTATCTATCTGACCTAATGTGGCAGTAGGCCAAGTCGAATTGCAAAAAAGCCATGTTGAGAGGTAAATTTGTGATAAATAAACACCATATGCATTTCTTAACATATTTAAACTTGTTTTTATAAAATTTTATTAAAAAAATAGATGTTAATTACCTGATTATGAAAGGAAAGTTACATAAAATGACAAAAATATTTATAAAATTTTAACATTTATTAAACAGTTTTTATTGAACGACATATTTCTTACATTCGCTACTCATATTTAACGAACAGTTATAAAATTATACTCTTATCATAAATCAAAGGAAGGACACACCAATACAATTTGAAGGACACTTAAACAAGATCATGTTAAAAATAATAGTCACAATTTTCTTATACAGACTTATTTTCTACGTTATAAAGCAATTCCAAAGCCATAAGGCAAATTCTTATAATTACTTAGTATTTAAGTTACTATGAAGTAAACATGTACTGTATATTTCATAAGGTCTTACGATTGAAAGTATTGTAAATTAAATTAAATGTTTTATAGACGAAATTTGTGAATCCAAATTAATATTATTCGCGTCATAGCCCGGGCCGGATAGTATGGAGGGCCGATATAGTCGTGAGTTTAGTGTATTTTTATTAAAGGAAATGGTTCCTAATTATAATACTTTATTTGCAATTTTTGCATGATCTTTATTCAATTTAGACCCTTCTAAAATATACCAATTTTTAACATTTACCTTTTCTTAATTCAAATCTAACAGCGAAGCAAACCAACATAATTATATTGTGTTATTTCATGTCACCATTTTCATAAAAATTAATGATTGCTTCGATATTTTTTTTGATTAAAGGAGAAAAAAAAATCATTGACTCAAATTTTGGAGGTTTTGTATCTGGATTAATCACACGCACTACTTTAAAAACACATGGTATCTGTCCATCTGTGGTTTATTTTTTTACTCACCACCAAAAAAACCCATTTAAAATTATTTTCGCCACAAAAACTTTACACAGATTTTTTAAAATGGCTATTATCTTCCTAATTTGATAAAGATTGGACATTCTACATCCAAGTATTTGCGTTAGTAATCTTAAGTTCGATCCAAGTTGACAACATTAGTTTTTTTTTTCCATCAAATTCTTTTCTGTTATTGGTTGATTGAAATTGTCCTTTGTAACTTATTTTTATGTCTATTTTATGTTCTTTCTTCTTATTATTATTATTTTACTCACAAAATCTGTTAACAACTAATCCAGCAACTTTCACTGTAACTATAACATGTTGTAATTTATGTATATATTTTAGGAAGATAGTGTTGTAATAAACTAAGTCAGTTTTAAGATTCTTGTCGTAATATCACTTTTAGCCACTAAATTGTGTGACGGAACCCACGCTGTTGGGCCGGCGATCCTGTGTCCGGCTCCTTCGTTTGGGCGTCCGATCTTCGTTAGGATGGTTTGGTGGCGGATGGGTGCTTCAAAGATGCAACAGGTAGTTGTGGTTCAAGGTGTTTATTGAACACATAAAGATCTCTGCTGGCTAACCTAAAACTATACTACGGCAAGGCAAAAGCTAGTCTAATATTCCCCCCTTTTTACGAGTCTCACACCGGACGCTGTTACTTCCAGACTGCCAGTTTCCCGGCTTGCATCCAGCGTCCCCCCCCCCTCGTACTCCAGACCTTCTGCGTCAGCAATCTATGAACCATGCATCTCTTACCAATTTAGTTCTATTAGTTTATTATTTATTATTATTAATTATTATTTATTACAAAGTGGAGGATACTTGCCACATTACCCCCCCGCTTACCAGAGTCGGTCCCTTCGACTCCATTACAACTTTTCTCCCTTCATTTTCCAACGTCTCTTTGCTGGACCACCAGGACTTGTCTGGGGTCGGTCTAGTCTTTGACCACTTTTTACCACTGTAACATTTAATTTCATTTTTCATTACTGTCCCTACTGTGCCTAGAGTACCGCCTACAGCGCCTGTTAATTCAATGTTAATACTTTCGATTGTAGTGGCTATTGCTATGGCCTCTTGCAACGTTTTTGGAAATTTTAATTTTGTTAATTTCCCTATTTCACCTGCTAAACCCCTAGTAAAAGTATCCAACGCTCTGCGATCCGCGTATGCCCGCAAAACTTTATTAGCGTCTTCATTTTCCGTTACCGCAATCAATTTCTCATTAATTTCTTTTATTCTGTCTGCAAAATTTTCAATAGCCTCGCCTCTACGTTGTTTTGTTTGCAATAGTTGTTCATAAATGTAACTATCGGGCAGTTTTTCTTGAAATCGCGGTTCTAGCGCGGCCCTAAATTCATCGAAAGTTTTAGCTTGTTGGCAAGCTAAGTCCATTTTTACAAATTGTTTTGCAATTCCTGACAATTTCATTTTTGTTAATTTTATTAGTTCCACGTCTTTCCATCTACTAATTGATGCAATGTCCGCCATTTGATCTAAAAAATCTTTAACTGATTCTCCCCTTTTCTCCCCGTCAAAACTCGGTAACACTGGCACTAAACCCAAATGTAAATCTGATAAGTTTACTGTTTCATTAGCTAGTCTTGAAAATTCCATTTCGTTACTTTCGACCGTGGCTAACCTTTCTTGCAACGTTTCATTAACTTCTACCGCTTGCTTTAGTCTATTATTTAAAAGATCAAACGCTTCTTGCAACGAGTAATCGTTACCGTCGATCGGAATTTGTTCTGCCATTTTTTATTTATTAATTTATTAATTTTTTTTCTTATTGACTAATTATATAGGCCTAATACAAATTTTTTAACAATTTATTTTATTTTTTAAAGTTAAAAATGACACGCTACCCAATGTTATTCAGTTTTTACTAACTTAAACATTTCAATTTAATATATAACATATAAATATTTTCCGCCGCAAACTTTAAGATTTGTCCTGTAGTATTGGTCCAGTTATTGCACCAACACTATGCCTTTCTTTTTATGCGTAGGCTAAGCCTTTCGCATATCATTTGCGTAAGAAAACATTCTAAAAATACCATGCATTATTTTTTCCTTTATTATCAATGTAAAACTTTATTTCCTTCAACTTGAAAATTATAACTTAAAAAAAAATTATTTAAAAATAAGCCAATACAGAAAAATCTTTCCTACCTTTTGTCTTGAAGACCACTTCTGACACCAAGTTGTGACGGAACCCACGCTGTTGGGCCGGCGATCCTGTGTCCGGCTCCTTCGTTTGGGCGTCCGATCTTCGTTAGGATGGTTTGGTGGCGGATGGGTGCTTCAAAGATGCAACAGGTAGTTGTGGTTCAAGGTGTTTATTGAACACATAAAGATCTCTGCTGGCTAACCTAAAACTATACTACGGCAAGGCAAAAGCTAGTCTAATATTCCCCCCTTTTTACGAGTCTCACACCGGACGCTGTTACTTCCAGACTGCCAGTCTCCCGGCTTGCATCCAGCGTCCCCCCCCCTCGTACTCCAGACCTCCTGCGTCAGCAATCTATGAACCATGCATCTCTTACCAATTTAGTTCTATTAGTTTATTATTTATTATTATTAATTATTATTTATTACAAGGTGGAGGATACTTGCCACAATTGTGATCTTTACATTACATTTACAATGGTTGACAAATTTTTGTTCAAAGAAATATATAGTTTTGTAATTTATAATTTACCAGTATTTGTTGGCCCCATTAAATGAATTCTAAGGAACAAATAAAATCAAAAAAAAAAATTGTAAATCACATGTTTTATTAAACCCAAATCACTAGATGTTATCAAGGCTTTTGAATTATATTGCTTCTAATGGAGTTTTAGGAAGAATTAATAATTGTATTTGTTATACATTATACACAGTACAATAAAGTTATTTGGACTTGTTTGTCTTAGAATGCTGGGAGGCGAGTCTAGCGATGATGTGGAATCAGGCAATGGATTAGATGGATTATCCGGTTGTGCCAAATTTTGGGTTGGCAAAGATTATACCAACTTTATCGTCAAAGATTTCAACAATTTGGATTTGCCGTATCAAGGTAATTAAAATCATTACACCAGGATTGTGTTAAACTGGTCATGTTATATTTCTTTTATCATGAATTCAGCTCAATTTGAGGATTTGATAATCTTGGTGTAACGTATCACTCCTGTTTTTAGATTGCCATGGTCACAGTCCTTGTAATTAGACATTTAAATTATTCCTATTGACAATCAAATTATGCTGGAGTACATTAAAATATTGTATAGCTTAGTAATCAATTCATAATTGATTAGAGATCAATAATTGTCATTTATACTTATTTTTATTATCACATGGTTACAAAGTATTTAAAAGTGTTATATAACAGAAACATTTTAATAAAATGCATATGCTAAATACATAATTTATAATTTTAAAGTCCAGCCTATAACAGAATGATAATCTATTGTTAAATAACTATTATTTGAATATTTCCTCTGAATTTTTTTTTTTCTAAATGGTAAGATTTGAGAAGTTATGGATCTATTAAACACTAAAAATTTATTACATGTTCAATGAGCACTGTGGTGAATGTGAACACTATAAATCACTGAATCCCCTACCACAAGTTTGGTACAATAACACAAACACAAATAAAATAAAATGAAATATATTATTATAATTCCCTAAATTATATATAATAACATTAGGCAAATAAATATTTTATTTGTGTTTGTGTTATTGTACCAAACTTGTGGTAGGGGATTCAGTGATTTATACTAAAAATTTAACTTAAGTTATATAGGAGAATTTGGAGGCTCAATTTTCAAAATGTTCATAACTACTTTCATTTTAGTTTAATAAATATTTGAAAGAGTAAACAACAAAAATTGGCACCAAATACAAACGATAAAAGCTTGCTAAACTTATACCTGCCATCCTGTAAGAAAATTGGCACATTTTAGGGATCTATTCAAGAAAAATCGTGGACTGCTATTCATCTAGACACGTGATGGGAAATATATACTTTAAAGATACCATTGGTCTGATATGAAATAAGTTCAACAATATGTAATCCAAATTACTACCCACCACTGGTACACTTTACATACTCACAAGCCAACTTCTTCATAACTTTATTAAACACAAAATATATATTAACGAAAGCTCTTGGACACTGTTGAATCCAATTAATTTTTTATACAGTTAAATTTATACCATGTCAAGTCCTTTATTTGATACATCATTTGAACTACCATTAAAAATAAATCCCACATCCCTTCTGTTTATGTAAACATAAACAAGCAGGATATTTCTTATCTTAAAACAAACTTTACAGTTCAATGCATAAAGGTCAACATCTAGCTTGGATTCAAGAAGGCCTAATCCAAGTACTTTGTTTGTTTAACAAGACAAACAGATAAATCCGGTAGTTTTGTTGGCTTTCAAGTGGTTGTATGGACTGATCAGATGGATTTTGTTTTTTCTATAAAAAGGACATTCATTGTGTAAATAATTGTGCACGTTCTAACTATATATTCCTAAATATATACTGCACATTATCAAGCAAGTGTAATGTTTTTTATATTATAACTCAAGTTATTAACTGTTATCAGTTAAACCTACTATTTACTAATAAGTGTAAATAGTGTACTCGTGCTGTTCACACATAACAGCATCATAACTAACTCATGAGGTTACGATGACAACAAAAGGTCAGACGGTATTTTCTTATGTTTGAGGCTCATCCCCGGAGAACATTGGTATTTCCCTTTAAAACATTATATCATAAACAGTACTAAATTATTTATGTTATCTCTGTTAAATTGTAAAAGTTTGGTTGGTTTGACTTCTTATAACATTGTGAATTCATTTTATTTCTGTTTAAATTAGAGGAAAGTAAAGTTCAGTTGAATCATTTATGTAAAGGAGCTCCTATTAATTTCATGTTTTGTTTTATTTTATTTTAATAAGGTTGCATCTTTTATAACCAAATATCTATGAATTATACATTTGGGAATGCATTGCTGAATCAAAGTTAATTAATTCCTTCCATTATTCCTAGTGACACGGTTAGGGTGTTAAGTTCACTAGTTAACTTATACCCTAGTTATACTAGTTAACTTATAGGACATTCATTGTGTAAATAATTGTGCACGTTCTAACTATATATTCCTAAATATATACTGCACATTATCAAGCAAGTGTAATGTTTTTTATATTATAACTCAAGTTATTAACTGTTATCAGTTAAACCTACTATTTACTAATAAGTGTAAATAGTGTACTCGTGCTGTTCACACATAACAGCATCATAACTAACTCATGAGGTTACGATGACAACAAAAGGTCAGACGGTATTTTCTTATGTTTGAGGCTCATCCCCGGAGAACATTGGTATTTCCCTTTAAAACATTATATCATAAACAGTACTAAATTATTTATGTTATCTCTGTTAAATTGTAAAAGTTTGGTTGGTTTGACTTCTTATAACATTGTGAATTCATTTTATTTCTGTTTAAATTAGAGGAAAGTAAAGTTCAGTTGAATCATTTATGTAAAGGAGCTCCTATTAATTTCATGTTTTGTTTTATTTTATTTTAATAAGGTTGCATCTTTTATAACCAAATATCTATGAATTATACATTTGGGAATGCATTGCTGAATCAAAGTTAATTAATTCCTTCCATTATTCCTAGTGACACGGTTAGGGTGCTAAGTTCACTAGTTAAGATTTAAAAAAAAAAAAAAATCTATTGCTTCCACTGCTTAGCTTTAGCATCCTATTTTGCGTTAATTTTGCCACGCCTAAACACCTTCTTTTCTCACTACAATATTACATTTTGTATTAAGTACATTCCTTCCTAGCTTTACCTTTAATTCTTCCCAGAAAATATAATAGATAGTCATTATTTTTTATCTCTAAATCTTTCCTGACTTATAAGATATACGATTGTGCTAAATAGGTGTAAGACTCAAGTTCCAATTATGTTGCTGACATACAAATCAAAAGGGGAAAAAAATAAAGTTTCTGTGTGTGATTTTGTCACAGATCTTATAATTAACAACGCACAAAATATATAATTTTAAATAAAATATCAAGAAGCCGCTTGGATGATATTTTTTGTAGAACTATTTATGTAATATAATTTATTCATCACAATAAAGTATCTTATGTTCTTTTCCTAAAATTATTCTATAGATTTGGTTGACCGAGGAAACACTCCCAGAATGCCTTGGCATGATGTTGGAGTCATGGTTCAAGGTGCAGCAGCCAGAGACGTGGCGAGACATTTCATAATGCGTTGGAATGCTGTTAAAGTGAGTTTCATTTACTCTTTCTTTCTCCGTATTGTCCAAATCTATTTAAATAATTGAGTGCTTATAACAAGTTATCACTATAAAACTACTACTGAAATGCTGAGAAAAAGAAATTACTACAATTTATACCTCCAATTTCTTTTTCATTTTATTACAGAATGTGTTGGAACTTGTAAACTAATACAATAAGTTGTTTTTTGTTGTATATGTGTTAGAATTTAATAGGGCACTTTGCCTATTAGATTGGTTAAATTTTGTATGGACAAGAGACAGGCTTACCTTGGAAAGTGGTCCTTGGTATTACCTAATAGTACACAAGTAAGAAAACACACAAAAAAAAAATACTAAAGTTCTGAAATATTTCGTAAACACTATTCACTTTCTCAATCAGTAGAGAACACTGTGTGTGTAATTCCAAGGACCACTTTCCAAGGTAAGCCTGTTTCCTGTCAATACAAAATCTAACCAATATATATGATAAATAATGATATATATATATATATATATATATATATATATATATATATATGATAAAAGCTTACTAAAATTTATTGGAAATATTCACTACTTCAGACATTTAATTTATGGCCAAGTGGAATTCTGCGGAACCATAGACAACACTTCAATCTTAAGTACTTCCAAAACAGATATATTGATCAAAATCTAAACATAGATTTTTGTGTAATATTTTGTAGCAAAACAAATTGAGTTTGACTCATACATTACCGAACGTTTTCATCACAACTGCTAGTTCAAAATAACTACATTCGCAGGTGTGTTCTCTCTATATTTTTTTTCACGAAATAGAATTCTGACAACTAAACGCAATTTATTTTACTCATTATAATAAGAATTCTCCCAGTATAACTACATTGTACTTTTAGCACCAGAATTTTGTAGAGACTGGTTGTCTGATTAAGGAGTGGATATAGTCATAAAAAATGTATGGAAAGAGTGTTTGATGATATAGGCATATGACAAATGGTGTATGAAAGCACCATCCTGCTTTACCTTTGTGCGATAAATCACTAACTCGAATAAACTTATAATTTAATTTGAGTTCTGTGCAGAAATTATTAATTGGATAAGGGAAGATGAGACATTCCTTTAAACCATTAGCATAAGTGATGAATCAACGTTTCATGTGAAAAGTAAATGTGAACACCCACGACTGCAGAATCTGGGACAGGAAAAAATATCGAGAACAAGTTCGTAATAGTCCAAACATGAATATTTCAAAGCTCTTAGCAAAATTAAAATGTATGATCCATCAATTTTCATTGAGAAGACGATCAATAGTATTGTGTATTTGTATATGCTCAAAAATTGTCCACTATCACACCATAATGGATGCTTTCACTTCCATTAATAATTAATTCATTATGTGAAAGATGTTCAGGATTTTTTGGATAACAGTTTCCCAGGTAGGTGGATTGTTTGAACAGAGCCAATTACATTGTCCCTATTTTTGTTATGACTCACTGTTTTTTAATGATGTTTCACTAAAGGTTGAATGTATATTCCCTAACTTTTCCATCTTGCTGAACTAAAAAATTGCAAAACACTGCTGCAGCTGCAAAATTGATATAAATATGCTGAATCATGTTTGGCAAGAAATTGGCTTAGATAAGATTTTCTGCTCTATCACCAGAGACGTGGCGAGACATTTCATAATGCGTTGGAATGCTGTTAAAGTGAGTTTCATTTACTCTTTCTTTCTCCGTATTGTCCAAATGTATTTAAATAATTGTTAACACTCAGTGGAAACATTGCAGCACTGTACAACTGTTAGGGTTGGTGATCCAACCGAAGCAGAACTAGAGGGCGTCTACTGTACTTAACTTTAAACCAAAATCTTGATTTATGAAAACCTTGATTTATTTTGCTACAAACAAGTAACCTATTCTGTACTTTTTGTTCTAAATATGTTTCTAAATGCTATTATAATTGTAAAGTACATATCACACTGGATGCGAGTTCTAGTGAAAAATATAAATATTTGTTTTTCTGTTACAGTTAATAAAAGCAAAAATTAACATTTGTTATCCTTACTTACTACCAAAAGCTTACAAAGAATTTATTCCACCGATTGAACTTCCGGATACAAAAATGTACAGAATTAACTGTCAAGTAAGTTTTGATTATTTATTTTGTATAGATTTAATAAAAAAATATTTTAAGTTACTTCCTAAGTATATGGTTTGAAGCTCAAAAATTAAAGGTTCTAATACTGTTATCTAACAGCTCACTTGGGGTAATTTCAAGGACCAGCAATGATGTATTTATCATTTTTTAAAGAGTGGCAGTTGGAAAAATCGTATTTTTCAGAATTTGATTTATTATATTTTATTACACAGTTCTACCATGATAGATGATTCATTCAATATAAGATTATATATAACAACATGATGCTTAATATTAAAACTAAGAATGGATGGAATTTTTCTTCTAATCTTAATTCAATCGATTCTTAGTAGAATTTAAAATATAAACAATTATTCTTGATACCAGTAACAATATTTGATTTGAGTAGAATCTGCTGCCATTTCTAGGATTTCTTAACTTGTGATACTTTTCAGATGAATATCATTTTCAAAAAACTATTTACTACTGCTTCATCTTTCAAAGGAGTCATTTTTTATAACTCAAGTAATCTTCCACTTTTCTCTGCCTATAGGATCTGCCCTCCTCTATGATTATTTGACCCCATACTCCAATGTTATTGGCTAGTTTCCCTAATTCCCTGTTTCAGTTAATTTTTACCCAATAGCATTACATTATTAAAGATTATATCTCCTGATTATTCATTCATTGATATAGTTTGCCGTTTTAATATTTTAACCCTTAAAGCGCTATGTAAAAATACTATAGTACGCTCATTTACTGTAAAAAAAATAAAATTTATATTTTCTCAATTTTTTTTTTTTAGATTTAGGTAGTTTTAGTCAAGTAGACAACAGAAATGTTATAAATTTTCACTTAATAATACTATAATGAATTTTTTTATAGTCAAAATCAGGATCGTCTGGATGAGCCATTACAGTGTATATCAAATATACACATTCGATAATAGTCTTAGAAAAAGACAAAACTAACAAAATATTTATATTTATTTACCGCCAAAACTCGACTTAAATAAACACACAACACTCAACAGACGTCAACAACAAGTGCAAGCGAGAGTGAAAACACGAAAACAGCTGACCGTAATAGCCCGCGTTTATAAACGCAAAAAGCAGTACGGGAGCGAACGAATACTAGTCTTTGTTGCTAGGCAACCATTAACAATAACAAAATATTTCTAAATAGTCGTCATATTGGTTTAGAGGGTCCAAATAGACAAAAGCAATATTACTATGCATTCTATCGGATATTTTATGAACTACAGCGCAGTAATGGCAGACGATTGAGCGATCACGCTTATAGGCGCTAGCCGCGTAGTGGCAGTGGGCAGTGCCGCGTCTGTAGGCGCTATCCGCACGGTAAGGGTTAAATTTTCCTGTAAATTTACATTCTACCATTTTTTATTATTATTTAGTGTGAGCCAAGTTAGTTCTATATCCTTCATAAGGCACAGAACTTGCTACACTAGATCAAATTTCATTTCCTGGAGTAAGAGATGTACCAAAAATTAGTAGTCTCTTTTACTCCAGTATTTCACATTCAAGAATGTTTTGCAGTAAACCTCATTTCAAACCCCAATGATGTACACAGAATACTCCGTGTCTAGTAACAAAGCTCAAGACTTTGCTAAGCTTTCCAGCCGTTTACCCTTTTTACAGTAACGTAAATATGTTCATATCTTCTGGGATATACTTTTCTTCTACCAGATGCAATGCAAAATTTGAATCTCTACTTTCATATTATCTAATATGTTTCCTACTTAAGTTTGGCGTATGTCAGTTGGATTACACCCACATTTCATTTTATGGAGAATAACAGCACCTTATAATATTGTTGTTCTGTGACTAGTTTGATCAACATCATCTTTATATTTATTTTAAAATTGACTTTGAATCTAAAATTGAAATTTCATAATACTTTAGTGATATTGTTTTTCTTGTTAATATTTACTGTAGAATAATACTAAGATACTAATTTCGATTTATCAAATAATTAGTGTTAACGCTAACAATATGTTTCCTTACATAGATAGTTCGAAGTGTCAGCCATTGGTCAGGTGGCTTCATGGATGTAGACACTTGGGAAGGCAGTATTCATGCAGCTTATGTTGATATTATATCAAAGTCGCAGAGATATGTGTACATAGAAAATCAGTTCTTCATCTCGTTGGCATCTGTACAAGTGCGAAATCAAGTGGTCGATGCGCTGTTTAAAAGAATACTCCGAGCTTTCAGGTAACTTTAGTTGATAGAACATATAAAAACAACTGTACACCCAGTGAAGCTATTGCACCACTGATGTGTTATAAATAACATTCTTTGTGGGAGTTTATTGTTTTCTATCATATATTCGTATAACACTTATAATTATTTGAAAAAATAAATTGTTTTCATGATACAGTAGAGTCTTGCAAACTCAGCGTAATGTGGACCGGAAGTGTGCCGAGTTTGTGAAAAGTCGGGAATAAGGGCAAAAAATAAATTGTAATTGAAACACCAAAGCGGCAGCAATATCAAACGACTTTGTCGATAGCAATATCCCATTGTCGGCGGTGTAAAAACACCGCGGCACCAAAGCGGCGAGTCAAACGACTTTGTCGATAGCGGTATCCCATTGTTGGCGGCGTAAAAACACCGCGGCATTAGCACCCGTCGGTATAGCAGACATACACCTGCAAAAACGTTTGATGGGCCGCTTTTTTCCCACGAATCAATTTAGTATACATTATGGAAAATATATCATTTCTTTTCAGTTTTATTTGACTGGTTATGATTTACGCACAGTAAATAAAAATGAGCGAGTTACGAAAACAGAAGCGTGTGTTGGTTTCGATTGAAACACGGTTAAATGTGTTAAAAAGACTTGACAGAGGGGAATCTGTAAAAAAGCTTTGTGACGAGTTTAACGTGGGAAAAGTATCATCAACGATTCGAGCGATCGAAGTTAATGCCCGCTTTGGGATCTGCCGTACTTTTACGAACATCGCTGTTTTTAGCAATATATTTTTTCCCGTCGGGGTCGCCGAGTAATCCGGAATGCCGGGTTATCGAGTGCCGAGTTTGTGAGACTCTACTGTAACAAATATTTTATACGAATGAATATTGTAATTTAGTGTTATCAGACAGGAATCTGATTACTGGTACTCACTTTGCCAGTTTGACTGGTGCTGTCCTTCTTTTATATGTAAATCTTTTTTTACAATAATAAAGATAATGTGAAAAGAGTAGTGAGGACTTTAATCCTTTCAGGTCCACTATATTATGTGCAGTTGCACTGTCTCTTTCAGTCCACTACTGTTTTTCATCCGTTTTGGGATTTTTTATTGTTATTTGTAAAAAGCTCATATTACACCATTAATAAATAGTGATGACACAGTTTTTATTTACAACTTTATGGCCTGTTTATGAATAAGTAATTTTTCGTGTTAAAGTTGCTAATTTTTTTAACAGGGACATATTTTTCTATTCCTTAAAATGTTTTCTTTCAATTAGTACTTTTTCCTAGAACAAAAAAGTGCTATATATATATAGGATCAAAAACTGTTCAACTATTTTTGTGTCTTCCATAAATAAAGCTGATACATGCATGTAAGTTTTAATATTTTAGGTTAGGTTAGGGCTTTGTTATAAATCTTATACACACACACACACACACACACACACACACACACACGTATATATTATATTATATGATTTAGAACAGCTTTTTGTGAGAAACTGAAACTGAAAGTTTTCACAATAAAATCACTTTTATTTTACAATTTAACACAATGTTGACAACTACACAAAAGCGTAAGTTCTAGGAATAAATGGAGCAGAAAGTTGCAGGTGGGAGAGGAGTCACGTGTAGTGCCTTGCATGAGTCAGTTGCCCACCCACTTGCCAGTGATTGTTCATAAACCAGTCACAAATGTCTGAAAAAAACTAATCAGCTTCAATAACCATATTAGTTACACTGATTTCAATGTTATTTACAATAAATATAAATAAATATCTGATTTGAATTTTTTATTATATTCTCCTTTATAGTTTTATAACAACATAATAATAGAATGTGCACAAGATGTGCCAGTGGACTATAATAGTAATTATACTAAAGTGTGCGGGTGGACCCATAAGACTTCTGGTACTTCTAACTATGCTGAGTCTCTGTCGTGCAAACACTTTACATTCATACAGGAGGTATTTTGTTATCTCTGTTCATTAAAGCAGAACTGACAATCGTGGCTGAATGATCAATATGAGATACTTTATTGCATTAGTTTTGAGGAAGCTCTCTTAATCTCCTCCCAGTGAAAGGACTTGAATTTAGCAGTTCAACTAAAATCACATTCCTCAGTTCACCTTTTGGCCAATCACTAAATATTTTGGACGATAAAGGGGTAGTTTGTGCATGGTGATCATCAATACCTTCATGACCCACTTGAGAATGACCTTATTGTCACCAACACTGATAATAATTTGTTAAAGAAAAATACTTGTCAATTTTTGATTAGTTTTGACAATCAATTGAATAAGGACAGTTTACAATTTTAAAATAGGAACAGATATTCTCTTGATTTCAATACTTGTATTCTAGCCTCGTCAGCTGCGTGAGTGAAGCGAAGTTACCTTCCCATTATTTTTAAGGGGCGTGAATGACCAAAATAACACCCGTTGTAAAACATAAGACTCCTCACATGTCTTTAAATTATAAGCAGACATTTTTACAGCGTGTAAGACTTTTAATAATCTGTTGTTTGTGATGATTTGTGTATGTTCTGTTTAAAAACTAAATTCAAGAAGAAATGAATCAAAGGTATTATCCGGTGATATTGTGGCCCAGCCAAGGAGCCCACCAAACCAAAACCATAATAATTATAAATTAGGATGTAAAGGAATTCTATATAATAAAATATGAATTGGCACTTGCGATTTTGTTGAGCAGTGCAATATGACGTAGAAGGGGGGGGAGAGACGAGGAGTGGAAGGCTTGAACTAGCAAGCTGAGCGGGAGTCTTTTCCGAGAGACGCTAGAAGGAAGACCGCTACGGGACGAGGTCAGGTCAGTCCATTTTCGGCCACGTGCTAGCTTAATTAAACGGTATGTTTTTCGGCCACTATTAAGGCTTTATCTTGCCGTTATGTCTTTTTTATAAATCATAATTAATTCTGTAAACTTTTAATTCGGCGATAAAATAAAATATAACATTTAATTTCACTTGCGTTGCGTGCGTTCATTAGCGTCCTAACCCGACTCTTTGGCCCATCCTGACAAGATTCGGCTAAAGTGTACGCGGTCTCCAGCCAGCCGGAGCTTCCAGCTGGTCAAAAGAAGTGGAGACGGTCACAATATTTTTCATTCTGGGTAGATACATGGCTCTTATGTACATTTCAAGGCTAGAATAGAAGTTATTCTCAGCGCTGTCTCCCACTTGCACAGCTAATGTGACTGAAGTATATGTAAGGGTAAATCTTGTTTAAAACCATTTAAATTTAATAAATTGTCTAAATAACAATATCTTTGTTTATATTTTGAAGTTGGTGTTTGATAATATAAAAAATTTGGTTACAGGGAAGGCACTTCATACAAAGTTTATGTCGTGCTACCACTTCTACCAGGTTTTGAAGGAGAAGTTGGGAGCCCTACTGGCACTGCGCTTCATGCCATCACACATTGGAACTATGCTTCTATTTGCAGGTTGGGATTATTACTTACAAAAATTATAACTGATTTTCTTAACAGGTGATAATTTGAATAATTGAGGGGGTTAGAATCAAAACTGACATGATCCAAAAATATTTAATTACCACTGGTTTGTTATTGTGCTTCCTGAATCTACATAAATCTGGCATTATTTTGAGTCAATTCTAACTATATGTACTCGGTATTTTTGTTTCTGCATTTGTACTGCCAGATTGGATGGTCACCCCTGGTGGGTGCCCTAGTTTGGCGTGAAAGCTCGGATGTCCACGACAGGTGGCCAATATTTAATTACATTTTAAATAACTTGTTGAGTTTTAATCTGTCTGTTAACATCTGTTGCCTCAAGTCTGTGTATGAAACTATTTATAAAACTTTGTTTCTCCGCCTTTTTTCTAGAATAAACCAGATAAATCTAATAATGAAAAAACCCAGTCGAAATACTTGTCACATTAGACAGTAATTCATTTGGTTTCACAATTGCGAGTCGTTCTTGAAATTTTAAAAACTGATTACTTTTAATTTTTATTATTAGTATATATTTCTAAAATAAAATTCATGTTTTTTTACTTATAAATTAATTTATTAAAAAACTATTTATAACAATTATATATAACAAACTCTTTTAACACAATAAGTAATATAAGGTTTCCATTCATTAAATATCAATCTGAAGAGTATTTTTCAATATAAATAAAACAACATATACTGGTAAGTTGCAAAGAATAATCTATAAAAATTAAAATTATTACATTGTGATATTACTGTACAAAACAGTGAAAATATCTGCCTAGTTTGGGGATATGACTGTCGAACTAAAAAACAGAGTGACCTACCAATCTGAACGGACAAAATATATGAATTTTATTCCGAGTGCAAAGAGTTAATATGATTAGTATAATATTTACTAATAATATTTTTTTAGCATACTATTTTTTATCTCGATGAAAACCGGGTAAGCATACCTAGGCCCACAATGGACAGTTGCACCAAAGATTTTTTGTTTTTAATCTGTTGAATAGTACATCATTGCTAAGCACAAGTCCCAAAGTAGTATGGACATCATGTGACGTCTTTTGACATTAATGTAAACAAAGTCAATTATCTGATAAGTGGTGATATCTTACGGTCATAATCTAAACTGTGACATGTTTTCTGCTTCTTTACTAGTCAGAATGACCACCTAGTGGCAATAATGCGTACTGGAAATAATCTTCTATTTGGCGACAAAATGATAGTTATAAGATGGTATGACAGGCGTCCAGTATAAATGCTTACCACGGTACATAAGCATGAAATGGTTACTACTGAAACAAGATCAGTTAAAAATAAAGTAAGAAGTATAATGCAAATATGAGCGCAGTAGACAAATCGGATATGATGATATCCTACAATGACTCAACTAGAAAAACGGCAAAATAGAATAAATTTTTTTTTTCTATTTATTGGACGTTAGTGTTCTGAATTCATATTACGTATACAGACTAAAAATGAAAGGAAGAAATGCAAATGTGCATTACCGGACTTTAGAATAAACTTAATCCTACAACTATTAGAGGGGCACCACACTTCAAGATATGTCTTATCACGCCCTGTAGGCGGAATCCTAAATCCACTGTGACTCTTGGGACGCCATTTTATTAGACCCTTTCCTACTAATGAGTCGGGAAAGAGGAAGCTGCAAAGAAAGTGTTACGTGTCCATGCATACAACTCTGGCCGACGTTAAAAGAAAAGACGCAGCTTGTAAGTGTTCTACATGTGAGATTGGGTTATGTGTATACCCTTGTTTCGAAAATTAAATTTGTTAAAAAACCTCTTGTATTCATTTATTTTACTTTGAAATATTGTTTTATAACATAATAAAAACAAATTTTTAGTGAGAACTTGTGTTCGAGTTTTACATTACATTTATTTTTTACATAAGAATCAAGTAGTTTCTAAATTTTTAGAACTTTTAATCTAGTCTGTAATTATCCGGAAGTTACATATTTTAAGTTAATACACACATCTGTTATTGATTTTTTTTTTCTTCTTCTTCTTTTTTTTCAGAGGAAAAGATTCATTAATAGGAAGATTAAATGATGCAGGAATTATGGACCCAGCAGAATATATTTCATTCCATGGATTAAGAACACACTCCATTTTAAATGGAGAATTGGTGAGTATAAACCCACAAAATTGATAATATTAATTCTTGTTTTGATTCTATACGTTGTATCTGTGAGTAATCTTCACCACTTTTACATATTTCATTTAACATTGTAAATGCAGGAAAATAGTTAGGAATGGTGGAGTTACTGAGCAGGTGATTTACTTCCATGACCTAAAGTAAATATTGGTTTGAAAAATATGTGAAGTTTAAAAAAAAAAAAAAATCTAGTTTTTTACATGTAAGTCTGTACTCCTTTTCTCAATTTTTTTCTTTTATAATTTTCAAAGTAGCATTCAGTTAAAATGAAAAATTTTAAAATAGAGAAATGCATATAAAAAGAATTTTACAAACTGTTGAAATGCCATTATGATTGTATTATGTATGTTGTATTCCAAAAATTATCACATCTTCTATTTTTGTGAAAAAATGTCCACATATTTTAATTAGGAAACAAATTTATCCTTTTAAATGGCACTAATTTTTTATCGTTTTGTAGAGGCAACCTACAAACTTTATATGAGTAAAATTGTATCTTGTTATATATCATTTTGTTTGTAAACGTCTGGATAATAATTCATATGCATTAAAAAATTAATTAAAATTATTTTTATTTTTTACCCGCAAATTGGAAAATCATTGTTAAAATTTTGACTGAGTTTTTAAGTCAAAATATACAAAAGGTGGTAATTTATCTAAGTACAATGTAGTTTGTGTTGTTATAAAAATTTAAAATATAATTAAAGAATTGAGATATCTAAATACAGAAAATTTAAACAGTTTCATTTGTTATATAATAAAATAAATTAAAAAATCATGTGAATTATATTATAGAGAAAAAACTATATATATAAGAAAAGATCCATGTAAATGAGAAAAATGTTTTTGAAAATACATTTATTTTTCAAATATTTGTTGATATCATTTATTTTTTTAATAATTTTTTAATGTTACCATCTCTACTGAAACATGATTAGTAACAATATATACAGGTTTCCTCATGTAGTGCTGAATTTAAATCTAAAATTGTACAATGTTTATGTATAATGGCAAATATAATTGAATGAAATAATGATTTAAGAAGTACCAAAATGAGTAGCTGGTTTTCAATATATACGAATTACTGAAGAATTAATTATTATCAATAACAATTAAGTAAAACTCATAATTTGGGCTTTCAACTATTGATAGTAGGTTAGAGTTTAATAGGGCACATAGCCTATTAGTTTAGATTGTGTATGGATACTACCTAAGCACTAGGATGAATGGCTCTACATGATGTAAAAATCATAGATATAGAGAAACCAACTGCACAACATGCAGTAATCCACAACGTTGTTACTTTTAATGACCACATCATGACAAAAATAAATCATCTTTTATCTTTTTCCCTCTCCCAACAGGCTAAAAATAAAAATTGTCTAAATAAAATTTGTGGTTCATCACAACACAATTCCATCAAAAATTACAACAATTTAGTCTTCTTTTTATACTCTCTACTGATTGAGAAAGTGAACAGTGTATACGAAATATTTCAGATATTTAGCGTTTTTTATTTTTACTATGTTTTCCTATTTGTGTACTACTGAGGACCATTTTCTAAGGTAACCCTGTGTCTCCTATCCATACAAAATCTCAACTATTGATTGTGTCATTTTTTATTTAATTTCTACTGTTTTTTTATTGATATTGTTTGTTTTAAAAACACACCACAAAAGCAAATATGCTGTTTGCTTTCCGAAATGTTTGTCGATTTTGAGTATTAAAATTGAATTTCACTATTCGTATAAATCCCAAAATCTCCTTTTTGAGGTTAAGTCATGATTATGAAATTATAATTTTTGTTTATAGGTAACTGAACTAATTTATGTACATTCCAAACTGCTGATTGCTGATGACAGAATTGCTATCTGCGGTTCCGCAAACATTAACGACAGAAGTCTGCTTGGAAAAAGAGACTCTGAAATAGCAGTTGTTATACAAGTAAGAAACGTTGTATTAATCATTTCAGAAACATTTAAGTTTTAATAAATAGTTAAGCTGCTTATCAAAATAGTAATGTACAATTTATAAATAATTTGTATCAAGTTGTTGTAGAAAAATCATGATACTAATAATTTGAAATAAGGTAATGATAAATAATTAAACTGTTTAGAAAAATATAAATGTGCAATTTATTAATCATTTAATCAAGTTGTTAAAGAAAGTTTTAGTGTTGACTCAATTGTAATGAAAAACGAAAATTTGCAAAAAAAAAAAAAAAAAAAAAAAAAAAAAATTGATATCCCCGTCTACTTATGATGAATTTTTCTCAGAACCTATTCAACTAACGAAATAATTAGTTTTTTCTCCAGTTGCTTTACAGCTCTTAAAACACAAAAACAAAAATTTATTGATAAAAACATTTTTTAAATTAAAATACAAAATAGGACAGTAGTAACAAAAACATAACTGTTTTACATCTAACAAAGATTTTAAACACTTTACTTCTTTAGAAACTTATTAAAGGAATTATAAGTTTTCCTGTTTTCCACCAAACTTATAATCAGAAACCTATATGACTATATAAAACGTATAAAACCTATATAAAACGTATAACGAACCTTCAAAAGTAGAGTGTATATGTTTCAAAAACACCTTATTTACTAATTTATTATTTTTATTCCTGCATAAAGTTATAAGTTATTCATTGTATAATTATCTTTGTACATCATACAATAATCTTTCAATTTTTTATTTAAGGATGAAACATTTAAAGAGGTAAAGAAAGCTGATGGAGTCCGCCTCCTTAGTGGCCGTTGCTGTGGAACTCTTCGTCGAAGATTGTTCAGGGAACATTTGGGCTTGTTGGAACCAACCGAAGATACACCAAAAATCGATCTCAGTGATCCCAGTGACAACTCTTTCTACCATGATGTGTGGCGTAAAACTGCACAAAATAATACAGATATATATGAAAAGGTAAATTTATTAAGATAATAATCTTTTTTAATCTCTTAGCCTCTAAGTCAAACTTTATTGTTTTGTTTTTTTAATTTTTGTAGTTTGGATAATTAACTTCTATTATATTCATTATAAAATTTATATGTTATACTTTTATTTTTTTTAAATGTAATGATAAACCGGAGGAAAAAAATTTCCTTTTGTTATAATTACATTATTTATTGGATTTAAAGTTGTTTGTTTGTTTCCCCTTAGACCTTTGGCAAGGAAAATCTGTTACATCTGGTTATTTTAATCAGGAGACGAATGAGTATGTCTATGATCTGAGTAATGCAGGCTCAAACATAGGTGCAGAACTATTAACTATTAATGCAGCAATCATAAGTCCTTATGGAATGACATATGTATGTTAACGGAGCCAAAAGCTGCTCTACAGACCTCAGCTAAATATAAAACAAACGCCTAATCATTTCGTTTTGCCTAGCGAAGAACTCTGCTGAGACGCTTGCTGTTGGGGGAAAATAATAATGTATTTCAATGGACTCCAGCCAGTTGCAGAAAATGAAATGGCTGACTTTATTGCCAAAAAAGTCTTGTACATGCCGAAAAAGTGAGCATGCCGAAATACTCCCTTACTAGATACCAAAATATGGTCACCTACAGAATTAGAGCAAGTGGAAGAGAAGATTGAAAACAGAGGCAATTTTCCAAAATCCAATCAGAGCAAGCTGAACCATGGATTTACTGGGGAGTCTCTACGATATCCTTAGTAAGAAGTAGAACAGATCACATCATTACACAAGAGTACTTGCATAGATTCAACATGGCTTAGTTGCATTTGTGATAGGTGTGCGGAAACAAAGAAAAGCCCAGAATATTATCCTGCTTAGATTCACCTACCCAAATTCAGACAGAGAAGCATTCATCATAAGAACCAAATATTATAACCGAGTTGAAACACATTTGATTATGTAAACATCATTTTTGTGAGATGTAAGCTTATCAACTTACAATAAGCCATATTGTAAGTTGATTTTGTTTGCAATTATTGAATTTAATAGTTTTTCATTAGTTTTGTATCATTTACCATTTTAACCCCTTAAGTGTTTTATTTATTTATTTTTTTTTTTTGCCTAAATCAACCCAAAAATGCCTATTTTTTTTATTTGATTATTTTAATGTTTGTTAACTTGGAAGTTAAAAAATAGGCATTAAAAGAAAATATAAGCAACATCAAAAGTATAAATGTCATGTTTAATATAATTTAAAAATTTTCTGCAAATACATTAAAAACACATTTACCTAACAATTAAAAAATAGTAAAATGTAATAAAACCATTGTTATAAATAAAAGTACACACAATAATGATTGTTTACAGTTTCTTACTAATGTTTAGTAATTTTTTTGGGTGTGATATATTTTAAAACATGGGGCAGTACACAGCCCAACATCACATTCGCTGCACTGGTATCGCGACTCCTTGCGGACATATCGCGACTCCTTGTAAATATAATGTTCACGGCGGATCCAAAGAGAACAAAAATAAAGCGGTAGTTTTATAAGTTATGCTCTAGAGAGCATGCCAACACTATCTAGCGGCAATACTAGCAACTACAACGTAATATTTCGACAGAGAACGAAATAGAATAGGGCAAGTTAAGAGCGTCGGCTTTAGCCGACATCGGCACTTTTTATCGATATTTGTAGCGTCGGCTTAAACCGACATAAACACTTGAGGGGTTAAATAAAAGAATTTAGAGTTCAGGCTCCAATCTGTACTCACCAGGCAGACTGCCGTGACACGTGAATAGTAGGATATACTCAATGAGAACTTTACTCACTCATGGTTAAAATTTAACATCTTCTTTTAATTCCAGAAATAAACATGTCTTATTGTTTTGATCAAGAATTTTGGTAAATATTAGTTACATTCTCCAAAGATACATAATATCAAAGAATTTACATACTTATGTGCTAAGAATCAAATTCAGTTCAAAGTCCTAACACAAATACATCAAAGTTATAGTATTCTTACTCACATCTTAGGTCCAAAACATATTAATTAACACATCACTTCTCTTATTAACATTGTTGTTTAGAGATTTTTTAGTTACAAACGTTCCATGTTGAATTTGGTACAGAGCGATCTCAAGATGCGTCCTACCTCCTAGGACTATTTTATCTAATATTATTTCACAAGTGGAGCTCAATATTTATTTATAGTCTATTATGCACAAACCCTAGTTATAACAGTTTCAATATTAATATTTTCATAAATACACTTTGTAGTTGGGTCTTTGATGTCACTTTGGTGAAAAATGATACTCCTCAGCTGTTTAAGTGTAGAGCTCTCCATCTTTGTGTTTTTGAGTAAACAATGTGCATCATGAAAGTATATTATTGTTTGTACCTAATTTCTTCTTCTTTTTTTTTTAATGCTGAAAGCTGTGTATATGATATAAAATTTTCATTCAAGGATGATGAATAATTAGTTTTCTACATTTTATTAAAATATTTTAAATTATGAAACTAAAATTTTTAAAACTCTAATCTAGTTATCTCTCGTAACCCTCAGAGGATCAACTATAGTGAGTCACTATCTTGGGCTTGGCTTACTTAAGATTCCTTACTCCTCATTCTCCCACTATTCTATTGCATAGTTCAGATTTGTGCACAGGAGTAGGATATATGCTCCAAAGAGCCTTTTCGAATCCTGTTTGTCAGATAAGTGAATCATTGATACCGAAACGGTAGAGATATTATTGATTTTTCCGTTTTTGTTATTACAGTAGCTATTGCACAGCTGAATCTGCAGGTTCAATCTGTATCTGGTAAATACATAATACATCTTGAAAGATATTTTTAATTTGGCCTTTGTTGAAATACAGCTTTTGTTAAAATAAAAAGTACACAACTACAACAAATTAAACATAGTTTTGCAAAGTTGAATAATCTCTTTCATCTGGTGATTTTTTTTATATGTGGGATAGAAATAGTGTGACTTTTTTTGGTGTAGTTTTAAAATTTTTTATTTTATGTACACATATTTTTATTTAAAGTGATTGATCTATATTCAAGTTTCTGTTGTTCTTTTCAAAAAATTATATTTAAATATTTTCTTTTAATTGTAAAATATATGATTTGACTTTGTTTGTGACCTTTTTATACTACTCTTTTCAAAGTATATATTTTTTTTAAATTTGTTAGTAAGTTTAAATAGTAAGCTACTGTATTGTACATATATATATTTATTTTATTTTATTTATTTTTTTAATTGTAGGTGTTTAGCTGTATACCTACAAACAGCGCAACAAATTTTCAAACCTTAAAACGTTTTCAAGAAACAACGCCACTTAGTTTTGCAGAACCAATAACAGCAGCTAAACTACTACAAGATATACAGGTAAAAGCAATTAGTTTCTGCTTTTAACAAATTTCAAATATTGATTATTTACAAATATATTTATAATATATTCATATTTCGATTTCTGCCAGATTTACTTTACATTTACTAACGTGTTTTCCTTGTGTAATTTTCAGATGTCCTTTTGGACTAGTCAGCAGCCAATTTTTTGTTTGCAATATACAATCAGTCTTTTTTTCTAGGTTTCATGGTGGTCAACGATCATTTTAATATTTCCTAATACAAACCCAAATTTTCTTTTAATGTCAATTTAGGACATTAGTTTCCACCAATTTTGAAATATTCAAACTTTTATTAACCACGCAAGTTCATTTTTAACAATAACTCCTATTTTTTGGGTTGGGGAATGGTGACTAATACATTTCTGTTTGAGTTAGCAAAATTTGATTAGAATCATTAGAGCCAATTTCGAGAAAATTATAATTTTTAAAATAAACTGAGATAGCTAACATATATTCCCAGTAGGTTAAAGCCTCCCTAAGTCGGCTATTTCAGAAGCATTAAAATCAAAAATTGTTCTAAGTCAATGGACGTAGACCCCTTTCCGAGTATTGCCTCATTTTTGTATCGTTAAATTAATTTATTTTTTAATATGGTTATCGCCAAAAACCATTTTATAAACAAAAGTCCCTTAGTAACCGTGAGTTATGTTACACAAGGTCAGATGTTCTGTATAACAATATATAAACAATTGATTCTCAGACCCTAGGCTTTCCATTGAGACCATCTCCGTAGCCCAAGAGGTGTTCTTTAGCACACAAAGGCAGATTAGGGCGTAGCATAGACCAATGTGAAACCATTTGGAAAGTGATTTAACTTGATTTTGTGATTTTACATACAAAATATGTTACCATAACAACCAATATAACAATGCATACTTAAAACAGCTGATTAAGCCCAATATGTCAAATGTATTAATAGTGATTGATATTATGCAAATAATGGCAAAATGTTCTTTCATTTAAAATAAACCGCATGAAAATCGGCCTTGTATAATTCCATAAATAAACTTTAATAGGGTTGTCGCTAAAAAACATTAAAAAACTCTGCAAAAGTGTCCTTGTGACTGTGGATTAGGTCACACTGTCACAATCTATAATGTACACAAGATCCTCAGACACTAAGTTTTCCAAGGAGACCATCCCCATCACTGTAAGTTGAGCAGGCGCTATGGACTTCTTTAGCGAATATATTTAGGCTCTGCTGAATTATATATATGATATTACATGTAATCAAAGTCAGTCTAATTATTTAGGCTGTAAGCATTGTGTGAACGATAGACAAGATGCCATTTAAAAAATAAATAAATTTAAAAAAAAACGTTTTTGTGTCAGGGTATCTCAAAGCAGGTATATCTATGAAAAAAGTCAACAAAAGACACACAAAAACACTAAAAAATTTGAATCTTATCATATCAGTTACATGAGAAGTATTGTAATTATATACTTTAATAATGACAACATCAAACTTAATGAAGAATATCTTTTAAATATTTATTTTATCAAATTTAGCTAAGTTTATTTTCATTGAAATGTATTTCAACAATGTATTATTTGCAGGGTTACATTGTAATGTTGCCGCTCAATTTTCTCTGCAACGAGATACTTACTCCAAATCCCAATACAGTAACAGGAATGATGCCAACGTCACTCTGGACATAATGCGCTCTCTTTCTCTCTCACTTACCATAGGTTTTCCTTAATTTTAAAAGCATTTATATAAATAATAAGAGAAGTCTATAAATAGCTCATTTTAAGATAATATTTGACAATTATTAGATTAAGTTTTAAAAGCCGAGACTTAGCCGTTAGTGCCCTTATTTTCTCTAAGATGGTCATTAAATGACAGTGTATTAAAATGCAGCTTATTTTTTATATTTATCAGTCATTTTAAGTGTCCACAAAGTGGATTTTTATTGTAATTTCAGTATTGAGTTAAGCAAATAAACTAGATTTATGAAAACTACATAAATATACAGTGTATGTTTTCGTTACGATTTATATAACTACTTTGAGCACAATTTTCTGTCAATCCGATCATATTCTTATATAAACCTTAACTATTACTGTGAGACATGTCAATTAAGAATAGCAGAAAATTGTGGTCAAGTAGGCAAATTAATTTATTTAATTATAGAATTGTATTTTATTAGTCGTTTCATCCTTCAAATATAATTAATTAAAACTTGCGTGTTTTTGTTTACAGTAATTATTCCCTGTATAATGTTAGGCTAGGTTATATCAGGTTAGATTAGGATAATTCAGCATGAATCATGTTAAGATTTACAGGTGTAAGAAATAGAACATTTTTATTAAAATATCAGGACTCGGATGAACATTTTAAGGAAATATCAGCAATTTTGTGCTATTTTCAACTAAATAAAAATGAAAAAACCCAACAGAAAATGACAATGTGTTTTATATTTTTAAATTGTCATCATCTTTAAACGTTTCCGCCTCTGCTCAGTCGTCTGGCACCTGGCACAACCTCTTCCATTCCTGGCAATCTCTCCAGACCTGCTCTCCTTCATCAGTCTCCCTTCTACTTCCTTGGCCTGCATATCCTCCTAAACTTGAATTTCCATCTTATGTTTGGCCTTTTCATAAGTCTTTCATTTTTACAAAAGGTGGAAAAAAATCTATAAACAGATTTCCTGGAGGATCCGCACACCAGGGGTATGTGAGTTTGCCAAAAGACTTACCCATTAAAAAAAAAAAAAAAAAACCACCTTCTCTAACCTGCCCATATGATGGTCATGTAACTTATGGTCATATGAGGAAAATCCTGTTAACATAAAATTTATACAAACATCCACTACTTAAATAAACTTCTATTTACATTTTTATTAATTGGTTTTCTCTGGCAGTAATAATTTCTTTGAGGACCTCTTCCATTACCTTCCATTTCTCTTCGCTTTTCAATATAGTAGAAATTATGTTCAGGGGTGTTTTCATACACATAAGAAACTCCGCTCCACACTTCTTTCCACAAGTCTTCTCTATTCTAATCTCTCTTTTTAGGTATTCTGATTTCCTCTTCGTCGTTATGTACCTAACTTATTTCAAACTTTTTGATGTATCTCTTTCATTGATTCAACTTGGACCATATCCCAAAGGTCTTTAGTCTAACCTTTTTTGGTAATAATTTTATTCCTCTCAAAAATCCAATCTCTTTCAATGCAGTCTGCTCAGTCCTTGTTTCGTCCATGTTTCTCCCTATATATTAAAATTGATTGAAAGTATATTTTATACATCATTGTTTTGATTCTTTTCTTTCATCGCCATATTTTTTTCTTCACCATGTTGTAAAACTGGCCACTCTGCCATATCGTTTGTCCTATATCCCTCTTGTATCTTACCAATGGCGGTAATCTTCCTTCCCAAATAATTTAACTCATCTACACTTTCAAGATCATTTTCCGTCTGTGTCACTTTCCTTTTTGGTTTTTGTCCATCTTCAATATCCTATTCTTCAATCCGTACTATTTCTCTCACCGGATCCTCCCATGTCATCTGCATATTTTCTTCTTTTCCCTTCAGTCTTCTCCTATCATTTAGAATGAATTAGAAAATTATTAAAATGGCTAAATAAGGTGAGAACTATTAATAAACTACAATTCGCAAGTAGATTTTAAGTTATTAAATATAATAAAGATAAGTTTTAATAAAGACAATTAATAATTATATTTTAGAAGTTTGATAAACCTATAATTTTTGTACATATTATGCTTCTGTTTGGATTCATTTTATTAATGGTGCTACTGTCAAAATTGTATTTTTTATATTATAATTATAGGCATTTATTTTGTTATTGTTATTGCAGAGTTTTTAATAGGTATAAGCTTAGATATTAGCTTAAATGTACACTAGGAAATATATATAAAATATTCTACTTTTCGTATTAGCTAATTAATTTTTGTACATTTAAAAAACAAAGGTTTTATTCTCAAATTAAAAAGTAAAATTTAAAAGGTTTCTTATTATGATTAATTTTAAAAAAATAAATAAAAAGGTTATATATTTTAAAAGCCTTTAGTAATCTCTAAGTTGGAGAATAATTAAGTTTTTGTAATTAACTATTCAGTTTGTTAATTTCATTAAATTAACCTATTACGGATTGTTGACATTCATGTTACGGCGCTCACTTGGTCCAAACACAGGGAGATGAGGGTAATGTCCACCATTCAGTCTTTAGCTCAAAGCTCTAACAGTTTATTTATTACTCGCCAGATTGTGATGGCATGTCCATTAGACTCTCTTAGCAATAAATTATGGATTGAAAAAAAATATATATATATATATATATATATATATATATATATATATTCGAACTTTTATTATTTATTGTTTGAAAATTGTATTGATGTTTTCAAACTGTTGTACTTCTTCATCATATGCAGTGTTAATATGTTAATACAAATGAATTGATATTTATTTTCTAATCTCATAATTTTATAAAGTACTAATTATTGTTTAGATATGTGATATTTTAATAACTGAGTGACCACGTCCATTTCAATCAAAATTAATTACTCCCATCTTTAAAATAATATTTCCTTTTTCTGTTAAAATTCATTTATAATAATACTAAACGAAAATAATTGATTTCGGTAATGAAATGGTCAAATTAAGCTTCAAAAAGCAAAGCCCCTCAATTTATATCAATCCTTAATGTAATGATTAATTTGACAGCTCTTTATTCTTATTTTAAAATTATTTCATAAAGATGAATTGTTAATATATTTTAAGTAGACTTATGTTTGCATTTATATGTATAAAAACTAAATGCAGAATATATATTTTTTCCGAAATGTAACATTGAACATGAGAAAAATGACAATTTTGGCTAGTAATCTAGAGTCATGTTGAAAACTAAAAGTAGAAATCTAAAAACCCAGAGTTAAAACTAGGCCTTAGCTATCAAAATTACACAGATACAATAACCTGACTAAATACAAATGTGATCAAGAAAAACGTGAGTCACAACACAAAAATTTACAAACACAATATTGATAAGAGAGCCTCAATTGGTCAACTGACTAAAACAGGGGGTTGTGTGCCAGTGGAGTGGTAACTTAACGATTTATTAATGTGAACAATTTATCACTTGATAATGGGAGTTGATTTAATACTCTAGAAACTTCGTGTATTAGTTTTTATGTATACAAATGATGACAAACATCAGTTTAAACTGTATAAATAACCTTGTTATTGCTAAATCAAAAAACTAAAGGATTAAATATTTTTGTAAGGTTAAAACACAAAGAACACATAACACTGTCTGAAGTTTTTGAATAGAATCTTTGTTTTTTGTACTTTGTCCTAGCTTTGCTAACACTTGAAGTTTAATTCATGCAGCACATATTATGTTTAGTAGTGTTTTATACCATTAGTTATCTTGTTTCTGTAATTATGGTTGCTCTTTTTTCAACTATTTATTTTTGTTGAACTTAAATTATTTTATATACCATAAATTTAGTTTTACTCTTACTACGAGGTTTCTAGTTTTAATATTGCATTTTATCCTAATAGCTACAATTAATACTGTATCATTTAAATAGTCTATCTTTAAAGTACAAAATATTTGAAAAAGACGTTTTATTCTCAGTTTAATGAGATGGGAAACATCATTTTGTAAAGGATTTAAATGTTTTATTTGTTTGTAATTCACACAGAGCTTAAATTTATTTTGTGATCAGTACTTTTGTAAATTTGTATAGTTACAAACTGGCTTTCCTTGTTTCTTAGTTGGTCCACTTTCTTTGATCTAATTTTGGGTGTTTCCATATGTTTCCAGAAAGCCTTCACCAAGCTTCTCCTGCTAATTCTTACTTTCACCTTTTCTCCCATTCCATACATGTTTTGATGTACCACTCTATTGAACAACTCTATTGTACCCTTTAGCTAGTCTCTCTTCTTTTTTTTCTTCTGTGTTGAAGTTGCAGAATTGTCTTGTGATATCTGTTTACTTTCCAAAGTGTATGACCAATCCAGCTCAAAGTTCTTCTTTTTGCTTAATTATTATCCAGAGTTCTGTGTTTATTTTTACACCAAGTATTGTTATCTTCCAGATTTCCACGAATTTAATAGAACTAATGTTAGAAATGTAGATTCCATACTTGGTTTTTGTTTATATATTTAATAATGTCCATATTTTTCACAATATATGGAAAGCATGCTTTTCTTTATTTATCTTTGCTTCAACATCCCCTCCAACAACTTTAATTATACTACCCTATGTATGTTCATTTGTGATTGTTCTCTAACCATTAAATCCTATTGGCACATGTTTTGTGTTTTCCGTTTATTTTTATAATGTTAGTCTTTTTAGATTAACTTTAAACCCTAACTTTCTTCACATCATTAACCAAACTATCCGTTTTTGATTGTAGATATTTTCCTTTTGTGTATAAGTCATCAATCAAATCGAGATCTTTCAAACTCTCAAACATATTCCAAGTAATCCCTCTCTTCTCTACAGAACAGACCTGTACAATATATATCAACTTCACTTTTCTTTCCTAAATTAGAAAGGCATCATTCGAGATTTCCGGTTGAAATTGTTTTCATCTTTTTTATCACAATCCATAAATATTTGGGTTAAATTTACAATGTATTAACATGCTTTTAACAAATTATAATGAATTAAATTCTTTTTTTTAATAATTCTCTCTTTCATTCGTAGGTTTTATTTTATTTGAGAAGTTCTATTTAAAAAACAATTACAGTTGTCTTCAGTCGACTTCTATAATTCTATAAACTCAGTTTCCTCCCCTATTTTCCAATCATAAAACCTTTTAGTGTTTGTTTAAAACAATTGGTACTTTGATACGAATACTGAGGGCATTATATCTCTATAATAAAACTCCAAGAATCCTTTCTACCCAACACTTTATCCAGAGAACAATATCTTACTTCTTACAAAACCCCTCTAACCTTTTGATATACCTTATCAGATCAGGGATCTTACAAACCCATCATATATTTAAGAATCATGTTGATAGTATCCAAGTCACTATTGTTTTAACTAACAATTAAATTACCTTTGGTTTCCGTCAGGTGACTTCTTTTTTATATACACTTACGCTTCGAAACGCGTAAGTGTATATAAAAAAGAAGTCACCTGGCGGAAACTGTTAGGTGACTACAGTTTCCTGGGCTACAGTTTACAAGCTCCTGGGCTTGTAATTGTTAGCCCTTCATATATCATTCTATTATACTCCATATTAAACCACAACAAAATGCACACCCATTTCCTCAAGCCCACATCGATCTTTCTTTCTCATGATTGAAAGATGCCAATTTAAAGCACAGTACACTGTTATGATACCATCACTCTTTCTTTTTAGCCTTATAAACTGCCTTTATCTTTTTTCCAACAATTGTGTGTAATAAGATAATTGAATTTTCTATCTTTCCACTTATGTAAATATTACATGATCGGCTCCCTAATCATTGTCTTACTGGTTTGTCTTAAATCAACTCAGCTCAGTTGTTACCCTACTATGACTAACTAGTCTGCCTTTTAATTTCCAGCAACTCCACAATGTACCAGCATCCAAATCAGTTTAACCTCTTTAACTTGTTAATTTGATCAGCACATCTTTACACTCATCAATTAAGATGGTGACCTCACTGTTCCAAAATAAATATTCAACCAACTCTCATTGTGAATAAAACAACAAGACATGTTATTAATGACAGAATATTATTGACAAAACATGAACTCAAATCATTCATTTCACAGATTAAACCATTTTTATCTTTGACTTTTACAAAAATATTGATTTAATTGGTACTTTGTGTCTAATAAGGGTCTATATTATCTGACAATTGTTATAAGTTTGATTGTGACTCGGTTGTTTATTTTTGAAGATTTACTTCAGTTTTATTTGTTACCATTTACTGTGTCTTTTCATTTTCTTTGATATTGTGATAGTTATTTTTCAATAGTTGTATATTTTATTAAATATGGTTTATATTTGTTGTTAATTTGTAAAGATCGCAAGTTGTTGAGTTTTATTAATTTAATTTTGACTTTAGAAATTATCATTCACCTTATTTCTAAAATGTTAATTGTATGGTGCTACTTTACTAATTTCTTTAACTTGAATAATTCATACTCCCAATTTTTTTCTTATTTAAAAACTTATATTTTCTTAAAAGTTACCTTTGCATCAAGAGGCTGTGTTGTTAGGTTTAAGATGAAGTTAACCCCATTTAACAAAAGCACTATGAAGCCTATAAGCTTAAAAGATCATGAAGGTCGTGGGATCAAATCCTGGTACTTTTTTATCCTTTTTGTTAGTATAATTTCTTTTATAAGATCATTGTGAATAAAATAACAAGACATGTTATTAATAACAGAATATTATTAACAAAACATGAACTCAAATCATTCATTTCACAGATTAAACCATTTTTATCTTTGACTTTTACAAAAATATTGATAGTTTTGATTTGTTCTTAAAATAATACTTTTTTTTCTCTAAATTTATTGATCAGCTTATTTAATTGGTACTTTGTGTCTAATAAGGGTCTATATTATCCCTTAATGTTTATTATAGAAATTGTTTATTAAAACATCTCTTTAATGCTATCACAGATTTGATTACTAAGCGAATCAAAATTACATGATTAAATTCTGTGAATTTTTTTTTAAATTTGAATTGACACATTTTACAGGTCTCTTTAATTAAACAAAAAATAGCCAAATCAAAACTCTATTGTTAAGCTTAATTTATTATAAAATGTCAAATTTTGAACTGACAAGATCATTTTCATGTAAGTATAAAACCATTCTTATCGTAGTTTGGAAATGTTGGACATATCAATTTTATTATAGCAATTTTAAATTGTTCATTTATTCCTCTTAGTACTATTATGAAATGATAAAATCATTGTTATCAAATATTATGTTAGTTTTTTTTTTTTTAATTAGTTGTTTTATCTAATGTCCTTACTATTTTTGTTACAAAGATATTCATCAAATGCACTATTTAAATTACTATATTATTAATTCTTTTTTTCATCTAATAGAATTAAATTAATTCATTGTTTTATCATCTTATTTATATTTTGTTTTGATACAAATAAAATTATAAATGTTATACATATATGTTTAAAAAAATAATTAAAATTAGACTTTTTAATAGTCGTAAACTGAACTGTAAATTATTTCACAAATAAGTTTTATTAGACCATCTGTTTAATATTAGTATATTGACATCCATTGATGTGTTGGTTTGTTATTATTTACATTTCGGGTTTATAAGTAGGTAGGCCTAATATAAATATATATATATATATATATATATATATATATATATATATATATATATATTTATTTATTTATTTATTTATTATTAAAATCAGTGACAGAAATATATTTATTATTAATTTTAGTAACAGAAAAACAATGAACGCATGTAACAGAACACTTTTTGTCAATTAAATCTGAGGGAAAATGTTAAACAACTAATAATATTGCAGTCAAAATTTTGTAATTTCTTAAGACCTACCTAGTATATTTGTGATCTGAAATTAACATTATTTTGTTCAAAACCAACAAAAAGTTTTATAATGTAGGAAAGAGTGATTCTAATTTATTTATTTCACTGTGTGACACCTGATTGAATAATTTTGAGATTGTTGGTGGTAGGTAGCTAGTGCTCACATATCATATAATTATAGTACATACAATCAATATGTATTCATTTAGAAATCCTCACTATACAGGATGTTACAAAAAGGTTGGGCTGGCAATACATTTTCATTTCCACTTTGTTTAGCAGCTAGACGCCATTTTGTGTTTTTACAAAAACTAACTGTAACTCTGGAAATAGATAAGATATCGAGTTCAAATTTGGAATAAGCATTTTGTATGTTACGATTTACAAGTAACATACAAAATTTATTTACCAAATACAAAGAATTTATTTTTATAATTTTCAAAATGGCGGCCGTTACAAATTAAAAAAAATAAAAATATTTTGTCTTGTACATTTTTTGTAAAGTTAACGGTTTTCAAGATATTCCACTTTAAAAATTTGTAATGGCCGCCATTTTGAAAATTATAAAAATAAATTATTTGTGCTTTGTACACTTGTTAATCGTAACATGTAAAATGCTTATTCCAAATTTGAACTCGATATCTTATCTATTTCCAGAGTTACAGTGAGTTTTTGAAAAAAAATAAATAAAATGGCGTCTAGCTGCTAAACAAAATGGAAATTGAAAAAAAAATGTATTCTTCTTTTTGAGCTTAGAATCACACATAGAATATGAAAATGCATAGCCAGCCCAACCTTTTTGTAACACCCTGTATATTTATATAGATATTCACTATATTTGCAGTCTTGTTGAATATCTAAAAAATCTGATCATCAATTTTAATGAATAGGGACTTGTGTCTACAATTAGTTGTGTGGCAACTATTGATTTACTTTTTAGTATTATTATTACATACTTTAGCATTCATTTTTTAAATTTACTGTACCAGTTAAAAGTATTTAACAAAGAGAATCTTACTATCATAGTAACACAATATTGTGCTTTTTGATTGTAGCCTAATAGTGTAAAATCTGCAACTAAACCGTATGCTAAAGAGAAAGACATTCATGTATACATTGGTGACGAGATATTTCTCACCTTGGTTAGAATTTAGATTATTATTGTGTAATTTAAAATATATAGTATTTATTTACTGTTATAAGTAACTATTTTTATAGATGATACGATTATAATTACACCAATTTCAAATACACTATTACTTAATTTATTGAAACATACTTGTGTTAGATTTTTATTGTATTACTTCAAATGTAACATTTCTGAAAGTAAGCTCTTGCTATCTCTCACATTTCATCTTCATATATTTGATGCTTATTGTCTTGGTTTAAAAAAAAAAATACATTTTTTTTTCAAAATTATGTGGCAATTATTCAAACTGGTGTTTCTGTGATTGCAATAGGCTCTAACAATTCATTCTTATCTTTTATAATTTACATAATCTACACTAGACAAAACATCAACATTTTCCTTTTCTTCCTTCATTGTAATTTGAACCTAAACAATCAGTCTTGACTCAAAAGTTACGAAGTAAATAATACAACTTTTAGTTCTTGTGCCTAAGGGCCGGAACACATTGTGTTTTGGTGTTTTTTACCAATCGGATTTTTTACTGCCGCCGCTCTAAAATAATGTAGCGTTTACACACTGGGCGGTACACATTACCGACGCCACATCAGTCGATCACAGATCTTGTAATCTTTATGTGTAATGTACGATGTTTTTTGTTTGTTTTTGAAATTTTGATTCTTCGCATTTGCTAGTAAATTTACGATTGCAAAAAAAAAAATAATAATAAATTTAAAAGTAGTAAGGTCAATTCAATAACATTATAAAATAAATATATAACATTATTTTTACTTACCAAAGTCATTCTTTTTGCTATCTTCCAGCTTGTCAAAGTCACTTCTAAGCTGAACACAAACTTCATACCTCGCATTCTTTGTGGCGTTTCTGTCTTTAAAAATTCCAAGGTTTTGTCCCACAGCACAGGCCTTTCTTGAACTAAATGAATTAGAAATTCATTGTCAATTATAACCTCTTCGGTCATGATAAAATACCGTGCATTTAGTCTCGTAGGCCACCATTTCGGCGGAGGCGGTAAAAAAAAAACGACGAATGTAGTGGCAGTGTGCGGCTGCATTGCTGCCGTCGGCGTTAAATAATCCGATCGTTTATTTTACCGCCCAATGTGTACGTCGCAATACCATCCTATGCGCCTCTACTGGTACGGCGGCGGCTGTAAAAAATCCGATTAGTAAAAAAGCCAAGTGTGTTCTGGCCCTAATTGTTTATCCAAATATTTTTGTTTATAAATATAGGTTTTAAAACATTATAAACATTAGTCATTTGAGTAATTAAAGGTGTTCCTACAAAATTACTAGATCAGGTTTGGATATCGATAATTATTATATTGCCGGAATAAATCAATTGATATAGTATATATAGTGATGTCATTCTTTTTTTAATGAAAAATAATAATAAATTAGTTAACGTACCTTAAGTCAAAAGTAGTTCATATTTCCTATTAGTAGCTACAGCTGTTTCGCTTCAACATAAGGCATTCTCAGGCTTAGCACACGTAAACAAATTAAAAACACGTTCACAACATAAAACTTGTTTGTATTAGAAGTTGTAGGATGTGGCCACATCAGGGAAAAATAACTTTTTATTTTTACAATAGAACAAGAACCAACTCGGTTTACTATTTTGTGTGTGTTTGTGTATTTATATACAATCAAGTTTTATGTTGTGAACGTGTTTTTAGTTTGTTTACGTGTGCTAAGCCTGAGGATGCCTTATGTTGAGGCGAAACAGCTGTAGCTACTAGTAGGAAATATGAACTACTTTTGACTTAAGGTATGTTAACTAATTAATTATATCAGTAGTTCGGAAGGCAATATGAAAATAATGAAAAATAATAATGATATATCTTTTTTTCTAAATCCTACATAGTTTTTAAGTAATTTTGTACCACATAATAGATTTTAAAAGCATACAAATTTTATTTTAAAATGCTTCCTGTCTAGTCTCCAAAGTTTTAATCAAATGTATGTACTGTACTATATTTTTTTTTTTAATTTGTGATTAAATTGAGACTCAAAAACAAAGAATCATAACCGGAATTTAAAAAATCATTATCGAACTATCTCTTCCTTATATTTTAATAACAGGAATTTTTTGACATGTTCTTCCTTTTTCTATTGTATGATTAATGCCTTTACCACGATGGTTTGTATAAATTCATTTATATGCATTGAATTTAATTTATGGACAGTATCTGCATTTAATTCATGGTCAATGTGTGCATAATTCTGGTATTTAAATCAAAATTAGCAATGTAGAAATCAAGTCCTTGCTAATTTCGGAATGGTTTTAGTTCTTAAAATAAAATTGCTCTTCTTTACTGCAGTACATATCTTTTTGTCAAGAGCCTACTGTTTTGTCTAATAACTCTTAAGTTTCCCGATGATTATAATTCCCGTCTAATGAACGCCATGTTAATCAAAAGGGAAAAAAATAGATATATATATATATATATATATATATATATATATATACAGTAACACTCTCTGATCCGGATCTCTGATATCCGGAAACTCCGATATCCGGCCGTCGTATGTCATCGTATAAAAAATAATAAAAATACAATTTTCTATACAAAAATAATATTTTCGGCCCGAATAGTAGTGAACGATGTTTTTGAGCTGGGCACTGGGCAGTAGTGCGGTTCGGATTCAACATCAAAAACAAATCATGACTCATTGCGAAGCTTTTCAAGCACTTGAACAGCTGATAGACTACGTGAAAGAACAAGAAGAATCCTCACCGGCCGATCTCCTTCTTTTTCGTAGATGGAGAGATATTACATCTAAGAAGCATGTTCAACGAGCCAAGCAAGCTACCATTACATCTTTTTTAAATAAAAACTGACATGAGTATAAATTACTGTACTGTAATGAAAACTAACATTTATCGTACGTTCATCAAAATTTCACGTGTACAATCCTGTACGTATTTATTGTACTGTTTTATTTTCTAATCTTCATTTTTCGTTTGATATTTTTAGTTAACACTGTAGACCTATTAATTGTTGTTTGTGTATTTTATGCTGAGCCTCATTCAGCTTTAAATGAATAGATTTTTAAACATAGCTGTTGTAATATTTATTTAATTAACCTACCTTTTGTTGTTTCAGTACTTTTGTTACCGGTTACCGTACCGGCAAATTACATAATAGTACAGTTAAAACGTAACGTCTATATATTACAGTAATTTGAAAAACCATAGTGAATTTTTAGAATAGTGTGGTGAAGCTACAATTTATCATAAGCGCAACGCGTTTTAGCGCTAAAAATTTGCTACGTTTTGTTCACGTTTAAAACCACTTTAACTATATAAAAATAGCCACCCCGAGATCCGGATTTTTCGATATCCGGATCGGCCGGCGCCACATTAATCCGGATTAGAGAGTTTTTACTGTATATATGAAGAAATATATTTATTAAAATATTACAGAGAGAAAATATGGTGAATATAATTCGAAATTCTTTAAAATTTCAATTCCAAAACCAATTCTAACATCCAAATTGTTTTTTTTTAATTTGTAAGGAAGGACTTACTAAATATCACTCCTCCAAAGTGTCTTAATTTTAACATTCAACTTATTGTAAATCTAATCATAAAAACAAAATAAAATACAATATTTTGTAAATTCTACAATTTTATTGAGTCTTACCAACCATGGTTTCACCAGTTAAGGAGGCAGCTTAATAACTCAGTAAAACTTAATTGTAGAATTTACAAAATTTTGTGTTTGGAAAAATTTATAACATGGAATTTTACCATGTAGCTTCAGTTAATAGTATGAATCGTATAACTCTATAATCACTTACAAATTTGAGAACACTTATACTTGGGTATTTTTACCCCTATCAAAAAACATTTTGTGTGAGATAACTGTACTTGGTATACTATCTAAGCAAGGTGGTGGCCTTTACACTATTGTACATACAGTACTAACATGTTTAATTCTGTTCAAATGATTCAGTGCATACTTAAAAATAAGTTCATAAAATACAATAAATTGTTAGCACATAGTTCATCGTAGTGAAAGATCTCTTACAGTACATCAAGTTTTGTCCCCATAATTTAACCTTTCGTGACCCGGGTTTGCTACTAATTGTTATTGTTGTTGTTTCCAATGGCAGACTATGTGAGAATCAACCCATGAGTCTCCTGGCATCCGAGTACAATTTAGGAAAATTCTTCGAAATCTGGTGCTCAGAACCAAGCCTGGGGCACCTCAAAAGATGCTCCCCCGTTTGTTGGCACAACACACAAAGATCGGAATCCAGGACATGGATCCTCTTCAAGTGGGCCGCCAAACAATCATGTCCCGTGCCAAGGCGTAGATATGCAACAGCCTCTTTCCTAGGCTTGTTCTTGTTGTGTTGCCATTCGTTCTCTATGCACTTCCACCTCCTCTCACTTCCCAAGGCTCGTGCTTCCTTCAGAAATTCCTCTTGCTACTTATTGTATCTCACCGCATTTCCTCATAATGTTGTCAAGATAAAAATAATTTTAATGCCCTCTTGGGAATCGAACCAAACCTGAAACCTGCACACAAGGTGTGAGCTAGAGCATCTTGAATGAGTATGCATTGAACCTCCTGGTTGGTTTCTAATGAATGAATGCTCATTCAAGATGTATAATTATATTTATGCTAAAGAAAACATTAAATTACTAATTATTTGATAGTATGTAATGTTTTGTGATTATTTAACAGTTTGTCAAGATCTCCCTTATGTTATTTTTGACTAACCCAACAAACTTGATGTCTATTTTACAAATTTTTATCTCTTAAGAATTTTAAAATTGATATTATTGTTCATATGTTTCTTCACTTATTTTATTGTTACCTATGTTTGATCTCTTGTAATTTATATTCTGTTTCGTTCAATTTTTCATTGATACAATCATTTTGTTAACATTTTGTATGTTTATTTGAATTGTTTTAAAATATGTTGCATATTTTAGTAACTAAAATATATCCTTATTTTTTTGTACAAATAATTTAGATTACTTTTTTTACAGAAAAAATGTCAATTTTTTTTCTGACCTTGTTTTACTTTTTAAAGAACAAAGTAAGGAAATATTACAACCACTGTGGAGCTCTCCTTAGATTTTGGTCTTATTTTCAAATTGTGAACACAAAAATTTATTTTTACCAATTTTGTGGTAGTGTCTGAATGAGGTATGAATATGCCTTTAAAAAATTAAGTTTTAGGTTTTTTAGTGCCCATATATAATTTTATGATATCTTAAAGTTTATTGTCTGTAAACCATCTAGAGTGGTTCCTAAATGTTTTTACATTTACTATATCAGGATTTTCCATAGCACCAAAGTCAAAATACCTAGTTGTAGTTTTTGGTGTGGTTATGTTGAACAAAATAATAAATTTGTATTTCAATCACATACAATTTGCAGTGGCGGCGATAGCGGGCCCGCAGAGCCCGCTGTGCAGGAACGCAAGCTGAGGGGGCCCACGAGCCTTGACCGGGATTTTCGGGAAATTTTACCGGGACCCGGACCCGTGACGGGCCCTGCCACACGGGCCTCCCTAACATAACAATATTTTTATGAGTATTGTCAAGAAATTACTAAAATAAGGTAAAATGTCTTCAGACAAGATGCATCCAAAACGGCAATAACCATTATTTTTTAGAGAGCAGTATTTATTATTTAATGTCATGATACGAAGTTGTGTATTGTTTACCATTGGCCGATAAGTAATGCAGCTATCGCTACGTCGCGCATCGCAGTGACTCACCGGCGCCGGCCGGCGAAAAGATTATTGGGGGAGGGGGGCCCGATGAACAAATTTGCGGGGGGGCCACGGGTTCTTATCGGCGCCAATGACAATTTGTGTAAAAGGACAAAGGAATCATGTCATTGAATCAATTAAAGTGACAGGTGAGCTTATAGTTCACTCCATGTTTTCTAGATAGCTTAATTAAAAAATTTGCCCACAAAAGTAAATTCAGTTGCAGGGACTTGAATTCGTATAAAATTGTCAAATTATATCTCTAATACTAATTTCATGTTCCAAGAGAAATTTTATTTATTTATTTTCTCCATGGCTGTATTTTTTTAATTATTTTTTTTTTTTATATAAAACATGAAATCCCAATCAATTTTAATATGTAGATGTTACCTTTCTACAGTAAGAAATTAAACTAATTTATTTTTTCAAAGATTTCGCACAAGTAAGCTAGTTTTTACCATTAAATCTGCTTTCATAAGTGTTTGGTATACTTACTCATGTCTTTCCTCTTCAAGAAAACTGTACATTTCCTGCCATAATTCAAATGTACCGGACTATCGAAATTTTTACAATCTCCAGTAGATATCTTTAGATTCAATGGGCTGATTCTTAAACCATATTTCTTAAATGTAATTTCAGTGAATAAATTGACATTTAAGTTCAGAGCTGCGTACATTTTGAGAACCGATGTTCTATAGTCTATATAGATTCTATTACTTATTTAGATATGCTAACTAAAATGATTTTTCTTCTCTATTAAAACAGAGCTATTTTAATAATTTTAAGTCTATTGTAAGCAAACAAAATACAGTACTATTATATTTTTATATTGACATATGCAATTTGAGCAATTCAATTTATCATTTATTTCATTAACACAGAATGTTAGAAGAAGTTGTCACGTTTTCAACTAATTCATTGTAATTATATTATTATGTTTTATACAAATCTATATTATTTAACACTTTTTCATTAAAACATATTTGTTCTCACTTACATATTGTGAATTGAATTGTGAATTCCACCAATAAAATTAACATATATTATAAAATAAAATGTTCAAAGCACTCTTTGAATATTAAAATTGTTAAAGCACATTGGCAGCATTTTATTTTCCATACTCTTTATCATTTTGTAGTCATGTTTCATGTTTGAAACAATAAACAGTTCACTTATAGGGCGAAAGTGATTCATGCCTTCATAGAAAATCTTACCACTTTCTTATTCAAAATGTAATTATAAAGATAAATGATGTAAAAAGCAGAAATTTGTGAATAAACATAAAAACGTTAATTTGTTGAATACACAAATTTTAAATTGTTAATACTTAATGATATTTATAGCTGGATAGAATGGAAAACACTATTTTAAGTTAAGTTGTTGAAAACGGCCAATTATTGTAATGATTTTCTGATACAGTATCTAAGAATTATAAATAGTAGTTTTCTTTCAAATCGATCATTGCTTACATGTGTTAAACTAAAATAATGTGGGTAGAAGTAAGACTTAGTGCTCATAAACAATTATCTAGACACTGTATCAATCTTTTTTTTTATCTATATGATACCCACTTTATTCACTTTAATCTAAATTCTGGTATTTGGTCAATGTTGACAGTGAATAATTCGGAGCATTGGTTGTGTGTCATACATGTGTTTAGGCCAGGCAATCCCTTCACAGTATGTTTGTCTTGCTTTGATGATAGGACACACAATTTCAAGATGTAACAAGATAACCTAAAATCTTTGTGCAGGTATCAGAAAGATGATCACCGACACGGAAAATCAATGTAATTATTCCATGTTGTTTGTTTCATTTTATTTTATTGAAAGTAATCTTTGGCCTAACCACTGTTTTTGTATTCCATAAATAATGCAAAATTTGTGAAACAAACGTAATAAAAAGTTTATTTTATTGTTTCGAGTGCACAATATCAGGACAGCTATCTGTAAGCTTACCACTTTTCGAAATTGTAAAAATAAACTAATCAATTATTCATAAATATCCAAACCGAACATTTGTAAAAAACCACAAATTTTAATTATATATATTGTCCTCTGGGACTCACTTTAGTGAGTACAGGCTTGGAGATCCTTTTCATGCAGTTTTGGGTTAGAGCCTTCTCATCTTTCTTATCAGGTCTCCTTGACCAACTTTTGTTATTTTCCTATCCTTACACTATTAAAGTCTTTGTATGCTTTAGGGTTTTTTAGTTATGTTATTTTCTTCTTTTTTATAAAGGCTGAATAATGATCAAGTGGTTTTTTGCCTTTAAAATATATATAGACATAAAACACTAATCTGAAGTATTTGAAAACGGCCGATTGTCATTATTATGATTTTCTGTTTTTTACAAATTATAAATTGATTCAAAATTTTCTAGTGCTTAAAATTAAAATAGTGTTACCAGAAGTAAGATTTAAAGTAGCAGGTGAGGCAAAACTGAATAAATTGTAAAATATTACTATATATTGTGTAACTGTTTATTATGTTCACTGACCCCCAGCGATCCTTTTGCAGTTTTCTTCAAATTAAATTCCTAATTTCACAACATGTGTTTCGGACATTATTCGTCCATCGGCAGGTGATTAAAATCACAATGACAAACATTCAACACGAAAAACATTCATAGCACTTGTGGACAAATAATAATGTTTTCATCATGTCTACGTGATGGTGTTACATAGTGGACTGCGTTTCAACTGAATTCGGTAATGTTATCAGCTGGCATATCAGTTCATAGATGGGGGTTACATCAAGCAATTTTTTGTCATTTAAGAGCCCAATTGGGGTGTTCCACTTTACTGACTTTTAAATGACAAAAAAATTGTTTGCTGCAAACCCCACCTATGAACCTGCACAGATACGTGTATAAACCATTATTATTTGTGCCCGAGTGCTATAAATATTATTAATAGTATTATAATAATATTATTATTATAAGTATTGTTTGTTTTTTCATGTTGAATGTTTGTTATGTGTTTTTAATCACCTGATGTTGGACGAATAATGTCCAAAACCATACAATTTGTAAGATGGGTAAGTTTCAAGCAATTGTTCAAATGTTTACTTACATTTTTTTTAACTTTTAGGTAAGTTTTTATGTAGGTAAAGCTATGCCTAACATAATACAAGTTAAAATTGTGATATTTATCAAATTTTAAGTTATTTTGATGCTTATACTTTATAAATTAGTTAACAATGAGTTTGCTATTAGTGATAATAACATAAACTATACGGTATTGTTTGCATGGTATTGCGTTTTGTAATTTCCTTTGGTTAATTTACAAAAATATCTTTATATGAAAAAAGATTCAGTTAGAAATGGTATTGACAGAATTTTTAAGAATTAAGTAAAAGATGAGAATTGTTTTTAAACAATAAATAATTGAAATAATGTATCGCAATTAAAGCTGTTTTGTGGAATTAAATAATCTCATTATTTCCATTATTATGGAATTCCATCATGTACCGACTGTTGTAACATTAAATTAAATCAAATAATTGTTTGTGGGAAACATAAATATAAAATTGCCATCATTACTTAATGATATTTATATACGAACCCTTGGGAAAACATTCAGCTGATTTAGAAAAAACAAATTGACCTAATGAATTTATTATTTCTACAAATTAAAAACTCTAGTTTTCCTCAAAATGTATAGTTTTATAAACTTAAAAGTATAGTTGCCAGAAATAAGACTTTAGATTCTTGCTTACAATTTCGTAACCAATATAACAAAGCGCCAAATCATTTTAATGTGGTAGCATCAGGATTAAAATGTTTTTCTGTTATGTGGGTATAGAACAATATTGTGCATGACTACCATAATTACTTTCTGATATACTTTTTTGGAAATTTTTTATTTATTTTAGTGATGAAATAAATTGATACAATATTCTGTCCTGTTAATTTCTATTTATTTTGTTTTTGTACTTAGACCTAAGTCTTAGTACATTTGTTTTTGTACAAAATTATATAAATTCAATAAACTACAGTCCATAAAGTGTAGCCCAGATTTTCATAATGTGCATTAGGGGAAGTTGCAGGCAGGAGCAACTGTTTGTTGTCTTTGTTTTGTTTACAAACAATGTTACAAACTTTCTAATCAGATTTTCATCACAACATAACATACCAATGTTTTTGAAATGCATGTATAACTAAAAAAGGTAAGAACATTCTGATCTTCACAGACAGTCAAGCTGCAATTAAGGCACTAAACACGACTAGGGTAAAGTCGAAGCTGGTTTGGGACTACATCTCATCATTGATAAAGCTTAGTCAGGTTAACACGGTCACAGTGGGCTGGGTTCCTGGCCAGTCAGGTATCTATGGAAATGAAAGAGCAGATGAATTGGCCAGGTCAGGTTCAGAATCCCCTTTCGTAGGCCCGGAACCGGTGTTCGGGATCTCCTATGGACATGCCAGAACAGCGGTTGACACCTGGACACGGGAGAGGATGAACAGGGCCTGGATAAGTTCAACTACAAGTAGACTTGCAAAGAAGCTACTTAGACCAAAAAACATGCTGAATAACTAATATCTCTCAGAAGGGATAACATGAGGTGGGTGGTTGGGCTCTTAACGAGCCACTGTTACCTCAGAAAACACCTACACAGAATAGGGATTGCTGCAGATAATACTTACAGGAAATGTGGTTTGGCTGAAGAGTCCGCAGAACACATTCTCTTAGCGTGTGAGGCGTTAGGACGAGCCAGGCTATACTCTCTAGGCCCTCCGGGGAAGGAGATGGAAACCATCCTAGACAACCCTATAGGTAGTATCTGTTCCTTTATAAGGATGACAGGTATTACTGAGTGGGTGTAGGAAGGAGCTTGGGGCGGCAAAAGATCTTTAGGGTGAGGCCCCTGAGGGAGGCTTTCACAGCCCAGTACAGAAAAAAAAATAACTAAAAAACAGTACAAAACTGAGTTCAGTGTTTCCCCCACTACACCAACCCGCCCAGAGATTACTGCACATCTCAATGACAGAGTTCAGGGTAAATCAAACTATACATGTTTTTTAAATTAATACAATTGATTGAATATTATTGAATAGTAAATCAAATTCATATCTTTCTTTGATTAATACAAAGAAAACAATTTGTTGTTCATCCAGTTTTTATATAATTCAAATCTGCATTTTGTAGCAAAAGATGGTGCCAACTACATTTTTGACAGAATCTATGATTCCATTTTCCTAAAGAAAACTGTAATCTATGTTTGTAAGAAAGGATGGAGGTCAGGTAACCCATTGTGGGTAAGATCACATTGGCTTTCTTTCGTTAACCTTCTTGAGAAGAGTAAAAAATGATAAGAAGAAAGAATAATCGTATCCTAAATCAGGCAACTCCGAAGTGGTTAACCAAGGTTTTGAATATGACAACACATGGGTAAACTCGATGTCATTTGGCCACTAAATTATATATTATCGCCAAAAGTTTGGTTAACCAAATTTCACTCTCAAGATGTGAAAGTTTTAGGAGGATCTCAAAGTGGTGGTTTCTAATATTTTGTTTAACTTAACATATGTGAGTAAAAATTAGGTCCTAGCAGTCCACCAACCTTTGTTTCACAATAACTTGCCAGTATAATTTATGAACCCATTTCAGTGAACATAGTGATACATTTACTACATCAGTAGTGAATTGCTATCAAATTTGCATTATTTCTAGTGCTTTTATGGATTTTCATATTATTGTTAGAGTTTATGATTTTATAGGGTATTTACAAATTATGACAAATAAATTGCTCCTTTTAATGGCAATAAATTTGAAGTAATTTTATCAATATATAGCTGGTTTATTAATAATGGGAAAAACTATGAAACTTCAAAAAGATATAAACATAATCATATATTAACTTAACAAATAGTAATTACTATACTTCATAAATTTGTTTAAAATATATTACTTATTTACCCTATAATTTAAAAAAATTCTTTTTGAAGAATATCTTTTACTTTCTTGTATGGAAATTAACAATTCCTGGTAATTTGTAATTTATGTTTAATTTCTCCTAGGCCCTATGTTAAAGAAACTCCGAAATCTGTACTCTGTTGGAAAATGATTTGTATTTTATTCCTCTCACTAAGGGACCATAGTATACTCTCTTTTCAATAAATAGTCACGAAATTGTATAACAAATGCTATTTTCATTTTAAATATGGCTTAAATGTTAGTATTTACAAAAAAAAAACTTTGAGGTTAGTATAGTATGTTCACTGCCATGTCCAGTAAAATCACAAAACTATAGATGAAAGTTAACGTGATTTAGTTTTAATTCAATATAGGCCTACATTTCCGAATAATTCTTTACATACCCTTACAAAACGTGAAAGTATTACTGGCAAAAGAACATGCTATTTTCTATGCATTAGGTACTGCAGTGACAATGTGTGTCCGTTCTACATTCATTATTTTAGTTCCCTAATTTTACCTAATCAGATTATTATAATTAAAACATTCAGTGTGCGCTATAATTAATCAACTAGTGCAGTTTAAGGAATTTAAACTGTAAAAATAACAATTAATTTATTTCACAATGACTGCATGACCCAACTTAAGCTAGGAATCGATTTTTGACACACCCCAATTTTAAAGTAAGATGTTTGACACGAACAATTTAAAAATATTTATTTACTAGCAGGGTCAATGGGTCAGCTATCAATATTTAATAAAGGGACGCTACATGTCATTAACCTAGTAAATTATGTAATTGTCAGGCGACCAATGAAAAGGGGAATAGAAGAGGAGAAATAAAAACACAAGTGACGTCACAGCTAGTTTACATTTCCCCACCACTTTCATGACGTCACACCTTGGTCGCTGTGCGTACAAAGATGGCAGAAGGTGTGTGTGCAGCAGGGACGGGCGTTTGTGTGGACAATTCTTTATTAGTGAATGAAAACGATATATTGCTTAGTGTTCAAAGTGAAGGTAGTGTTAACTTGGATACATTGGATAGTTTAAAATCAACATTGTACATGCTTGGTCAAAATGGTGAATTGTGTTCAAATTTTACAATGAGTAGCGTGGATCTGGATGTACGAGGTTGTTCGGAGCTGGATCTTTGCCGTACTATGGAATCGGATAATGAAGAATTTTCGTCGGGATTTCAGTCAACATGTGAAGAAAATGAAGATAATTGCAGAAAGAAGAGATGTGCTGATCGTTATGATAGCTCAGAAAGTTCAGACAGGTACGTCTTATATTATTCTTTTTAAACTAGTTTTGGTGACCAAGCTACACAAACAAAAGGCCAGAACTCGTCCGATGATTCTGTTTGTTTTGATTTCTTATGCAGTCGTCTTTGAAACACTGAGTTACATAATTAACCATACTTTGTATTTATTATTAATTTTATTACCTAGTTAGATGTTCTATTTCAATTATTATTTCTGTTTTTTATACAATAAGGGCATTGCCTGAATTTACTGTAAACGAAATGCTCATTGCCACGGTCATTGTCGCCTATAGGGCCTTAACCTCATTCCCCAAGCCCCGCCCGCCTATTTCGGATAGAAATAATTCACGGTTGCGTGAAATGAAAGTAAAAATCGCATTGTTATATTTTCTTTTGTACTAGATTAATTTCCTTGTTTATCTAATCGGTAGTAAGTCATGATTATTGACATGCAGAAACAAAACGTTGGTATCTTAAACTTATAGTGTTTGCATTTTTTTTGGCCTTTTTAATTTGTTATATAAATTTATAAAAAGTATAATTATATTTTATGGATGATTTTAAAATAACGAAGGTTAATTTTTCAGGAATAGTTTGAGTTTGTTTTAAAAATTTTAGAGGGTTGTGTTTAATTACTAAATTGAATTTTAAGTTTTCATCCTTAAACCTAAAAGATAACTTAAGTTATTAGTTAATAACTTAATATAATTGCAGATCTTAGATATAATTGAAAATTATATGTTTGCCAAAAACACAAAATAGGCTAAATTAAAAATAATAATCCTATTCTACTTTTAACAAGTCTTTTAATTTTAAGTTAATAAACTAACTTAATTATTCATTGAGGATCTTTTTTTTTTAAATAATAAACCATTAACAGTTCAAAATTTGTATATTGTTATGAATACAGCAGGTCTATTTCAACTCTGAAGGGGTTGGGTAAATAGGCTTAGTTTAAAGCTTTAAAGGTTAAGTAAGTAAAAATAGATAAGGTTTGAATCAGTCACAGAGAGACATGTGTTCTTTCAATAACCTTATTATTTCATAAATATCTGGATAAATTATTTCAATAAATAAATTGTGATAGGCCTAAATACTGGTGTCCAATTTTTCCATCATTGGTCCACTCGGGGTAATAGCCTATATCATTAGTTTTGTTTCCAAATAAGTATGTCTCTATTTTCAAGCATAATGTGCAAGAAACATAAACACTTGGTAGAGAGGGGGAAAATATTTCACAAAATACACTAAACAATAAAAAAATAGTCTATAATAAAAACAAAGTGTGGCCAAAAATTGCATTGTGTGGTATCAGATTTAAAATTAAATAGAATATCTGTGCGTAAACACATTTTAAAGTTTATTATCATGAATAGGATTTGTCAGAAAAATTTAGTATTTATTAAAATATCATAGTAGGCCTATATACTTAACTTATTGCACTGAGTAGCTTGATGCCAAACAGATGAACAAAGACTCTAAAGTCTAGAAATAGCTTATTCAGTCTCTCAATCTCCAGTAAGGCTAATTCTATCTCAAATGATCAAATTGATGTATCAAAATTATATTGACTTGGCAACTTATAATAAACCAATTAAGTATTGTTTTTAACTTGGTAATCTCATAAAGGAAGGATTCTGTCATTTTAAAAGTAATATAGGCCTATTACAGATCTTGAAGAATGCATCTTTTCAGTGCTGTATATTATATCAGTTATTAATGTGTCTACAGTTATAGGCGATTCATTTATCAGCACTTTTTGAAGTTATTTTACTGGATTATGAAATTATTTATAGGTAGGCCTTTATGAATTGATTAGTAAAACATTTGACTATATTTCTTAATATATAATCACATATATATGTCTAAACTATAACAGGGATAACTCTATTGACCTCTCGACAACTTGGAAAAGATAATGAGAAATAGCATCTGTTTGAACAACCTCCTATTAAGTATGTAATGATGTCAGTACATTACAAAGTAACTTCTAACATAAACTCTATTTTCTTTTGAATTTAAATTTAAAAATGAATAAGTTAAAATTGTTTTATAAAACCATTTTCTCTGTTCGTACTTAAAAAGTGTATAGGCTTAAATTAAAAAAAAAAAGTTTATTAAGAGTAAAATAATGAATTATGGCCTATGAAGTTTAAATTACTGTATTCTACCAAATATGTAGGCTCCATTATCCTGAAACTCACTATAATAGGTGTCCAAATAATCCCAAATTCGTTAAATATCTTAATTTTCAAATCTACAAAAGTTTAATATTTGAGGTTAGCCTAATTTTCTACTAGGTAGCTTATAATGAGATATCGCTTCAATGGCTGAGGGGGTAGCCTAATTTAACATTTGATTTCTCCCCCTCATCTCCTTTTAGAATGATTGATGAATTTATCCCATGTGGGCCTAGCCTTATAGTTGTTTTACACTAGAACATAATAAGTAAATAAAATATTAATTTACTATATTATCAGTTTAAAGGTATTTAACAGTTATGTGAATTTTTAGACACTACATATTTTAACATAAAAAAATTATAGGTTTTAATTAAAACAAATTGGGTTTATTAAGAACATTTGATGAACTAGCTCAAATACATAATGAAATCAATAACAAGTTTTGGTACAATTAGGTTTATAAAAATTAAAATAAAATTTATAAAAATAAAAAAAATTAAAAAAAAAACTAATAATAATTTTAAATTAGTATCATAAAAGGGCAGGAAATAGTTATTAAAACAAAAAAAATTCACTCAATGTACGGTATAGGGATGTAATAGATTTGAAATCACAAAATAAAACTAGTTATTAAAGTAAAGTTAATAATTTTGTAATTGATCATGGTAAAGTAGTAAAGTAAAGAAAAAATAGTGGTATATTAACAGAATAAATAGCCTATATTACAGGTTTATTAAATAGCAGTTTCTATCAATGCTGAAATAAGAAAGAACTCTTTGTTCGATTAGGCGTGCCGCCGCTGTGAGTTTACAGCATTTCATCTATGTTTGTATACAAAGTTAAACAATGTTCACTTTATCTTTACTTCACTTCTGCTTCCTCATTTATAGTAAAAGAGAAAGAAAAAAATCATTCATTCAGATTTTGTGAGAGGCGGGACATTTTATCAGAGCAAATCACATTTCTTTATTGAGGTTAGTTTTCATTGATACAACCATCAGGTTTGATTTGAGTAATAAAAAAAGTTGTTAAATTGTCTATTTTCTGTGGAAATACTGAAACCATTTAAAAAAAAAATTTTTTTTATTTAATTTCACTTGTTACAAATACACATAATATAAAATTTTGTAAAATTTAAAACGTATAATTAGTAAAATGAAGTAAGTTACTCCTAGGAAATCTGTTCTTAGGCACCATTGAAAACAAAACAGTTAGGTATAAAAGAGGACATTTCGAAACATCTGTATTTAACTAAATGTACACATGTAATAAAGAATAACCTTGAGCACATGTAGACGATACACATTTATTAGCATATATAATCATAATTAATAAATTGTTTAAAATTTATCAAACCATCCAACCCTATGCAAGGAAAGTTTAAAAACTCAAGCAATTATTTCAATTTGTTTCAAGTTCTCTACAGCGTTTAAATTTTTTTCCAGTACAATTAAAAATCTTTCAACCTGTTTAAAATGAAAATTTGTTTAAAAACTAGGCGTAAATGTAATAGGCCTATGTATGGCATTGTTATAAATTAATTTTAAAGGTGTTTACTAGGTTGTCATCAAATGAAATAAGGGGTTTTTTCTTGTCCTTTTCTTCAACTAATAGTGTCAGGATTAGAAGGAAACGAAAGTTAATCAAGAAAGGGGTAGATTCAGTTAAGAACTTTGGGATTGCCATAGATAGTTAGTGTTCATACTGCACCATCCAACAAATGTACACCTAATTGTAGTTGGATTACATTTAACTTTGGGATAGGTTTGAGGAAGTACTACAATTTTATTAGCAGTTGTAATACTTTTAAAATAAATAAAAACTAATGAATAAGCCAACAATTTATTCCTATTTCATATATCAACGATTCTATTTTTCTAATTGGCAGTAAAAGAATAATCACCAAATTAAACCGTAGGTCTAACTTTAGTTTTAAAGTAAACTAGGAACACATGTTAGGCTTCATGAAGATTGATTGCAAACCCCTGGCCTCTCCCCCTTGATTGTTTAATTCCAGTTGGTAGGCAAACGAAAATGGACGCCACGAAATTTCCTGTTAGCAATCTGGTCATAGTGTATTACATACTGAAGCCATAGTCTTGAAAATACAGTAGCAGTCCGTGGTCTTTTGGCTACGTATCCGCCGCCGAAAACAGGATATCCCCCCTCCCCCCTACTATTTACACTTTCCCCTTTCAATATTGTGTCATGTGTAGTATACAGAAAGTGATATGATTGATGTAATGACAATCTCTCGTGATAGAAATAGGTTTAAGTTTGGAATAGTTTCAAGTTATGGTACTTACGTATTAACGCCACAGCAGCAGAGTGTGCGCTAATGCGCATGCGCCAATAAAGAGCAAACTGGTTTAAGGGAAGCAGAATTCCATTTTTTTCAGCTTTGAGATTCATATACTTTCATTTTATGATTTGTCGCAAAAATTTTAGGCGTGGATTGGCGGCACTTCACTTTTAAAGCTCATGTTTATCCATGATCTAATTTCAAATTATTAACTTCAATAAACTTACGAAAGGTTTATATATAAACACCTGGCCAAACCTATCGTGATATATAATTATATCGCAAAGTAAGCAAATATTGGCGCATGCGCATTAGCAACTTCTGCTGCGGTGGCGTTAATACGTAAGTACCCAAGTTATGAAATTGTTGTTTTTATTTTCGTACAATTGTGTAGTTTTTTTGCGGGTATATTAAAATCGTCGCCAACGATTTTGATCAAACTGTGTAAAGTGTAATCACTTTAAAGTAAAACTATTGGTGGGCATCTCTCCAAAATTACGGATTCACGATTTTGTAAAAAGCAGAAATTAACCGTTTGGGGTCGTTTTAAAATAGTCACACTTATAGTGATGTGGCAAACCTGAAGGACTGTAGCGATATACTAAATTTGGACTCGATATTTTTTCCGATTACAAAATCAAATAATCGTGGAAACGTACTTTTTTTCTGACAGATGCTTATAGGATTTTCTCTTTGTTTTAATGACCTTTACCCTACCCAGAAATATTGCACACCCATAATGACTCATCCTATATATATCGTAAAGAAAAGTGTTTATTATTTAAAAATACTTCTTCAATAAAATTCTCATAAAGAAGTACAATATTGAAACTAATTCATTATTAATGTAATATACTTGTCTAAATATAAAATTATGTATTATAAATACGATATTATGAGACAATGAAATATTACCACAGGAGTCAGCTCAATTACTTCGAGATATTTCTCACACTTTGGAATAACAGCGTTGTTCATTTTGCTGACATCCGTATTATTGCATTAACATTGTTCTATACTTTGAATCATTTCCCAATCATATCAAGTTCCCTGTCTATGCACTTCCATAGCATTCGGGGATATTTGCTATGCTGTATTTTATTACTACAATAGGTTAGGATACACTTTAATACACTTGCAGCTTGAATGATCACCTCTTCGCTTCTGGAGGTTGCTGTAGTCTATATAGCCGTCATATCCTAGATCCATCTCAAAGGATGTTAGGTTAGGTTACACTTTGATACTTGCAGCTTGAATAATCACCTCTTCGCTTCGAGAGGTTGTTGGGTATATCCGGCATACTCTTGGTCCATCTCAAAGGATGTTAGGTTAGGTTACACTTTGATACTTGCAGCTTGGATGATCACCTCTCCGCTTCGAAAGGTTGTTGTGTATAGCCGGCATACTCTGGATCCATCTCAAAGGATGTTAGGTTAGGTTACACTTTGATACTTGCAGCTTAGATGATCACCTCTTCGCTTCGAGAGGTTTGTTGGGTATAGCCGGCATACTCTGGATCCATCTCAAAGGATGTTAGGTTAGGTTACACTTTGATACACTTGTAGCTTGAATGATCACCTCTTCACTTCTGGAGGTTGCTGTAGTCTATATAGCCGTCATATCCTAGATCCATCTCAAAGGATGTTAGGTTAGGTTACACTTTGATACTTGCAGCTTGAATAATCACCTCTTCGCTTCGAGAGGTTGTTGGGTATATCCGGCATACTCTTGGTCCATCTCAAAGGATGTTAGGTTAGGTTACACTTTGATACTTGCAGCTTGAATGATCACCTCTTCACTTCGAGAGGTTGCTGTGTATAGTGAGCATATTCTGGAACCATCTCAATGGAGGTTAGGTTAGGTTATACTTTGATATTTGAAGCTTGAATTGATAAAATATTGATACTTGCAGCTTGAAATATCACCTCTTCGCTTCGAGAGGTTGTTGTATATAGCCGGCATACTCTGGATCCATCTCAAAGGATGTTAGGTTACACATTGATACTTGCAGCTTGAAATATCACCTCTTCGCTTCGAGAGGTTGTTGTGTATAGTGGGCATACTCTTGATCCATCTCAAAGGATGTTAGGTTACACATTGATACTTGCAGCTTGAAATATCACCTCTTCGCTTCGAGAGGTTGTTGTGTATAGCTGGCATACTCTGGATCCATCTCAAAGGATGTTAGGTTACACATTGATACTTGCAGCTTGAAATATCACCTCTTCGCTTCGAGAGGTTGTTGTGTATAGTAGGCATACTCTTGATCCATCTCAAAGGATGTTAGGTTACACATTGATACTTGCAGCTTGAAATATCACCTCTTCGCTTCGAGAGGTTGTTGTGTATAGCCGGCATACTCTGGATCCATCTCAAAGGATGTTAGGTTACACATTGATACTTGCAGCTTGAAATATCACCTCTTCGCTTCGAGAGGTTGTTGTGTATAGTGAGCATATTCTGGAACCATCTCAATGGAGGTTAGGTTAGGTTATACTTTGATATTTGAAGCTTGAATTGATAAAATATTGATACTTGCAGCTTGAAATATCACCTCTTCGCTTCGAGAGGTTGTTGTATATAGCCGGCATACTCTGGATCCATCTCAAAGGATGTTAGGTTACACATTGATACTTGCAGCTTGAAATATCACCTCTTCGCTTCGAGAGGTTGTTGTGTATAGTGGGCATACTCTTGATCCATCTCAAAGGATGTTAGGTTACACATTGATACTTGCAGCTTGAAATATCACCTCTTCGCTTCGAGAGGTTGTTGTGTATAGCTGGCATACTCTGGATCCATCTCAAAGGATGTTAGGTTACACATTGATACTTGCAGCTTGAAATATCACCTCTTCGCTTCGAGAGGTTGTTGTGTATAGTGGGCATACTCTTGATCCATCTCAAAGGATGTTAGGTTACACATTGATACTTGCAGCTTGAAATATCACCTCTTCGCTTCGAGAGGTTGTTGTGTATAGCTGGCATACTCTGGATCCATCTCAAAGGATGTTAGGTTACACATTGATACTTGCAGCTTGAAATATCACCTCTTCGCTTCGAGAGGTTGTTGTGTATAGTAGGCATACTCTTGATCCATCTCAAAGGATGTTAGGTTACACATTGATACTTGCAGCTTGAAATATCACCTCTTCGCTTCGAGAGGTTGTTGTGTATAGCCGGCATACTCTGGATCCATCTCAAAGGATGTTAGGTTACACATTGATACTTGCAGCTTGAAATATCACCTCTTCGCTTCGAGAGGTTGTTGTGTATAGTGAGCATATTCTGGAACCATCTCAATGGAGGTTAGGTTAGGTTATACTTTGATATTTGAAGCTTGAATTGATAAAATATTGATACTTGCAGCTTGAAATATCACCTCTTCGCTTCGAGAGGTTGTTGTATATAGCCGGCATACTCTGGATCCATCTCAAAGGATGTTAGGTTACACATTGATACTTGCAGCTTGAAATATCACCTCTTCGCTTCGAGAGGTTGTTGTGTATAGTGGGCATACTCTTGATCCATCTCAAAGGATGTTAGGTTACACATTGATACTTGCAGCTTGAAATATCACCTCTTCGCTTCGAGAGGTTGTTGTGTATAGCTGGCATACTCTGGATCCATCTCAAAGGATGTTAGGTTACACATTGATACTTGCAGCTTGAAATATCACCTCTTCGCTTCGAGAGGTTGTTGTGTATAGTAGGCATACTCTTGATCCATCTCAAAGGATGTTAGGTTACACATTGATACTTGCAGCTTGAAATATCACCTCTTCGCTTCGAGAGGTTGTTGTGTATAGCCGGCATACTCTGGATCCATCTCAAAGGATGTTAGGTTACACATTGATACTTGCAGCTTGAAATATCACCTCTTCGCTTCGAGAGGTTGTTGTGTATAGCCGGCATACCTTGGATCCATCTCAAAGGATGTTAGGTTACACATTGATACTTGCAGCTTGAAATATCACCTCTTCGCTTCGAGAGGTTGTTGTGTATAGTGGGCATACTCTTGATCCATCTCAAAGGATGTTAGGTTACACATTGATACTTGCAGCTTGAAATATCACCTCTTCGCTTCGAGAGGTTGTTGTGTATAGCCGGCATACTCTGGATCCATCTCAAAGGAGGTTAGGTTACACATTGATACTTGCAGCTTGAAATATCACCTCTTCGCTTCGAGAGGTTGTTGTGTATAGTAGGCATACTCTTGATCCATCTCAAAGGATGTTAGGTTACACATTGATACTTGCAGCTTGAAATATCACCTCTTCGCTTCGAGAGGTTGCTGTATATAGCCGGCATACACTGGATCCATCTCAAAGGAGGTTAGGTTACACATTGATACTTGCAGCTTGAAATATCACCTCTTCGCTTCGAGAGGTTGTTGTGTATAGTAGGCATACTCTTGATCCATCTCAAAGGATGTTAGGTTACACATTGATACTTGCAGCTTGAAATATCACCTCTTCGCTTCGAGAGGTTGCTGTGTATAGCCGGCATACACTGGATCCATCTCAAAGGAGGTTAGGTTAGGTTACACTTCGATACTTGCAGCTTGAATGATCACCTCTTCGCTTCTGGAGGTTGCTGGAGGCTATATAGCCGGCATATCCTAGATCCATCTCAAAGGATGTTATGTATTACTTCCATAATAATTATAAGGTTTACAGTAAGCAAGTTAATACCCGCCAACATTGTATTTACTAACGTAGAAACACAAGCAGATCCTCTAAATGTAATGCCTACAAATTGTCTCTTGGACTTTGTAGGAAATGTTAAATTAGGTAGATCAAGTAGGATAGGTTTGTAAAACAGTTGTTATTCATTTTTTTTTTAATCTCGTAATTTTATATCATTACTATCTTCAAGTCGGCCTCGTAGATGTGTATATATTGAAGAGTTTCCACTTGCTTCGCTCGTGTCTGCCTCTAAGTGGTTTTTAAACTGTACATATGTGAAGGATCCTTCACTCGTTAGGCTCTTGTCGATGATGTATATAACTTTGCAGCTAGGTGTGGTTGGTACTATTACGTATAGAAATATGATCTTAACATTTTTATCTAGTTTAAGTGTGTTAAATAACACACAAGATTGAACTAATAACTCTTTTATGACCGCCATTTTGAAAATATCAGTTTTATTTTTCTAAATTTAAATAGGGTTAAATATTGTCCTCTCCATTCTACTATAAAACAAAGTAGTACTATATAGATAGTCAATACCTACTAAAAAACCAAAATTTTTAAAACTTAACCTCATAAGTGCCCGCGATAATTTACAGTAGTAAAATTAAATACCTTATATCAATTTTTAGATCGAGATCGGCAAACTAGCGGATAGATAAACGAAATTCACGTCCCATCATAGGAAAGTATTTTTAATATTTTATTTTTACCAAATAGAAAAAGTAAACAGGATTTTTTAACAGTTAAATTGTATAAAAACAAGTTTGCTTCATGGTTGTTGGACAAAGAGGAACCCATCACGAGTGAAATTCGTTGCAAATGTTCAAAAATCGAATCTTGGACGGTAATTTCACAGACTTGCGCTCTACTCTCTGTAATAATGGCGCCTCTTTGCTCTCTTGTGGAAACGGAAATACCACGAAACTATTTGTCTGGACCGGAAGAGCCGATGTAACCATCTTCAAAGAATCTTTATTACATCTAATTTTGTACTGATCTTATAATTATATGTTTGACCCGATGATAATGGATTACGTGGAATTGTGGAGGCGGTATTGTTTTATAATGGTGAATTATGTGAAATCGTGAATTTAATTTCATCAAATCCGTGATGTATTGCATATTTCAGTGAAGAGTAAAATGAAATTATTATGATCAATTATGTAGTTGGTATTGGTAAAAAAAAGCCTCCCTATGTAGGGGTCCCCATGTTTACTAATTTTTTATATTTTTTTTCTATTTATTAAATATTTTTATAGGTTGTTGTTATAAATAGAAAATTAAGTTTATTTTGCTCTCTCAGACTTAGCTTTTCAAATACTGTATGTGTGTTTCCTTTTAGCAACTGTAATACCAAACAAAATTAATTAACATCAAACTGCAAGAAAGTCGTCCTGGTAGAACTAGCCTGTAGGTTGAGTGGAGGCGAAGTTCTTTTAACACACAAAGATAGGTTAGGTTAGGCCAATGTTAAACTATTTGGAAAATGTTTTAAACACGATTTTGTGATTTTACTTACAAATTTAGTTATAGGAAACAAGTAATAATGGATACTTAATACAGCTAATTAGCACCATTACTTGTATAGTTAAGCATAAGATAGGTTAGGCCTAGCATAGGCCAATCTTAAACGATTTGGAAAGATGAAATAAATTAATAAATATGAAAGAGAGGTATCTAACTCATGACTACATGAAATAAGTTGTAGATCCAGTCAGCCAACCTCTACTCATTATAAATAAGCCACTGAGGGTTTGAATAATGACGAATTATACGTCAAATTCAAGATTGACAGTTTATAAAATTTCATCAAAAGCAGTCTCTTTGATCAGTACAAAAGGAATTGAGTAAAGTTTGAATGAATATTGTGAAGAAGGCTAGTAATGAAACATAATCGATTTTTAACAGGATCTAGGCAGAGGAGTTGTACTGGGGGGGGGGAGTTGGATAATGCCCTCCCCTCCCAATCTAAAGCTTTAAAGTTGGGAATTTTAGGGAGTTTAAATCCATAGTTGCAGTAATCCACTACGATAATAAACATCTGTGTTGCAATCTAGTACAAGTTACTAATTTTATCTCGCACACAAATCAAACTAAAGAATTAGTCAACTCTATAAATCAATAATTCAGAAGTTATCATTCAAATAAATCGTCCAAAAACATTGGACAAATTTTCACAAAACGTCATCAAAAATGTCGTACAGTAGTTGTCAATCAATGAATGAAAATGAACCAATTAATTATTAAAATCATGCTTTAAATGACTGCAGTTATGATTCATATTTTGGTTCGGTAGGTAAAACCAAGCACGTGTCTGTCCGTACGTTGCAACCAGTCTACACAGATAAATCCTCTATTTTTCCTAACTTTGCATTTATATTTTTTGTATTGTCCCAGATATAGGAAAGATATAGCGGTGACAAAAAAAAAACAAATGACCTATTTGGGGTAGTTAAGGGGCAAAAACTATCGAGTTGGGAAATTTTTATTTTGGAAATATTACGCGTGTGGTATCAAATAAAACCACAATTTGTACTGATTATGAATAGTACGTTTTTACGACAAAAAAATTAATAGGTTGGCGCTAGGCGAAATTTTAACTGTTAAATATTTGTCCCCCCCTCCCCCCTAAATCGAAACACGGCCTAACCTACAAATCTGAAAATTATTTGGATTGCAGTGGGAAATCATGTGTTTTGTATGACGAATACAACTTAATTTAACCTCAAAATAAGAAAAGCGTAGTGTATACGTTTTAGAAGCGGTTTTTGTGAGATGTGAGACGAACAGTTCAATAGGCATTAAAAGATGGTTTGATTTCTCTTTATTTGGGTCCGTAGGTAAAACCAAAGGACCGAGTCTCTCCGACTGTTTATCTAAAAATCACAACCAGTTTACACACAAAAGATAAATCTTATATATTTCAAACTTTATATTTATATTTTTTGTATTTTCCCACATATAGGAAAATATAGTTTTTACCAAAAAGTTACCTTGAGGTAGCTGTTAAAGGGCAAAAACTATGGAGTTTAAATTTTTTTTTTAATATGTGTGGTGTATGAAATAAAACTACAAGTTATTCTGATTACAAATATGTAAGTTTTTTGGACGAATAAATTAATATGTTGGTGCTAGATTTCAGATTTATAAAAATAACTGTCCCTATATGCCTACAGACCCTAAGTCTCCTGGTTTGAGCGCAAGATTGAAACTTTTATTTTATTTTTTTGCCTGAATCGTAAGAATTTTTACTACAGATTTCCCACACGGTTTGAGTTATTAATCTTGACATTTAATTAAAATTTGAACATAATTGGTTGAGCGGGGTTTGAGAATTTACGTCTTTTATAAGAGCCCCACGGCAGATTTTTTAATTTTTTACCAATAACTCATGAACCGGAAATTTTGGAGTGATAACAACCAATACAATTTGTTTTTCTACTACTCTAGAGCTTAAGTTGGATTAAAATCATTGTTGCCGATTTTGAGAAAATATTAATTTTGTGGATTTTTTCTATCTTCTAATTTAAAAAAAAAAATAGAAATAAGTTCCGAGATATAACGAAAATATAATACCAAGTTTTATAAAATAAATAAAGTAAAAACAGTGGGGAGGGAAGTTTAAAGAAATGTGCATCTGCATGCAACAGTAATTTTATAATTTTAAAGAAGAAAACGACAATTCATAGAAATAGAAAATAATGGTGACGTTTGACTAATTGAGCTTAGTTTTCCCACGTGTTCATATATAAATTAATGTCGTTAGGTAACATCGACAGTTTAATAATAGTGTTTTCAACAAATGATAGTTTGTGTGAAAAAATTGCTATTACATCAGTTTGTCTTTACATTTCGATAAGAAAGTGGCGAGATTGTATGTATTAGTCTCGTCCTTGATTATATTATATAATATTGTCACATGGTAAAATAAACATCTGGTAAATATGTTAAAGGACAGAAAAACTACGTTTAAAAATAATTTATGACGTTCGATTGGGAAATTTAGTAAATCGGGGGAAAACCGTTGGGAAAATAAAAGCGGTTATGTAAAACAGTTGGTAGGATTATATATTGTCTTTCTTTATTTTCCCAACTTAGTTTCGTGGAAATTTTGTGTTGGGAGTTTATTAGCTGGGAAATTCTGTTCTGTTTTACAGTAAATGATGGAGACATTTTGCTAAACGTTCTTCCACGCAAGTCCTAAAAAAATCAAAGATTGTTTGTGAGGTAAAGTAATTTTCTTGTTGTTGGAAAAGCGACAAACCTCCTCAGTTAGCATCGGCTTATAAAAAAACAGGAAGAAGAAAAGCACACACATTAAAATTATTGAAATACTCTTCATAACATCAGGGTCGTTGTAAAAGAACAAGAGTTGTCCAAGAAAAACCTGATAGGAAAGATGAGAGGGAACTAACCCATGATTACATGGAAAAAGTGTAGATCCAGCTAGCAACCTCGGGATTAACACGCTTCGGGAATGTGATAAAATTCAATGCAGTTTCTTCTCGGGTTTTTGTAAATATTTCGTGGACGTTAGAGTTTTCTATTGTTTGCAATTTGCGCCCTTGTTTGGGATCGGAAATATTCACATTTTACAATAATTTGAATGAAATTATTCGCGCCGATTTTGAGAAATTTCGTCTTTTATAAGAGCGGTAATTCGGTATTTTTGTAAAATTTGTTTATCATCGTTTCAGCCGATTTTGTGAAAATCGTAATTTTGTCTATTTGGAGGCACCATAAAAATATCGGGGTGGGGGGAATCAACGATATGCGCATTTACCAATTGAACATAATTGTTCTACTTATTTAATCTGACAACACGGCACAGACATCAGTTAGACAGGCATTTCAAAAACCATATTTCAGAGCTCATGGGTTGTAAAAATGGATATTTTTATTTGTGTTCCCTGAACATAATTTTTCCACCTATCACAATAGACTACTTGCTCTATAAAGCTATTGATAAAAGTAAAAGCCGCCTAAAACAATTCAACTTTTAACTGACTACAAAACCTCAAATAAAGTGATGTTCCACAATTATTGCAGATGTCAGTATTTTAAGAACAGACTTTTCTTTATTGACATCAAACAATGCTACGTTTTGTAACAGTTGCACGGTTACACCATTACATGTAAATATCGATATAATATCTCGAATTAGTGTCAACAATCGATTGTTAGGAAAGAAACACTTGTATTTGCAAATACTGTATTAGATTTTTTATGGTTTCAAAATTGAATATAAACTAAAATTACTCGAAAACTGCGATTTTTTTTATTGGGTAAGTATAGATATTAGAAAGTTATATTTTTTCTCTTTTAAATTAAAATTCTCCGCGTTGTAGAGATTTGTAAAAGTCTAAATTCAGAGTTCTAGTTTTCCACGGATACATTGAAAAATACTAGGTCAATCGAAAATTTTCATGACATTATTTTTGTAGATAATTAGGCCTATATTAGCACCAGTATTTTTGTTTATTGAAAAATGACGGAGCCACGGTGCATTAAAAGGCATTACAAAAACAAACCACAAAACTGTAGAGGAAAAACCTTGTGCGATTTGAAGCCGTAGTATCAGGTGTGTTTCTTGATATGAGTAGTGACGCCTTAAACCACTCATCTACCAGAACACGTAGAAATAATTTGTGTATGTGTGATATTTGAGTAGTGAGATTCCTTTTTTCAATTATAAATCAAACAAAATTTTGGTTTCATTGAATTTTTTTAAAAATTGTGTAGGCGAAAAACCGTTACGGTCATCTACCCCTTAGAAAAATCAAGAACAAGAAATATATAAGTAAAAAAAATAAATAAAAAAAATTTAAAAAAACGAACAAGCTAAAAACCATGTAAAATGATATGAATTTTGCAAAACCAACAACACTAAACTAAGATAACAGTATAAAATACAACGAAGTAACGTATTACAGTTCTGTTTATCAACACATTTAACCTATTATTTAAATTTTATCCAAAAAGGCGACGCAAGAATGACAACCCCCGATTAAGAATCCCAGCATCATCCCCTCTGAATCGAATTTGGTAGGACAAAAGACCTACGAACACCTCTCAGAAATACACAGTCGATTAGGGTGTGTTTTATTGTCATAACTGTTATGACAGAATGAGCATTGCGGAGGATTCCCTTGTTTCTATCTGGATTCAACGAGTGAAGACGAGAGTATCACAACTTTCTCACGACGGTTTCATGTTCTCCAGAGTTGGACAGTATCTTAAATTATTGTCTCCAAATAATCGTGTTGGTAAAAAGTGTAAAGCACTGAAAGTATTTTTTTTCTAGACACTTTTCGTCCTTGTTATCGAGGCTTTAAGTTAAGTTTTGAGCTGACAAACAAACTGTAGTAGATCACTGGTATTTTTAAATTGTATTGGTTACATATCCTTACGGACATTTAAAAATTTCACAAAACTTCTATTTAAAATTTAGGATAAATTATTAAAAGTAAAAAAAAAATACCACCTTTTCATACAGCTCTTATGAAAGAATTAGTTATGACGAAGTTACAAAATACGACAAAATTTTGAAACAATATCTAAAAATCGTATTTTCCCGGAAAATATTTATTTTCTAAATAAGCTTCAACTCAAAAATGGTCTTGGCAAATTGTTAATACCAAATTATGCTCACTTCCAAATAGGGGACAAATTTGTCAAACATTAAAATGCTCCTAAGACCCCCCCTCCCCTCAAAACAAAGAACCTCATGTATGAGATGTTCCACACTTGACTGTTTGCCAATTATTCTTATGTCGGTATTTTCCTTTTATTGACATCAAACAATGGTTTCAATTTCAAAAACAGATGCGCGGTTAAACTACAAAATGTAAACAATCGATTTATCAGAGAAGAGAAACTAACCTAAGACAACTTTGTGAAAGTGGACAAAAGCAATAGTTACTCAATAGTTGTTAAGTTAGACTGGTTTATATGCAGTGAGTTACTATTTAGTATGTCAAGGGTGAGACAAGCTTTCCAATATCCGCTCTTAGCACTTCTAATACTCGTGGAATTCGTTGCAGTGTCTTGTTTTAAACCTTTCGCTCGTCATCACCTTATTTAAAAAAAAGAAGATAAAATAAAGAGTCCTGTTTTTTAAATGATCTGATAGCGTTAGCGTCGAAAAAGAACAAAATGTGGTCAATAAAAGATTGGCTAAGAAAGTTGAAAGGAGGGATCTAACCCAAGATTACACGAAAAGGGTGTATATCCAGTTAGGTGCTTCGGGATTGCCAAGTCAGGAGTAAAACTATTAATTATAAAAAAGTTATATTATAAAGAGAAATTAAAGGAAATGAATAACATTGCACAACCTTTCTCAGATCAGTACATGAACCCAATAATTTCACTTTTAACTTGATTAAAAATTGTATTTCAAAATGTGGATGACATTTTCAAAAAAAAATATATTGGATTTTTACAGTTAGTAGGCCTATGATAGTTACATTTCGTTTGAACACTTAATCTAAATAATTACAACTCTGAATACAAAATGTAACTCTCGTACTAACTCTAAACTTACAGTAATTTTATTTTTTTTTTGAAAATATCCAATTTTGAAATTACATTTTATAATAAAGTTATAAGTGAAATTTGTTGGTGCCATTAGTTTTGCATTAAAAAGCAATTTAATTTGATATGTCACATGATGTGATTATTTTTTGTATTTTAAGTGTGCCGCAAAAGTACCACACTTTCGGGGAGGGGGCAGTTAAAATTCAATCCATCGTCGAATGCTTCTCTTTAAATTAGTCAAGGGAACATTTTAAAAATTGTTGTGTTCTGAGTTCACATATTTACCGATTTTATAGTTTTAAAATGTCAAATGCATTTTGTGCCGCCATTTTGGTTATGGTTATCCAAAAAATATTTCGTCTTATTATGCACTTTAATTTGACAAGTCTCAGGAGCCGATTTTGATTAAATTTTGCTAAATAGTAGAATTAAGCAGTATAACAAACACACAGAACACAATTCTCACAAAAAATACGCCTAAGTATCAGACGCGTTTCAACGACAAGGTCGTCCTCTTCGGTGATACACGAGCTACAACAATCAAACTATAACTGACTTAAGTAGATTAAGACCTAAACTAACTTATTTTTAATCATATCCTAAATAAAGTTTGTTTGTTTGAGTTATCTGTTGAAAACGTTAATGAACTACGAACTTCGTCGTAGAAATTTGAATAATTGGCGATAAGGGTATCCATCATATTTTTGCTGAAATGTGAAGATGTATACTCTAAATCATCGAGACAATCTTTATAACACGATCGAGCAATTTTTTATAATTATCCATTTATTTTGTTTAAATTTTACAAATTATTCACGAACCGTTATTTGTTTTTAGTTACGGTTTTTAACTCATTGGCTTGGATTATAATTTCTCACGTTTGACAATAATTTAATCAAAATCGGTGTGTCTAATTTTGAGAGATTCGATTTTGTATCGTTCAAGGCTCATTTTCCCTTTCAGTTTGCGAATATGTATTGCTTGAACGAATATATGGTTAGGACAAAATTGTAGAAATTTTGCTTTTTCTCGCCGCAATTTGGACTTCATTAATGGTTACGCTAGCCTTAAAAAACAAAAGGAAAAAATCAGTTGTAGTATTTTAAGATTCTATCAAAAATTATAGTATCGATTTAGTGTAATAAAAAACGGTCCTTTTCTAGATTAAATTGCTGTTGTTGAAGTGTCTTTATGTATAACAACACTTGGTGATAATTTCACATGAAATATTGCCTCGTAACATGCACAATACTCTTCCATTTCTCAGTTTTATCTCAAATTATCTGATGATTTTGCCTTGGATAACACCTATCGACAATAGTAATGTAGGCGTCAAGATCGTCAACTTTTTTTATGAAAACAATCTAGTGTTACTAACAAGTCCTCAGAAACGGGTTCCTGTCATTTTCGTGTTTCTTGAACCATAAACCGTCCGGTTTCAATGACAATTCAAGTTCGATTTCTTCACCAATCTCCACCTACTGTACGAGACTTCTGGTACAGTATATTATAACTCAAGGTATTAAAAAATTAGTTTTTCTAGCAATATTGAAGTGTTTATTTAAGATATGGTCAATAGAGATGTTTTTATCTGGATTACCTGTATGTACTGTATTGGGTGCCAACTTATTTCTCTGTCGTTAAGAATTATTATGTAGAGAAACTGAAATGATTTTCCTGACTTGTCGATATGTTTTTGTACTCTAATCATGGGCGTCATCACCAGTTCATTATTGGGGGGGGGGACATATGCCGGGGGTCTGGGGGTATGGAAATTTTTTAAAATTAAACTTCTCAAAACATCGTTTTTATGCATTTATTTATGCGTTTGTAACAGAAATGTAATGTTAAAAACCCTAGTAAAGATAAAGCCCGATGTTTACCTTTTAAGGTTTTAAGTAAATCATTAGTTTTTAGCAAAAATATTTTTACATCTCAAATATTGGGGGGGGGGGCGTCCCCCCCGGCGATGACGCCCATGACTCTAATTGTGGGGTGGCTTTGACGGTCGATTTTTTAATTTATGATTATTGATTGCCTTACTAGACTGGTTGTATTTAATTTAACTAATTTTTGTTAAGTTAAATTTTTAATTTAGGCTGTAAAAAGATTTTAGAGTTACCAGCGTCCCTTCAGTTAAAACTGTACGTTGATGATTACAAACTATAACACTCGGGAGCATGTGGAAATTGTTAGACAACGGCAGCATTTTTCACACGTTAACTTCTGGTGTGATACGACAGTTCTTAAAAATTATATCCTCCCCCCCCCCACACACACACACACATAAATACACCGTGATCTAGGATATCAAGTAAACTCCCAATCAGTCCGTCAACTATTTCAAATATTTGACATTCGTAACAGCTGTTTTATGGCCAACGTTACAAATGTCAAAAATAACTTTTACTTGATTCAATATGGAATACTTTAGTTTTAGCAGAACTTTAAAACAATTATTGTTAGGACGTGTTAAATATTCGAAGGTGTTTGCTAAATGATAACTGTTAAAGATATTTGTAATTTAAACTGGCCTAGTAGATCAAAACCTACTTTCTTCAGTAACTGTACTTCGGTATTTGAGATAACCTAACAATTCATATCACCATTAAGTAATTTGTTTATAGTATTTAATCGCAAATACAAGTAGTCTATCGAAAGAAACATGTATTAAACACGGTTTTGTTTATCATTAGATAGTGGCTTGTGTCATTTTGTAAACTATATGACAAACTGAATGGTTCTACTTTAGGGGGTGTTCCAAAAGTAAGGATTAAATATTTGAACAGCTCTCTGAATAAGTCTGGATGTAATTTGAGTTCAATTTGATTGTTGCGAATTATTGTATACATTTTAAATTTGTAAATCAATTATTTAACGATAGTTACATATAAACAAACTGCATATTTTCAATACCAAATATGAACTGTTGGTTTGAAAAACAATATTATAATAGTCTAAACTTGTTTCGTTGCATCCTCACAGTATATAGTTTATAATGACAGCAGTCAATGTACGTTTTTATTGCATTAGCCTATTTTATAGTCAATGGAAAAAAAAACTGTATAAAATATTCTTTAAATTCTCCAAAATCTAATTTGATCGAAATAAGAGAAAATTAACGATTGGAAAAGATTACGCAAAGTTTCTTACAATGAAAACTAAACAAAACTTTCGTCATTAGGAATGTCAGTTCGGAAGTGAAAATGAACACCTTGGAACTTTTAATCGCGTTCTCAGCGTTCATCATATTTCATTTAAATAGATATTTTAATGACGCCGGTCAAAGTTCATTTTTTATCATTTATTCCTGAAAAGTTGTTTGCAGGTATTCTTGAACGTTGTTTTTTATCATTTATTCCTGAAAAGTTGTTTGCAGTTATTCTTGAACGTTATTTTTTATCATTATTCCTGAAAAGTTGTTTGCAGGTATTCTTGAACGTTGTTTTTTATCATTATTCCTGAAAAGTTGTTTGCAGTTATTCTTGAACGTTGTTTTTTATCATTATTCCTGAAAAGTTGTTTGCAGTTATTCTTGAACGTTATTTTTTATCATTATTCCTGAAAAGTTGTTTGCAGGTATTCTTGAACGTTGTTTTTTATCATTATTCCTGAAAAGTTGTTTGCAGTTATTCTTGAACGTTGTTTTTTATCATTATTCCTGAAAAGTTGTTTGCAGTTATTCTTGAACGTTGTTTTTTATCATTATTCCTGAAAAGTTGTTTGCAGGTATTCTTGAACGTTGTTTTTTATCATTATTCCTGAAAAGTTGTTTGCAGTTATTCTTGAACGTTGTTTTTTATCATTTATTCCTGCAAAAGTTGTTTGCAGTTATTCTTGAACGTTGTTTTTTATCATTATTCCTGAAAAGTTGTTTGCAGTTATTCTTGAACGTTGTTTTTTATCATTTATTCCTGCAAAAGTTGTTTGCAGTTATTCTTGAACGTTGTTTTTTATCATTTATTCCTGCAAAAGTTGTTTGCAGTTATTCTTGAACGTTGTTTTTTATCATTATTCCTGAAAAGTTGTTTGCAGGTATTCTTGAACGTTGTTTTTTATCATTATTCCTGAAAAGTTGTTTGCAGTTATTCTTGAACGTTGTTTTTTATCATTATTCCTGAAAAGTTGTTTGCAGTTATTCTTGAACGTTGTTTTTTATCATTATTCCTGAAAAGTTGTTTGCAGGTATTCTTGAACGTTGTTTTTTATCATTATTCCTGAAAAGTTGTTTGCAGTTATTCTTGAACGTTGTTTTTTATCATTATTCCTGAAAAGTTGTTTGCAGTTATTCTTGAACGTTGTTTTTTATCATTATTCCTGAAAAGTTGTTTGAAGATATTCTTGAACGTTGTACAATTGTTACTTGTAACGCTGTTTTTTTTGTCAGTTTTTATAAATTATTCCTGATTTTTTTTTGCAGTTATTCTTGAAACGTTGCTCTTTGACAAAAATTATTACTGTAACGTTGTTTTTGTCAGTTTACTGAAACTTTTTTTGTTAATTATGATTGAAACTTTTTAAAGTTATTACTGAAACGTTGTTTTCCATCAATTATTCTTGTCACTTATTTCTGAAACGTAATGGTTTTTAGTTATGATTTTGGACAATTTTCACTTGTCTCTCAAATTTGTACGAATCGGTTGATCCGTTTGTGAGAAATTACCATTGACTCGTGAACCTCTTTTTTCGAGGAATATGGTTTGTTTGGATCCTTAGAGGTTACACTTGTTCAAAATTTTATTAAAACCTATTTGAGAAAATAGTAATTTTTGAGCTTTTCCACTACCCTACTCCCAAATTTTGAGTTGTAGAAAAATGGAATGAAATCTCGAGATGTCGCCAAAATATGCCCACATACCAAATTTGATTAATATAGGATTAGTATGTGTTTGGGTTGTATAAACAGAAAACAGGCAAATTTTATTACCATTTGCTGATTGGTTGTGATTCTGAACTGATTAGAAATTCAACCGACGTTCAAAAATAACCCTATTCTCAACACCATTATGGATATTACCTTCGTGTTAAACGATCCACTTTGAACTAATTTATCTTACAACTGCCTTAAACCTAACCGATTTTCTATGTACTGTTTAAAACGTTCATTGCCCTATTTCTATTTACATAAATAGGGTCCCTATAAGACGGTATTCATGTAGGGGCATGTCATTTCCGTCTATCCTGGAAATTGTTGCAATAACGATTAGCGACTTCACAATGACAAGACTACAGTTTTAACACGAAATTAGACTTTTGAGTCTGTTATCAGAGTCGGCCTAATGGAGTTTTGGTGGCGACCTTAATTAGGACATGCTGGTAATTAGGCGCCTAAATTATTCCGGGTTTAATGAGCTCTATGATGCAACCAAAGCAGGCGACATAAAGTTTCAACTGATAGCTAAGAAAGGGACGAAGGGTGTGCAATACCCTTGCAGCCGTCTTGCAAACTCCGCTTTAGTGTCGGAGTGTGAAGAGAAGTAATTCCAAACTCAAATTAACATAAAACGTAAATTTTTAATTTTCTGTGCTCGATTCTCGACATTTCACGGAACAAGTGATGTCAATTTTAAGTGGCGTCTCGCATCTTACTAAAAATGTTTTTAAAATTTAACATTTCTCTTTCTATGATTAAATTAAATTGTATTCGTCATACAAGAAACTATAATACCATGTGTCCAAAAAGCCCCCCTCCCTCTTATTTTTTTTTATTAATGGAAATAGACAGATTTGCTTTGGGGAAAGTTTAGATAGTCAAAGGAGGAGTTTTTCGAAATATGAACATTTTCAACCCTTACCCCTATTTTTAACTTTAATGTAATAGTAGATATTTCTTGTTGAAACTCCATATTCAAGGAATATGTAAATTTCTCTATTGTATTTAATTTACTGTTAATTGTGTTTAAATAGTTGTCTATACCTGTATATTATTAATTGCCCGATGATGCCGCAAGGCGAAACAATTGTAGCTCATTATATTATTAATTATAATATATTAAATATATTATTAAAATATTTGAAACATTAAGCTTTTGCTTTATCCTTACCCCTTTGTTGCTATGTTGAGTAAGATGAACTTAGAGACCTCTGGTTTGCGCCATTATTCTTATTTTGAAAAGACCTTTAAAATGAGGTATCACTCAATAGGGGTTGCTATTTAAAATTCTTGTATTACCCCCAAACTACCCCATTTTTGGGGTAAAGGTTGAAAATTTTGATACTTCAAAAAACTCCTCCTGTGGTTATCTAAACTTTTCCCAAAGCAAATCTGTCTATTTCCATTAATAAAAAAATAAGAGGGGGTGGGACTTTTTGGACACATGGTATATGAGTTCCTAATGCAATTTAATTTTCAAATTAAAATATTTTTGTGCGTGATTTGTAGGTTACCCCGTGTTCAAGTTAGGAGGGTGTGCTATCTGATACTTTAATTTTGCCTAGCGCCTTTTATTTACATAAACATACGTATTCGTAATCAGAATAACTTCTAGTTGTATTTGATACTCCACACATAATATTGTTTCAACTCGATAGTTGGCCTGTTAACTACCCCAAGGTCATTTTTGTTTGTTACAGCTATATTTATCCTACATGTATGCAATATATAGGATTTATCGTCTTGTCTGTGTAGACAGACAGACACGCTCATGCAATTATAATTATCCTTGGTTGTACCTAAGAAGAAGAAAGATTCCTCAGCCGTCGAATTCTTTAATAGTGCCAAGGTCGGAATAGAACAAGGCTTAATCAAGAGAGTTATGATAGAGAGGGATATAACCCTAGATTACATCCAGTTAAGGTCCTTCGGGATTTGACACCCTCATTCACTATAAGTAAACCCCTTAGGGAAAGTGTTTTTTGAATGACGTCTATCTGTCGAATGTGCAGTCTTCTAAAGCCCAAATGAATTGACCGAGTGTGATCTAAAATCTGGCATGATCTGAGGACTTACATCAAACAATTTGACGTACAGTTTTCTCAATACGTCTTGCCATTTCAAAATGGTTGGAAATTAGAATCTCTAATATATGCAAAAATAAATTATCATCTTTAAAAGAGCTATAAAAAGATCAAAGGTCACTTAGTCCTCTGGTCCATTGGTTGGAGAATTTGATCTTTTAGGTATCACTATTCTGCAGTGTGTAAATCTGGAATACTCTCTTCACGTAGAAATAAGGTTCAGATTGTCCGAAAGTACTGCAACCTTATAGGTCGTCTAAGGGTACGAACGGAACAAGTGGGTCGCGGTGGATGTCGACATCCATGTAAAAGAAACACATTGTAGTGAATAGATGAGAACAGAGCAGGTAAGTCGAGGTGGAGGTTTAGCGCGATGTCATCCAGGAGGTTTACATCGATGCTTTTGAAAATCAAATGAGTTTGTTTTTACATGGATGCCTACTGCCATAGAAGAAGGAATTAGAATAAGAAAGTCACAGGTATAGGCTCTAGCGTGATACAAAATATCCTTAATTTGGCTACTGGACAACAGAAAGCGCTAGTAGCCAACAGGGCTTGTGATACAGTAGCCAAGCCTTTTTGTCCCGATGCTACTAGCGCTTTCTGTTGTCCAGTAGCCAAACTAAGGATATTTTGTATCACGCTGTTTAACATGGGCTATGACTTTCTTATTCTAATTCCTTCTATGCTACTGCGCGGTCTACAAGGATGCTTCCCTGTGATTGGTGCGTTCAAGACCAAATTGCCATCCCCCTCCACAGCAGCTCGCGTAGAACACGTCTGGCGTGTGTCATTCCGTGCGCTAGGGTAGTCCAGTTGCTACCTATAATCTCTTTTGCGTATTAAGTTCTTTTTTGAATTTCAAGTGCTAAATATGAAGGAAGATCTGATAGCAATTGTGCAGCTCACTCCCGTATTGTGGGTATATTACCTATCAGCCACCACTTGGTGACAGCTGACATTTCATCACTATCATCACTTGACTCACACATCGCAAAAGCACAATCTTTTTGCCATTCAAATTTCATCAAACTACTTCACTTGACAGGGTCCTAGCTCGACTGAGCAGTGCAGGTAACCTCCTTGATATGTGCTGTCGACATCGACCGGGACTTAACTAGTAGCATCCACCGCGACCTCCACCTCCACCGCGACCCACTTCAAAGATACGCTGATAAAATTATTAGACTATAGTTTAAAAAGCTGAACATTGTGAAATTGAGTTATCCAGAGAGAAGTAGATAAAAGATTAGTAACTGGTATATTGTATATTCTGTAACAACTTCAAACCTAGTATTGTTGGTAAGCATTGACTGTATACAACTGTATGGTTTTACATTTCCTGTTTTGTTTATTCTAAGCGATGTTAACGCAGCCTCAGAGCAATTAAATAAACGACCAACTAAAAGTGAAACAAAGTATAATTTGTGTCAACTTTAAACCAAGTATTCTTGGAAAGCACCGCAATAGATGATACTCGGCAACATTAAAATTCTTTACACTAGGCCTACAATCTATTACTATGCACTACTTATATTTATGTACGTAACAATTAAATTGGCGCGAGTTAGCAGTGACATCATTGTAAATCTATTCTTAGAATACTGATAAAGCATTCAGCTTTTATCTGACGTAGAGAATTGAGATTGACTCACTACTAACTAGGAAGTTTCGTATTCGATAACGTAATGACATGACCGTTCAGTGTGTTATTGGATCTCACTGGGAGTGTGTTTAGCTCTAAACGGATACTTAGTGCGAATAGTAATTAGCTGTGAACTGTGTGTATTTATACTTTGTTTTAAAACAGCTAAGTGTAAATGTTGATCTGCGTAATTTTATAGTTCGTGCGTTTCGAAAGTGTTGTCATTTTCATAAAATAAACCATTTAAGTGGAAATTAGATGCTCCGAAGTATTTACGTTTAATCGGTTTTTTGTTTAAAGTTTGTGAGTTTCGGAAGTGTTGCCATCTTCAGGAAGATAAACGTGGAAGTTGGGTGTTCCGAAGTGTTTTATAACATTAATCGTGATTTTTTTTTTTAGTTTGCCTGTTTCGAAAGTGTTGTCATCTTCGTAAATAGAAACGTTTAGGAGTTTGAAAGGTAGGTGCTCCGTACTTATCAAGCGTGTAAATAACATTTTTGAATAGCTAAATTCCCTTCCAACTGGTAATAATATATTTTGAGGTTATAGTGATTAACTTTTTTTTTTAATTATTCTTTTGTAAAATTCAGCAGAGCCAAACTATGTTCGCTGAAGGACTCCTCCGCGTTCAACCTACAGAGATGGGAATGGTCTCATTGGATATCTTAGGGTTTAAGGATCAATAGTATATATAGAACGTGACCGTGTGACGTAACCACTCAAGAGCACTTTCGAGTGGTTTTTAACAATAACTCTATTGTTGCCAGTAAAATGCGGACTGATTTTCATCGCGGTTTATTTTAAATCAAAGAAGATTTTACTATTACAGTATTTGCAAAAAATTATATCAATTTTATTTCATTTTTATATTTAAAAAACTTCTTCTTCTTTTTTAACATCATTTTGGCATCAGTCACTATTAATACATTTTGATGTATTGGACTTAATCAGCTGTTTTAAGTATGCATTGTTATATTGGTTTCTATGGTAACTTAATTTGTATGTAGTCACAAAAACAAGTTTAAAACACTCTCTTAAATGGTTTAACATTGGTCTATGTTTGGCTTAACCTATCTTTGTACGCTAAAGTACTCCTCTCCGCCCACTCAACCTACAGACATGGAGATGGTCTCATTGGGTCTGTGGATATTTTATATATTGTTATATAGAAGATTACCGTATGACCTAATCAACGGTCACCTTTGCGGGGTTTTTGAAATTCGTCCGTTGCCCTGGTCAATTTTGTCTCTAACGCTTCAGATAGACGACTTAGGGAACTTTTCCCCCCTATAAATTAAAATATAACGTAGGGTTTAGAGACGAGAACAAGTACGGGCGTGGCAAAGCCAAGGGATCTTGGCTGGATTTCCACTTTTTCCATCCTCTCTATCTTTCCTATCCTCTCTCTTGACCAACTCTTGTTCCCTTCCGAATTTATTAGAGCATCGAGGTGGTGATAATGACCGCATGGTTTTTCGCCTTAAAACCACAAGGAAAAAGAAGAAACGCACACAGTGATAAAACTGTAAAATGTAATGGCGTTTAATTGCAATCATTTAAGATCTAACTTTTGGCAATCTGTTTTTAATTTAATTTTAAATTACAATTCCAATTGGTAGATATTGATTTCTTTCTAATGCTGCGTCAGCTTAAAGCAGTAACAACAACAATGTTGACAAGTTTATATTTGTGTTTTCTAGAAATGATAGTATCAGTGACAGACACATGGGCGTCATCACCAGTTCATTATTGGGGGGGGGGACATATGCCGGGGGTCTGGGGGTATGGAAATTTTTTAAAATTAAACTTCTCAAAACATCGTTTTTATGTATTTATTTATGCGATTGTAACAGAAATGTAATGTTAAAAATCCTAGTAAAGACAAAGCCCGATGTTTACCTTTTAAGGTTTTAAGTAAATCATTCGTTTTTAGCAAAAATATTTTTACATCTCAAATATTGGGGGGGACGCGTCCCCCCCCGGCGATGACGCCCATGGACAGACACACTACTGTCTGTTACGTTATTGATAAGAAAATCAAAATTGTAGACAATTGCATCAAAGTAAATAAAATAACTAGGTTTTAAAATTAACTCAATTTTAGTGGACCATTTTTGATAGAATTTGGTTTTAGCCATCAGGTTTGATTGGATCTTTCGCCCATATCTAGAGACGTTTTGTTCGCCGATTTTTCTCATTGAAGAATTTCTTCTTCAATTTTACAACCAACCACATAAAATATTTAACTAAAATCAGAATACAATTTTCGTGTATTTCAATAGGCTTTTCTATATGTCCCCACTTTAGTTCCTTATACCGAAATTCATCTGCCTATCTTAATTTTTGTGACCGCTACTCTATTTACGCAGCGAAGAAAACGACGACGGGCGGAATTACTTTACGTATCGAAGCAAACGACGGGTGGAATTATTTTACGTAGCGAAGAAAACGACGACGGTCGGAATTACTTTACGTAGCGAAGAAAACGACGACGGACGGAATTACTTTACGTAGCGAAGAAAACGGCGACGGACGGAATTATTTTACGTAGCGAAGAAAACGACGACGGACGGAATTACTTTACGTAGCGAAGAAAACGACGACGGACGGAATTACTTTACGTAGCGAAGAAAACGACGACGGACGGAATTATTTTACGTAGCGAAGAAAACGACGACGGTCGGAATTACTTTACGTAGCGAAGAAAACGACGACGGACGGAATTACTTTACGTAGCGAAGAAAACGACGACGGACGGAATTACTTTAAGTAGCGAAGAAAACTACGAGGGGCGGAATTACATTACGTAGCGAAGAAAACGACGACGGACGGAATTACTTTACGTAGCGAAGAAAACGACGACGGTCGGAATTACTTTACGTAGCGAAGAAAACGACGACGGACGGAATTACTTTACGTAGCGAAGAAAACGACGACGGACGGAATTACTTTACGTAGCGAAGAAAACGACGACGGACGGAATTATTTTACGTAGCGAAGAAAACGACGACGGTCGGAATTACTTTACGTAGCGAAGAAAACGACGACGGACGGAATTACTTTACGTAGCGAAGAAAACGACGACGGACGGAATTACTTTACGTAGCGAAGAAAACGACGACGGTCGGAATTACTTTACGTAGCGAAGAAAACGACGACGGACGGAATTACTTTACGTAGCGAAGAAAACGACGACGGGCGGAATTACTTTAAGTAGCGAAGAAAACGACGACGGGCGGAATTACTTTAAGTAGCGAAGAAAATGACGACGGACGGAATTACTTTACGTAGCGAAGAAAACGACGACGGACGGAATTACTTTACGTAGCGAAGAAAACGACGACGGTCGGAATTACTTTACGTAGCGAAGAAAACGACGACGGACGGAATTACTTTACGTAGCGAAGAAAACGACGACGGTCGGAATTACTTTACGTAGCGAAGAAAACGACGACGGACGGAATTACTTTACGTAGCGAAGAAAACGACGACGGACGGAATTACTTTACGTAGCGAAGAAAACGACGACGGACGGAATTACTTTACGTAGCGAAGAAAACGACGACGGACGGAATTACTTTACGTAGCGAAGAAAACGACGACGGACGGAATTACTTTACGTAGCGAAGAAAACGACGACGGGCGGAATTACTTTTAGTAGCGAAGAAAACGACGACGGGCGGAATTACTTTAAGTAGCGAAGAAAATGACGACGGACGGAATTACTTTACGTAGCGAAGAAAACGACGACGGACGGAATTACTTTACGTAGCGAAGAAAACGACGACGGGCGGAATTACTTTACGTATCGAAGCAAACATCGGGCGGAATTATTTTACGTAGCGAAGAAAACGACGACGGTCGGAATTACTTTAAGTAGCGAAGAAACCGACGACGGGCGGAATTACTTCAGGTAGCGAAGAAAACGACGACGGGCGGAATTACTTTAAGTAGCGAAGAAAACGACGACGGGCGGAATTACTTTAAGTAGCGAAGAAAACTACGAGGGGCGGAATTACATTACGTAGCGAAGAAAACGACGACGGACGGAATTACATTACGTAGCGAAGAAAACTACGACGAGCGGAATTACATTACGTAGCGAAGAAAACGACGACGGGCGGAATTACATTACGTAGCGAGGAAACTACGACGGGCGGAATTACATTACGTAGCGAAGAAAACGACGACGGGCGGAATTACTTTACGTAGCGAAGAAAACTACGACGGACGGAATTACTTTACGTAGCGAAGAAAACTACGACGGACGGAATTACTTTACGTAGCGAAGAAAACGACGACGGGCGGAATTACATTACGTAGCGAAGAAAACGACGACGGGTGGAATTACTTTACGTAGCAAAGAAAACTACGACGGACGGAATTACTTTACGTAGCGAAGAAAACTACGACGGGCGGAATTACATTACGTAGCGAAGAAAACTACGACGGACGGAATTACTTTACGTAGCGAAGAAAACGACGACGGGCGGAATTACTTTACGTAGCAAAGAAAACGAGGACGGGCGGAATTACTTTACGTAGAAAAGAAAATGACGGGCGGAATTACTTTTTTCTATTAAATTTGATCAGTCAATATACTGAGGTTGACTTTTTTTGCTATTATCAATCTTATCAATACTTTGTATAGAACGTACCTTTTATGCTTTGGATGTGTCCATTGTACAAGCAAAATAAGATATTGTTAACGAACTTATCTTATTAAACTTGTGTAACAATGTTTAAAAAAATCGGTCAAAATGTTTTGAGTGTTTACACACATATTTCCGTAAGTTTTTCAATAACTAATACAGCACTCCCTGTAATAGCTAAATTTGCCTTTGGTAAAGCTTATTACGACAGATAAATGAGTCATAATTATGAATGTGATTGCCAACTAGCTGTGAATAAGTTTCCCGTCTACCGGATATGATATACAGGAAGCTTCGAGGAAAACTTGCTAAAGGAAAATCACAACTCTCGTGAGTGACGTAGGAAGTTCAGTGTTTGTCATAAGTTATTGTTAAAGCTGGTTAAATAGTAACTAATTGGTCATCTCACTACGTAATATAAAGAGTGATTCTATAATAGGTCAAGATAGTACCTATAAACATATGTCCGGAATCGCTTTTTTTTACCAACTATCCGTATTTTTGTTTTACTAAATAATTTATATCTCTTGAACGGCTTAACTGATTTAGTTGAAATTTTGTACGATGCTTAACAATGTAAAGAGCTAGTTTGGAAAAAAAAATTCAACTTGTTCCAATTATCCGTTTACAAATGGCGGCTGTTTAAAAATTTTAAATGTAAATAGCCTATTTTAAAATGAATTATTTTCCTTTAAAATATTTAAATGGCCGCCATTTTGGAATGATGACCACCTTGCAAAATTTCAACTCAATCTGTTCTAGAAATATAAATTTTGTAAAAAATGGCGGATAGAGATGATAAAAAAAGTGTTTCCAGACATATTTAATAAGGCAGGTTTGTTTAAAACTGTTATACAGGTTTATTGAACCTCGTAATTGTGTATATACAATTTTGCACGGTTACTCATCAATGTAAAAACCTAGCTTACAAGAAATCAGTTTCAAAATGGCCACCATTTTGAAATGAATAATTGGAACGAGTGGGGGGGGGTTTTCTTTCAAACTAGCTCTTTATATTTGATAAGTACCGTGCAAAATTTCAACTTAATCGGTTAAGCCGTTCTAGAGATATAAATTATTTAGTAAAAAAACAAAACAAAATGGCGGATAGGTGGTAAAAGAAGCGTTTCTGGACATGTATTTATGGGAACGTTTTTCTTTATTTTGACCCACATAATCATCCCCTGAATTATCTCCGAATTACACAAACACCCTGTATTTTAAAAAACCTCGGCTTCTCTTGGGTCAGTGTCTCTGCCATGTCGGATCTTGTAAATAATATCACATCGTCTTGGGAGATCAAAATTTGAAACTACATTTTCCACAATAACTTTTATTTTGTTATTGTAGATTGGTAGGGTTGGTACCATTGCATTAAGTGTTTTATGTATATGTAGAATAACAAACCAGATATGAACAAAAAACTGTTAATAAGCACCAGTTTGACATTTTCAATTTTTCTGCATTTAAATAGGGTTTTTATATGAGCATACTATAGTCGCCTACATCAAATTTCATGTAGTGTTTCTACTATTGTGTTTATATACAGACATCGACGGAAGGGCAGCTTGTCGAAAATAGCTGATCGATGATTTTGTTGAAAATGGTTGAGATCGAAATTTGTTTGCGATACGAAACTTCCCTTTACTTCATATAAAACAAAACAACTAACCTACAAACATATTTGAATTTTTTTGCTACTTATCATATTTACGTGTTCAAACAGTCATTATTTACGTGACTAACACATAAAGTTTAAAAACATTATTTCATTGTGACCTACTACGCCCCGTAATTTCATCACAATCCTGAGTGTTATTTTACAAAACTTACGCTATCTATGCACTGGAAGTTTAGAACGTGCTAGCCTAAAGGTGGGAGTAACTATTGCATAGTTATTTAGTGCAACTTAGGCAACAATCTGTGTCAATACTTTGATAGACTAAGCAGAAAACCAGTTTTGTATTTATCTATGATGCATACAGTAAAGGTTACCACGTCATCTGTGCATTTATAGTTAAACTGCACGGTAGATTAAAAGTCACTTCACAGCTCAAATTTTCAACACTAGATTTATCCGAAGTATCATCATTTTTGTTTGTATTGTTGGTATCACACAGCTGTTCAACAATGTAAATTAAACTACTTTTCTAATCTATAAAAAATGTGTTGCGAGTTGCAAGTTTATATTATTTATGTAGTTTATTCGGGCCATCATTTGTGTTATGAAAAAGAAAAAAAAACCAATACACATAGTTTCGAGAGAACGTATCAACTCCCTGTATCAAGTGTTAAATTCAATATTTCTGTAATACTCGGTTCTAACATTTCTTATTTATATGAGGTTGTATTGGGCTGTAATGAGTTTTTATTTAGGCCAAACATTTAAACTATTTAGCCCAACCGGACGCTATTTTGTGTATAGAGGCGTGGTACTGAATATTTAGTGATTCCCTCCTCCCGAAAATATGTCTAACCACCCCGCTGGAAACCCAGGTTCGATAATTTAACTTAACCGTTAATAATCAGGGACCTTACAATATTAATATAAATTATTAATACACATTAAAAACCCTAGTCCGACTATAAATAGCTCTACTGTGCCTTCATTACGTTAACTTCAGTTATATATCGGCCCTCAGGATACCCAGTCGCCACGCTTACTAAACTTAACCTGCCATGAAACATAATTCATTGAACTCCAGCCATTAGCTTTGTAAGTAGAGGCTAAATCAAACGATTCTCACTTGAGCTTCTTGTGGTGAAGGTTAAAATGACAGACTTCAGTTATATATCGGCCCTCAGGATACCCAGTCGCCACGCCTACTAAACTTAACCTGTCATGAAACATAATTCATTGAACTCCAGCCATTAGCTTTGTAAGTAGAGGCTAAATCAAACGGTTCTCACTTGAGCTTCTTGTGGTGAAGGTTAAAATGACAGACTTCAGTTATATATCGGCCCTCAGGATACCCAGTCGCCACGCTTACTAAACTTAACCTGTCATGAAACATAATTCATTGAACTCCAGCCATTAGCTTTGTAAGTAGAGGCTAAATCAAACTATTCTCACTTGAGCTTCTTGTGGTGAAGGTTAAAATGACAGACTTCAGTTATATATCGGCCCTCGGGATTCCCAGTCGCCACGCTTACTAAACTTAACCTGCCATGAAACATAATTCATTGAACTCCAGCCATTAGCTTTGTAAGTAGAGGCTAAATCAAACTATTCTCACTTGAGCTTCTTGTGGTGAAGGTTAAAATGACAGACTTCAGTTATATATCGGCCCTCGGGATACCCAGTCGCCACGCTTACTAAACTTAACCTGTCATGAAACATAATTCATTGAACTCCAGCCATTAGCTTTGTAAGTAGAGGCTAAATCAAACGGTTCTCACTTGAGCTTCTTGTGGTGAAGGTTAAAATGACAGACTTCAGTTATATATCGGCCCTCAGGATACCCAGTCGCCACGCTTACTAAACTTAACCTGTCATGAAACATAATTCATTGAACTCCAGCCATTAGCTTTGTAAGTAGAGGCTAAATCAAACTATTCTCACTTGAGCTTCTTGTGGTGAAGGTTAAAATGACAGACTTCAGTTATATATCGGCCCTCGGGATTCCCAGTCGCCACGCTTACTAAACTTAACCTGCCATGAAACATAATTCATTGAACTCCAGCCATTAGCTTTGTAAGTAGAGGCTAAATCAAACTATTCTCACTTGAGCTTCTTGTGGTGAAGGTTAAAATGACAGACTTCAGTTATATATCGGCCCTCGGGATACCCAGTCGCCACGCTTACTAAACTTAACCTGTCATGAAACATAATTCATTGAACTCCAGCCATTAGCTTTGTAAGTAGAGGCTAAATCAAACTATTCTCACTTGCGTTTCTTGTGGTGAAGGTTAAAATGACAGACTTCAGTTATATATCGGCCCTCGGGATACCCAGTCGCCACGCTTACTAAACTTAACCTGTCATGAAACATAATTCATTGAACTCCAACCATTAGCTTTGTAAGTAGAGGCTAAATCAAACTATTCTCACTTGCGTTTCTTGTGGTGAAGGTTAAAATGACAGACTTCAGTTATATATCGGCCCTCGGGATACCCAGTCGCCACGCTTACTAAACTTAACTGCCATGAAACATAATTCATTGAACTCCAGCCATTAGCTTTGTAAGTAGAGGCTAAATCAAACGATTCTCACTTGAGCTTCTTGTGGTGAAGGTTAAAATGACAGACTTCAGTTATATATCGGCCCTCGGGATACCCAGTCGCCACGCTTACTAAACTTAACCTGTCATGAAACATAATTCATTGAACTCCAGCCATTAGCTTTGTAAGTAGAGGCTAAATCAAACGATTCTCACTTGAGTTTCTTGTGGTGAAGGTTAAAATGACAGACTTCAGTTATATATCGGCCCTCGGGATTCCCAGTCGCCACGCTTACTAAACTTAACCTGCCATGAAACATAATTCATTGAACTCCAGCCATTAGCTTTGTAAGTAGAGGCTAAATCAAACTATTCTCACTTGAGCTTCTTGTGGTGAAGGTTAAAATGACAGACTTCAGTTATATATCGGCCCTCGGGATACCCAGTCGCCACGCTTACTAAACTTAACCTGTCATGAAACATAATTCATTGAACTCCAGCCATTAGCTTTGTAAGTAGAGGCTAAATCAAACTATTCTCACTTGCGTTTCTTGTGGTGAAGGTTAAAATGACAGACTTCAGTTATATATCGGCCCTCGGGATACCCAGTCGCCACGCTTACTAAACTTAACCTGTCATGAAACATAATTCATTGAACTCCAGCCATTAGCTTTGTAAGTAGAGGCTAAATCAAACTATTCTCACTTGCGTTTCTTGTGGTGAAGGTTAAAATGACAGACTTCAGTTATATATCGGCCCTCGGGATACCCAGTCGCCACGCTTACTAAACTTAACCTGCCATGAAACATAATTCATTGAACTCCAGCCATTAGCTTTGTAGGTAGAGGCTAAATCAAACGATTCTCACTTGAGCTTCTTGTGGTGAAGGTTAAAATGACAGACTTCAGTTATATATCGGCCCTCGGGATACCCAGTCGCCACGCTTACTAAACTTAACCTGTCATGAAACATAATTCATTGAACTCCAGCCATTAGCTTTGTAAGTAGAGGCTAAATCAAACGATTCTCACTTGAGCTTCTTGTGGTGAAGGTTAAAATGACAGACTTCAGTTATATATCGGCCCTCAGGATACCCAGTCGCCACGCCTACTAAACTTAACCTGTCATGAAACATAATTCATTGAACTCCAGCCATTAGCTTTGTAAGTAGAGGCTAAATCAAACGGTTCTCACTTGAGCTTCTTGTGGTGAAGGTTAAAATGACAGACATCAGTTATATATCGGCCCTCAGGATACCCAGTCGCCACGCCTACTAAACTTAACCTGTCATGAAACATAATTCATTGAACTCCAGCCATTAGCTTTGTAAGTAGAGGCTAAATCAAACGATTCTCACTTGAGCTTCTTGTGGTGAAGGTTAAAATGACAGACTTCAGTTATATATCGGCCCTCGGGATACCCAGTCGCCACGCTTACTAAACTTAACCTGCCATGAAACATAATTCATTGAACTCCAGCCATTAGCTTTGTAAGTAGAGGCTAAATCAAACGATTCTCACTTGAGCTTCTTGTGATGAAGGTTAAAATGACAGACTCAGCGTGTCAACCGGAATCCTGGTCGTTGTTGTGCGCCTTTCAGAGGTTTAAGTGGAAGAGATGGTCCTTAGTAAAGACCTTTATATATATATATATATATATATATATATATATATATATATATATTCCCAACTCTTTCAATTAACAGCAAATATCCTTCTATATTTCCTTAAGTCTTATTCCAGTGAACTTTGTGTTAATATCCAGATTTCAATACAGTATCATGCATAGAATGGGTCGCACTATAGTTCTGTATATGCCCATTTTTGTCTGCTTGTGTATATCCCTTGATTTTAAGGTAAAGAAGGGATGCAAACTTGTAAGTACCTAGGCCTAGGATCTTATTTTAATTGTAAACACATGATTGTAACTGCATACTTTGAACAAAAACTGCAATTTTTAATTCTTTAACTATTTCAGTTTAAAGTAATGTTTTCCATTCTGTTTATATATTAATATTGACCATTGTTTATACAATTGATAGTTTATCACATTAGTTTATCTTCGCGTTTCAATATGAAAGTGTAAGATTGTAGACTGTTTCGTCTGGGTACTCCTACATCCTTCTAAAGTTCTTAGCGATTTTAAAGCATTCAGGAAGATGTACGAGTTACGAAAAACTAGCAATCAGGATAGACAGAATCAAATTAGATCAGTTCCACTTAAACCTACACGGAAAACGCAAAGAAGGAAGGAAATTGTAAGGAAATCTCTCTGGAAAACTTATCGGAATCCGCAAAAATACTATTTATCATCGGATTTATATTAAAACACGATTAAGTAATACATCTTATAAAATCATCAGACAATAATTATCTACGAACCAACCTAACCTTTCCTATCATTCAATTTCTTACATAATACGATCAGTAATGCATATTTATAAAATTAGAAAAGAAAAATCTACAAAAGTATCTAACTATTCCTATCATCCGATTTTTTACAAAACACGGTCAATAATACCAATATTATAAAGTAAAAAAAAATCTACAAGCGTATCTAGCCTGTCCTAGTTATAAAGGCAAAAAAAAAAATCTGCAAACGTATCTAACCTGTCCTATCATCTTATTTCTTACAAAACACGATCAGTAATACCAATTTTATAAAGTTAAAAAAATCTGCAAACGTATCCAACTTGTCCTATCATCCTATTTCTTACAAAACACGATCAGTAATACCAATTTTATAAAGTAAAAAAAATAAAAATCTGCAAACGTATCTAACTTGTCTTATCATCCTATTTCTTACAAAACACGATCAGTAATACCAATTTTATAAAGGTAAAAAAAAAAAAATCTGCAAACGTATCTAACCTGTCCTATCATCTTATTTCTTACAAAACACGATCAGTAATACCAATTTTATAAAGTTAAAAAAAATCTGCAAACGTATCCAACTTGTCCTATCATCCTATTTCTTACAAAACACGATCAGTAATACCAATTTTATAAAGTAAAAAAAATAAAAATCTGCAAACGTATCTAACCTGTCCTATCATCTTATTTCTTACAAAACACGATCAGTAATACCAATTTTATAAAGTTAAAAAAAATCTGCAAACGTATCCAACTTGTCCTATCATCCTATTTCTTACAAAACACGGTCAATAATACCAATTTTATAAAGTAAAAAAAAATCTACAAGCGTATCTAGCCTGTCCTATCATCCTATTTCTTACAAAACACGATCAGTAATACTAAAATCATAAAAGACTAATCTACAATCGTACCTAACTTTTCTTACCATCCTATTTCTTACAAATCAGAAAAATCAACAGGGACAGGTTAATCTTACTTTTCGTGCGACTGTTTAGCAAGGACAGTTCTCATTGGTTAAATCAGATGTTATTCAAATACCAGCCATATTTGTAACCGTTGACATTCCTTGCACTGCGGACTACGCAATAACTAGATCTTTCCATGTAGGGCTCATGTAACACTTCCAACTGCTATCATTTAATATTCAAAACACAGGCTGTACATCTTCATCTAGAGTGAAAGGTTAGGTTTTTGATAATTTAGTGGCTTTTTTATTTCGCAACAATTCCTTCTATTACAATAAAATGTATTTATGTGTTTTTCTTCTTAGGAATGTAGTTTTGTATAAATTTATTTTGAAATTCCATATTAAACAAGGTTAAATTTAAAGAATTTTAATTATTATATTCGAGAATTAAAATGTAAATTCTCGGCGCAAAAATATTTGAAGTTACCGGGCTTCTCTAAGCTCAAAATAGGGGATATGAAGTTCGAAAATGTACCGAGTTTTCATTTAACGTTAGTTTCCAAATTTAAATGCTCAATTTTTAAAATATGGCATATCAGGGTCAAGTGCGGGTCCTAGTAAACTAAAAAATTTTGAAATAAGTAAGATAATTTAGAAATTTATCAAAGTTTGAACTTCAATAGAATTTATGTAATTTTGAAGAAGAAAAGTTCGCCATTATGGTACTTACCCAGTCCAATTATACAGTGTAATACAAGCAGATTCTCTAAATGTAATGCTCAAATGTTTAATTGTATTGGCACAGGTTTACTGAAACATACTCTCTTAACATAGAAGATGTACGTTTTGTTTGGAACTCGTGCAAAATTGTTGTAATCAATTTCTAGAAAATTGTAATTTTTAGTTGTTTTTTGTGCCATGGCAGCTACTCCCAAATTTGAGTTATCAAAAAATTGGGAATAAAGTTCCAAGTTTTAGCACTCGTTGGGGTGTAGAGCTCAGCTCGACAAACATCATTTCAAAAACCACTTTTTTGGATTCAAAATGGATATATCCCCAAGACTTTCTCAATACTACCTTTTTGTGAGAAAGTTACAACACAAAAAGACCGACAGACAAAGAAAAATTAACCTTTTTAAGTACACATACCCCTGTATCCAATTGATAGTCTTAAATTAATCAATTTACATAAAAGGTTACCCTGCTGCAGTCTGATGACGACCTAGTTATAGTGGCACCCCATAAAGGGCCCTCAAGGACCTGCGGTCAAGTCGTGAAACTCACCTGCGTTTTTGCACCTGTCTGCGGCAGTCGTGGCCACAAAACACGAAAACACACACATTCAAATGCTGACCAATTAAACCCGTCTGCCAGCTGTACGAATGTTACAATTTGTTCTCAGTACTGGTCATTGCAATCGGCGTTATAATAAATTTAAACCAGTTGTACTTATAAAGGATACGGGCTTCTCTCATTAACAAATACAATTAGGTGTGAGAATACTGTTCCAGAAGACATGTTAGCAGTTATTTTATCGGGAACAGTGAGAGTACTGTTCCAGAAGACATGTTAGCAGTTATTTTATCGTGGAACAGTGAGACTACTGTTCCAGAAGACATGTTAGCTGTTATTTTATCGTGGAACAGTGAAAGTACTGTTCCAGAAGACATGTTAGCAGTTATTTTATCGTGGAACAGTGAGAGTACTGTTCCAGAAGACATGTTAGTCGTTATTTTATCGTGGAACAGTGAGAGTACTGTTTCAGAAGACATGTTAGCAGTTATTTTATCGGGAACAGTGAAAGTACTGTTCCAGAAGACATGTTAGCTGTTATTTTATCGTGGAACAGTGAGAGTACTGTTCCAGAAGATATGTTAGCAGTTATTTTATCGTGGAACAGTGAGAGTACTGTTTCAGAAGCCATGTTAGCAGATATTTTATCGTGGAACAGTGAGAGTACTGTTCCAGAAGACATGTTAGCTGGTATTTTATCGTGGAACAGTGAGAGTACTGTTTCAGAAGACATGTTAGCAGTTATTTTATCGTTGAACGGTGAGAGTACCGTTTCAGAAGACATGTTACCAGTTATTTTATCGTGGAACAGTGAGAGTACTGTTCCAGAAGACATGTTAGCAGTTATTTTATCGTGGAACAGTGAGAGTACTGTTCCAGAAGACATGTTAGCAGTTATTTTATCGTGGAACAGTGAAAGTACTGTTCCAGAAGACATGTTAGCAGTTATTTTATCGTGGAACAGTGAGAGTACTGTTTCAGAAGACATGTTAGCAGATATTTTATCGTGGAACAGTGAGAGTACTGTTCCAGAAGACATGTTAGCTGGTATTTTATCGTGGAACAGTGAGAGTACTGTTTCAGAAGACATGTTAGCAGTTATTTTATCGTTGAACGGTGAGAGTACCGTTTCAGAAGACATGTTAGCAGTTATTTTATCGTGGAACAGTGAGAGTACTGTTCCAGAAGACATGTTAGCAGTTATTTTATCGTGGAAAAGTGAGAGTACTGTTCCAGAAGACATATTAGCAGTTATTTTATCGTGGAACAGTGACAGTACTGTTCCAGAAGACATGTTAGCCGTTATTTTATCGTTAACAGTGAGAGTACTGTTTCAGAAGTCATGATAGCAGTTATTTTATCGTGGAACAGTGAGAGTACTGTTTCAGAAGACATGTTAGCAGTTATTTTATCGTGGAACAGTGAGAGTACTGTTCCAGAAGATATGTTAGCTGGTATTTTATCGTGGAACAGTGAGAGTACTGTTTCAGAAGACATGTTAGCAGTTATTTTATCGTGGAACACTGAGAGTACTGTTCTTGAAGACATGTTAGCAGTTATTTTATCGTGGAACAGTGAGAGTACTGTTCCAGAAGACATATTAGCAGTTATTTTATCGTGGAACAGTGACAGTACTGTTTCAGAAGACATGTTAGCCGTTATTTTATCGTGGAACAGTGAGAGTACTGTTTCAGAAGTCATGTTAGCAGTTATTTTATCGTGGAACAGTGAGAGTACTGTTTCAGAAGACATGTTAGCAGTTATTTTATCGTGGAACAGTGAGAGTACTGCTTCAGAAGTCATGTTAGCAGTTATTTTATCGTGGAACAGTGAGAGTTGTTCTAGAAGTCATATTAGCAGTTATTTTATCGGGGAACATTGAGAGTACTGTTTCAGAAGACATGTTAGCAGTTATTTTATCGTGGAACAGTGAGAGTACTGTTCCAGAAGACATGTTAGCAGTTATTTTATCGTGGAACAGTGAGAGTACTGTTCCAGAAGACATGTTAGCAGATATTTTATCGTGGAACACTGAGAGTACTGTTCCTGAAGACATGTTAGCAGTTATTTTATCGTGGAACAGTGAGAGTACTGTTTCAGAAGACATGTTAGCAGTTATTTTATCGTGGAACAGTGAGAGTACTGCTTCAGAAGTCATGTTAGCAGTTATTTTATCGTGGAACAGTGAGAGTTGTTCTAGAAGTCATATTAGCAGTTATTTTATCGGGGAACATTGAGAGTACTGTTTCAGAAGACATGTTAGCAGTTATTTTATATTGGAACAGTGAGAGTACTGTTCCAGAAGACATGTTAGCAGTTATTTTATCGTGGAACAGTGAGAGTACTGTTCAAGAAGACATGTTAGCAGTTATTTTATCGTGGAACAGTGAGAGTACTGTTCCAGAAGACATGTTAGCAGTTATTTTATCGTGGAACAGTGAGAGTACTGTTACAGAAGACATGTTAGCAGATATTTTATCGTGGAACACTGAGAGTACTGTTCCTGAAGACATGTTAGCAGTTATTTTATCGTGGAACAGTGAGAGTACTGTTCCAGAAGACATGTTAGTCGTTATTTTAAATTTATACTCTTTTACGACAACTAAACGATTACAATTTAAAGAAGAAAAATGCGGTTAGGGGATATTGTTGACATGCTTGTACGTAAGAAAGAATCGTGTACAACAAATAATAAAAAAAAACTATACAAAACAAAGAAAAAACCTTCAATAAAAGAGCCAAGCATGGAGCCACTAAAACCACAAGACTTGGGAGTCCGTAGGCATATAGGGACAGTTTGTTATTTTTGTAGTCTTTTAAGTTTAAATTGTAGAAACACGTTCGTGAAATTATAAGGTTTCTTGGTTTTACCGAAGGACCAATCCATATTTTAATTGCTATTGAACTGTTTGTCTCACATCTCACAAAAACTGCTTTTAAAACGTATTCCCTACACATTTCTCATTGTGTGGTTAAATTAAGTTGTATTCGTCAAACAAACTAAGAATATATTATTTCGCACTGCAATTTAATTTTAAATCCAAATTTTTCTCAGATTTGTAGGTAAAGTCATGTTAAAGTAGGGGGCATGATATCGACACTTAAAATTTGGCCTAATGAGAACATATTAATTTAGTCGTGAAACAAATAAATATTTGTAATCAGAATTACTTATAATTAAATTTACAACTCTTTTTCGCCAAGGTCATTTTTTTTTTTTTTTTTACTGCTTTTTTTTATCCCATATGTAGGGCAATTATTGTAGGGACTATAAATGCAAAGTTTGAAATTATATAGGATTTATCGTGTCTTGTCTGTGTAGACTGGTTGTGACTTAGACAGACAGATGCTAGTGAAATTACGAGACTTTGGTTTTACCTCGGACCTTTAAAAAGCGCGTTTTTAAACATTTAGCTGAAATTTAAATAATGTTTGCTTAGCCAGACCTATCATGAAATGTAATTGGTTTTTTAGAACTTGTAAGAAATTGTATTCTTAGATCAGCTGATCTTATCCAGTAGGGTAAGTTGGTTAGGTTAGGTTATAACTTGTACAATAACCACATATAAACGCGTTCCTGAAGATGGCGACTTTGTCGTTGAAACGCGTTCGTATAAATAAACGTACTATTTTAAGAGAATTTTAAGAGACTTAAAAGGATGTGATCCAGCTAGGTTCTCGCGGGTCGATTTTATTATTTTTTTTGTTGAGAGTTGGCGACAAATATTATGTTTTGTTTGGGCTCTTAGAGGTTACATTTGAGCAAAATTATTTCGAAATCGTTGGAGCTGCTTTTGAAAAATTGTAATTTTTTTTCCCGTTTAATTAATGAAGATCAACGCATTTAGACTGTAGAGCACTTTACAGAAGACAGACATGATTTAAAAAATCACCTTTTTTTTAACTTCATGGGACCTCAAAACGGACGTATCATCAAAACATTGATTTTTATGACACACTTTATACGGCAAAATTGCATACTACTGCAAGATTTAATTAGTCCTAGTAGTCCTCAGCCGTAAACTTTTACTATAGGGCGGGATCTTAGTTCACTTTAGGTTTATTCCAATTACAGTATTTGAAAATCTGTTTCAAAGTCTAGCAGCGATACCGCAAGTGTTTAAACACCATTTACGGCGGGATGTCCGATAGTTACAAATCTCATTACAGCGGAACAATCATGGTGTAACGGTGCACAGAATAGCGGATATTATTCAACACTGCACTTCCAAGGCGAGACATAACAGTCTAAATCCATTGTTGAAATGTGCATTATTAGAGTGTTTTGTTAAACGAAACCTTTTTTCGGAAATTTGTGATTTTCAGAGTTTTCTTGCAAAAAAAATGTTAAAAAGTATCAGACAAAGAAATTTGACAGTTTTTACGTGTAACTCTTTATGTTAGAATTTCGTAACTTATTTATCTTTGTTTTTTTTTCTGCTTACACTCCTTCTTTTTTTATGTTTTCAATTTGTTGCGACGTTTCGCCTATTACTCAGCCATTATCAAACCTCTTTGTTTTAGTTTCATCTTGTATTGGTTTAATACGTGTCACTCGTTTGAAATATATACGCATCGCATTTAAGAATAACTTTAACGTTTAAATGTCAAAGTTAAGTGTTGTGTACACGCGTTATTCTTGTGTACACGTGTCATTCTTAAATGTGATGTGTATATAATTATTTCCAACAAGTGTCACGTATTGAACCAATGCAAGAATAAACCAAAATAAAGAGGTTTGATAATGGCTGAGTAATAGGCGAAACGTCGTAACAAATAGAAGGACTGTTAGCAGGAAAGTAACAAAGGTAAGTAAGTTATTAACATAACCAGTCCAGCAGAGTAATCTAAACATCTTAAACATTTAAGGATATACGTAAAAACTATAGGTTTTGGAAATTTCAGTATAAGCTTGGTTCTCTTACGCCATAAACACGTAATTACTCGTAGCATATGATTAAATCAAGCTTTTTATAGTCAGCTGTCAAGTTTCATTTTTGTTTTGTGCCAGTTATTCCCAACGTGTGATCTTACTTATTTGTTGTCTGTTAATATTCATATTTTAATAAATTTGAACAAATATTCCAACGCCCTATCCATCCTTAGTTTTGAAGTCATCATCTAAGTAGCCTATTTTACTAAAAAATAAGATGAGTACAATATTTTGCCAATCCTAAGTATTGTTTTATTATTTATATTTTTCGACGCGTTTCGAAGTTCCTCCATCTTCAAGTCCTAGTTTATTACTGGATTTGTCCGTGACTCGTCTGTACAGTTTTGTATAGACTACCGGGCTTCGTCTCCCATGTTAAAGGGTACACAGAGCGGGAATGGAACGAAAGGTTCGGGAAATTGTTCCCCCTCAGGAACTCTTTTCTCGAAGTGGCGACACTGAGTGAGTATCGAAAGGAAAGGACGGCACAGTTTGGGTGGGGTAGCAGAAAACAAAGCAGCCGATGATACCTTTGTTTGCGTTGTGATTGTCACGTGACTACACGACAATAGGCGAACGCAGACGGAAACATCCGATCCCTAGTGGCTACACTGAGCGGCAACGGAACTGAATCTAAAGGAAAAATTCTGGTCGAACGGCCTCCCGACCATGAAGCCGTTCTATTCTCCGGCAGTGTAGCCGCGTATATTTATTTACATGCATTCCATGTACCCCGAATTCTTTCCGTTCCGTTCCCACTCAGTGTAACCAAACTTTTATTTGCTTCGTTGAATTTACAAACTTATTTCTTTTTGGAATATACGATTGGTTATATACATTTTCTCCTTTCATCTTTAGTTTAAAAATTTCCATATTTTCCATTATATTTAGACGTCACCCTTTGTGGTGTAATAACTTCATAAAATCTTTCATTTCGGTACGGCCCTCTTGTTGTAAATTAATAGCGTACTTTGAATATCTCTTTTCGTATTTGTACGACCCAATATATTCCCTAAATCTTGTTTTTAACTTTCATCCTGTATACGAGCATTTTTATATCGTAGACGCCATTTTTATCATGTTTCACTTTCTTCTATAATCTTACTTAATCTATTCTTTATAGTGTCGTTCGTGTGAAATCCGCTTTCACATTGTATTTCCTAAAAAAAAATCCTTCGATTTTTGTATCTTTCTTTCCCAGTAAAAATATATGTGTCTACATTTGTATATAAGACAAAGATTGGCAGAAGATTGTACTCAAACTAATTTAAGGTAATTAAAATTTAAAATGGCGTCCATTTAAAATTGTTTTATAAAAGATTGTTTTTACCTATAGAAAGTGTAATAGATAATTTTGTTCAGATTAGTGATCTGTACATGTCAGTATTGAGATCAAGGAGCTATAAATTGTCATCTTATCGCGAGTATTATTTGTTACAAAGTGCTAAACAGAAATGGCGACCTGTAATGAAGGGCGTTTACCTTTGCCTCTGTTGTCCTATTTAACCTCTCCTCGTATCATGCATTATTTAATATTGATACTACCATCCAGAATTCTTTAAATTGACAAGTCGGAAATGTCAAGAGTAGTAAAGAGACATGAGTAGTTCATAGTCAGCTGTTTACATAATCATAGAGCTGAGTTATTCTGTACGTCAGTTCTTGTGGTGATTTTACTTGCAGGGATATAAAGAAAGTTACGTGATGGAAACAGGTATACGAGAGATACGTGCTATTAAAATTTAAAAAAAAAGTGTTGAAATGTTTTAACAGGAGAAACACACGTTTATAGCTAATTAAATTAGGTGAAAATTTGCAGATTTCAATCCCGCATGTAGTAGTACAAACTCCGCCTTTCTACGATGACAAATAGCGAAGTTATTATCAAAAATGTAATTTGGAACCCTTTCTTTTCAAGAAAATGTGAATGCCCCAGTCACCGATACATATCTAGATGATATACTTTTCTGGTTAACCTTAGACCAAACAAGGAAACAGCTTAACAGATAACAACTTCAATTAACACCAGCAAAATGACGTTTCAGTGAGTGAGTAGTCATCTTCAGGTGTTATACGTTTGTGAGATTAATGCTGCACAAAATGAAACGTTACAACGTTGTAGGAGTTTTAAGTAAAGAGCCGAAACCCGTTGTTTTTAAATTGACTGGTTTAATGAATTTTTACAAGAACGTATAAACCTTGAGCGTACGTTTCAAATTTAAGTAAAATTAAACCAAATTCCGTCCTCTAGGATGTTTATCTCGCGCGCGTGCGCGCGCACATTGTAGTTATTACAACGGTCTAATGTCTAGACCTGGGATAATTCATCGGAACAAGTTTTTCTTGCAGGTACAGTACTGTATTATTTTCTTAAACCTTCTGTCGAACGCTTTGTCGAAGGGAAGTGGTTTCGAAAAGTACTACCAAAACCTTGTCGAAGAGAACATAGCTTTGTACATTCAACATTTTGCCCACTAAAAATCGTCCTATATACGATGACATACAAGTGTATCCTCTAAATGTTGGTTTATTGGACCTTGTATTGTTAGCTCATGGGTCTTTTCCAGTAGGGTAAGTTTGTATATCGGTACTATTCTTGACGTCGGTGTTAGGCCCTCGTAGATGTGTATATATTAAGAACTTTACTCGCTTCGCTCGTGTCGGTGACTCGGCCCTGAAGGATTTTGCAACTAAACTTCATTTCCTTAAGAAGTCAGGGTTCGAAATTACATTTTTTTGACAATAACTTTACTATTTTGTCGTCGTAGGGAAGTGGGTTTGGTACCATTACATGCAGAATTGAAATGTGCAAATTAGTATCTAATTGATAGTGTTGTAAGTTGAATAATACACGGTATATGAACAAAAAACTGTTTAAAATGCCCGATATTTTGACAATTTCAATTAGATTTTTCTGAATTTTAATACCAAATTTCATTTTGTGTGGCCGCTATAGTGTTTACGAATGGACATTAAACGTGAATATCTCAAAAACCGAAGATAGAATTTATTTTTTTTACGATTATCAAACTTCTGTATTACTTCGTAATAAATCCACAATTGTTAAAATGACGATTGAAATGTTGCAAAAAGGTATTTAAAACTAAATATTTATTTGCGAATGTTTTCCTCGTGATTTAAGCTTATCTTGTTGGTTCATATGAGATAATTGTGAATTTATCTGCTTCATTGAACAGAGATAAATGCTCAGCTGCAGGGGAGAGTGCAAGGCATGGTGTAGTGTATAGAGGGTTCCCAACGATCGATATTTACCCGTGGAACATCTGGACGTTTTGAAACGAAGGCTGTTGATTTTAAATGCTTTGGTTATTGTCCCCGACTTCGAAAACTTTAGATTTTCTTAATTATAGATAAACTCTTATTTTGTGGTATGTACATATTTTGATAACGTCTGACAGGGTTTATTCAATAACTCAAAATTAGGAAGAACTTGTAAATTCAAAATTTCGATTTTCTTGTATCAGTTTTAAATTATCAAACTTTGCTATAATCTAAAGGAACCCAAGACATGCCAAAAAATGACGATTAGGAAGTTATCTTTTAAACAGTGAAAATGAACGTTGTTATTAGCAGTTTTTGAAATTCAACGGATTTTGATTAATTTTTTGTAAAATTTGAAAATTTTACCGCACTTAAAATAACGAAATGACCCGATCTTTGGTTTGTTTTTAATTTGTTTAAGAACGATAATTTTCATTTACTTATGGTTCGACAGATTGCTTTGTGTTATAAATGCAAAGAAATGCTTTGTGCATTTCATGGAAATTTGATCAAAATCGCTTCTGCTGATGTTGCGATATTCCAACGTTTAAGACGTTCATGGTTAATCTCACCTTTAGAAATGACATTATCTGAGAAATTGCTTACAAATACTTTTTGTGATGAGTGGGTGTGGTCTCCTAACCTGTACTTTATTTTTGGGTGCTTAGAACGTATTCCTTAAATTTTGATTTTGTTTCTTATTTGGTGTTTTGTATTGATGTGTCCGGATAGTCTAGTGGCTGTGTTGGGGGGGGGGGGGGGTAAGAAATTCCTAGATCGTTCTAGGACTGTAGAGGCTCAAAAATTTACGGTGTTGACCCAAGATTGTTGCGAGTCCTGGGAACGAAAGTTAGAATCATGGCGACGGGAATTCGATGCGTTGGCACCACCGCAGGCCTAACCCACAACGGACTGTCGTGCTATCGGTCTGTGAGAAAGTTTGTGCTTAGTTTATTTAACTTTCTTACGCGGAATATCCCTTTTACTTTCTTATTTACAAATGCGTAGTGTTGTTAATCTGTCAAAATATCGCTGCTTATTTTTCGCGGATTTTAAGGTCCCACGTGAACAATCAAGTGTTATTTGCTGTGAAGTGTGTACAGCCTAAACGAGAAAACGAATTTTGATGAAATTTAGTATGTGGACGTATTTTGGCCTTATCTAGAAACTTTGTTTCCCTTCATTTTTCCTATAAATGAAAGTTTAGGTGCAACTGCACTAAATAAACCACCAAATTGAATACTGAATTAACGATTTCAATAAAATATTGCTTATATCTTGTTCAAATAGGGAAGGGGTTAGGGATGAGTCTACCTGTCTTCTTCTCACACACACACAAACGTAGGGGATTAAGAACGACCCTCATTAAAGCGGCGCGTCCACTACAACAGAGTTTTTATATTGTGTTATAAAATGAATTTATAACGTTATAATAAAATTCTGCATTCAATTATAATCAAACACCAAATAATACAAGGTTTTAAAATTTCTTGATATTGTTTACTTCATTTTAAACAATATGTTTCTAGTATAGATTAATTTTTTTTTTTTTTAATTTTGTTCTTTGAATTAATTTTTATCTGATACAATGAGACCGTTTAATTTCAAGAATATTCACAAGGAAACAATTTCATACTTTTGTGAAAAAGAGTCTAGTAAGCGTGGACAGCTGTCAGAGGTTCGGTCGTCCGTGAGTGTGCGTGTGTGCGAGGATTATGGGCAGGTACAGACCCATCTCCAACCGCCTTCCCTATTTGGACAAATGTAGCGTCTAATTATCCAAACATGTCAGTCTGTCAGATGTTGGTAATAATTAAGGTAAGTATCAACTATTAGCTGAGAAAATATTTGTCAAAAACAGCTTTACCAATTTAGTTAAAATTTTGGTAAAATCTCCAGTATACCAAATTTTAATTTAAAACAATTAAGATTCAAGAACAATTGGCAAAAAATAAAATGAACACTGATCACCGTCGTATAACTCGATTTCAAACGTATATTGTTTCAACTATGCAGTTATAACGTACAGGGGAACATAAATGTAAATATGTGTTGAATGTAATCTAGTAACCTCCTGCTGGTGGTAATATTTGTACAAGTGGTGACGTTGACTTATGAGATTATTGCCTGCATTTCCCTCTCTGAAAGTGTGCATGCACGCTATTATCAATGAATCTTACGCTTCTCTGTACTATACAGTTTGTAAATTATTTATCAATTTGCATAATAATAATAATTCTTTCAAGTAGAAAAGAGTTTTGTAATTGATACTTAATAATACTATCACTAGTCGATATTTGTTTGATACTTTTTGTAACAACGTGGACAAAAAATATATTTACTTGAATAAATATAGTTTAGTAGAGATGGATTGTAACAGGTTATTTTTATAACTGATACATTATGGAACTGATACTGTCCGGTACCTGTTACTTATAATTGATACTTTTAGTAACAGTTTTAGGTGGATAAAAAAAACTGCTATATTCTTATTTATATACTTATTTACACGTAGTTTTGTATTTTTTTTTTTTTGTATAGTTATTTATTTCTGAGTGCATAATTTATCTAATTTGTAGGTAAAAAAAACCCCACTTCTGTCGAAATTTATAACTCAGTTTACTACGAAACAAGGACCTTTTGCACACGACTATTGTTTTGCGCACGACTGTTATTGTCTTCTAAAGTATCTGTTTATGGTATCAGTTTATTTGCATAATAATTAGATTATTATTCTTTGAAGTAGAAAAGAGTTTTGTAATTGATACTTAATAATACTATCACTAATCGATATTTGTTCGATACTTTTTGTAACAACGTGGACAAAAAATATATTTACTTGAATAAATATAGTTTAGTAGAGATGGATTGTAACATGATAATTTTATAACTGATACATTATGGAACTGATACTGTCCGGTACCTGTTACTTATAATTAATACTTTTAGTAACATTTTTAGGTGGATAAAAACTGCTATATTCTTATTTATATACTTAAGTACACGTAGTTTTGTAGTTTTTTGTATAGTTATTTATTTCTGAGTGCATATTTTATCTAATTTGTAGGTAAAAAAAACTCACTTCTGTCGAAATTTATAACTCTCAGTTTACTACGAAACAAGGACCTTTTGCACACGACTGTTATTGCCTTCTAAAGTATCTGTTTATGGTATCAGTTTATTTGCATAGTAATTAGATTATTATTCTTTGAAGTGGAAAAGAGTTTTGTAATTGATACATAATAATACTATCACTAGTCGATATTTGTTTGATACTTTTTGTAACAACGTGGACAAAAAATATATGTAGGTACTTGAATAAATATAGTTTAGTAGAGATGGATTGTAACAGGATATTTTTATAACTGATACATTATGGAACTGATACTGTCCAGTACTTGTTACTTACAATTGATACTTTTGGTAAAAGTTTCAGGTGGATAAAAACACTGCTATATTATTATTTATATATTTAAGTAGACGTAGTTTTGTATAGTTATTTATTTCTGAGTGCATAATTTATCTAATTTGTAGGTTAAAAAAACCCCACTTTTGTCGAAATTTATAACTCAGTTTACTACGAAACAAGGGCCTTTTGCGCACGACTATTGTAGTCTTCTAAAGTATCTGTTTATGGTATCAGTTACAAAGTATCACGTTAGTAATGGTTACCCAGTGATATTACGGAACTAGTAACTACAACGATTTGTGCATAGCCGTAAAGTATCCGTTAGCTAGTGGCGGATCAGCTGAGAGTATGAGTGAAAATACTTGTTTATGTGCCTTCAGTTAAGAAGCCCTATAAAATACAATAATATACAGTACTAGATTGTGGGTTCAGGTTCAGAATGTACTAATCTGGGAGGAACCGAAGCATGATTAAGGCGTGCTTTCCTTGAAGAACACCGTTGGATGGCAGGACTAGACGTTCTAATTTTTGTAGCTTCAAACCATACCATATTATATGGTTCTCTTTTCTAGTTGAAGTGATACATGATGTATCTTTTACTTTGATTATGTAACACTTTAGAGGGGTATCTGATACAAAATTTCAGTTTGATACACCTCTATTCTTCGGTAGAAGGCTTTCAGTCGGATTTAATTGTGGGCATTGATTATTGCTTCGATACTGTTTCCAGCACAACCAGTCCACATATCTTCAGATTGTTTATGGATTACGTCTTAGATGGTTTGCAAAGAGAGGTAGTACTGACAGCAAGGTCTCCATCATATACTGCTGTTAAGAGTACCTACAGTCTTCATACCAACCATGTCATTTACTTTAGCTCTTGTTAGAAATGCCTCTCTGGGTGGATTTGGATAGATGCATCTCAAGAGAACATGCTCCATCTTCGTTGCTCTTCAAATTTCCCCGTGTGTATTTGATTCCTGTACATCCAGTTTGATCCTGTTCAGTCTTCTACCACCTACAGTACTCCTGGTTTCCATTTATCTACAGTTTTCTTGATTATTTTCCACCATTTTCTAGCGTCGAGTAACAGAGTACTTTGTCAAGTTTTCTGGAAATATTTGTGACATCAGCTGTTTGGTTTCCCACAACGCTACAATGTGGTGGAGTATTATACTTGAGTATAATGTTTCTCTTTTCCAACAATTACTATATTCCAGTAGTGTTCTCAGTTTGATTACATGTTCTGTCATGTTTAGCTATATCTTACAAAGTAAGAGAGTTTTCAAGTCCATTAAGTAATGCATACGGCCACTTCACCGCTCGTCCGTACTGCATTTATAACCAGAAGTTCCGTATACTTGAGTCTGCATTAGCCGGAACTTAAAAACATCTGGTCTAAAGAATTTGAAAAGAGGTAACATAAATGATAACATTTTAGTAATCGCTCTAAAGTAGAATTGAAACATGCATGTTCGTCAACTATCTGATAGTGTAACTTACTAGCGCTTCTCGTTTTGTGTATCAGGGAGTCTGTGTAGGGTTAAAAAAAGAATCACGCTATTGATCTGTAGAAAAAGTGGGGAGCTACAATTGCTGGCGAATTGCCGTTGTAAAGGATAGAATTACGAAGAAAGGAACTGGACGTGCTAACTACACGTTATATAACTGAAAAGCCGTCAGACAGGACCAGGCCCTTGATGGGTTATTATTATTATTAATCTAGAAACAAAACATCAATTAATTTATTAACACGATGGTAAATTTGATTAAACTTTTTTCATTTGGAAGACGTAGACAAGTTTGTTGACCACTTCTGACTTTAAAGAGTAACATATGGTCAGTGAGCAGTATAATAACGTAGAACGTGTGGTCTGTCTGTCTTCATGTTTGACCTCGTCATCACGTTGTGTTTGAGGTTTACAAGCATGATTGAAGATAGTTATGCTTTAAGAAACTTGTGTAATTTATATTTAAAAAAAATGTTAATGCATATTTAATATTTTGCTGTATCGGATAAAATGGCAGAAAGATGTCAGCGTTTCTTGTTAGGGTGAAACAAGTTGGTGAGGGCCATCATGGTAGTTACCCAGCCCTATCACAATTAGATGGTTTAAATGTAAAGCCCAAATGTTGGATTCTTAATGTAGGATTTGTTAAACTGTATTGGTAGATCGAGTAGGGCGAGTTTGTTTGTTGTAGACAGGTTTTCTGAACTTCACAATTGTCTGTATCACCTATAATGGGCGAAAGATCAGTCAATAAAAAATTACGTCCTTAAAAATGATTGCATCCCTAAAATACCTGCACTAAAACTTGGTTGTTTTGAATTAGTTTTTTGTTTGTGTAATAGTTTTATATCATTATTATTTATTTATTATTTTTTTTTGTAACTGTTAACTGATATTGCTTTTTTACCCATAAAATTATTTTAAAATATTTAATATGTTTAACAAAATTTTAAGTTAATCAAAAAAGAGTTTTCTTTTAATCAATTATAGAAATATAGCATCTTTGTCTGTTTTTCTGTATGTTTATGGCATTAACTAGAAAAGGTACTTAATTTAAACCATTCAAAAAAATTCACCAAACAATTATATATTTTTAAAAATATATATATTTTTTAATCTTAGAATTTCGAAAATATGAATAAAATTGGTTCAAAAAATTAAGTATTTTTTTATAAACTTGAGAGATTTCTTAACGCAGCGATATGTAACAATTTATGATTTGGGTGCATTAAAATATTTTATAAAATACTTCTACAAACTGTCTAAAAATTCCCGCCATTACAGAAAGGCGGTTGTCAGCTTTAGGGTTAAATTATAAATGCAATTTGAATATCGGAAAAAAAGTTTTAATTACAATTTAACATTGTAATATGCATTTTCCATAAAAGTACTTTACCACTTTCTGTTTTTAAAATATTGTAATTACATTTTACAAAACTGTGTACTTTTTAATAGAAGCTTGTTTTTTTCTATACGTAAAGGTGTAGGAATTTCCGGGAAAAGTCAAATGAAGGCTAACGCAGTCGGCGATATATTATCGTTGGCTCAGTTCATTTTGTCATACGCGTTTGCATTTACGGTTAAAAATGTCGTAGGCCTTCGTTATCGTGATGTTATCTATAATTTCATTTCACTCTTTACTAGTTTCAATCAAGTTTCCGAGAAAAATTACATCAGCGAAGGTCATCAACGTCGAGGTCTTTTTACTGCTCTTATTTTCAATTATTGAAGTTTGAACATTTCACAAAGTTGAATCTAATGAAGGTTGACGCAGTTGTGGAGGAATACTAAAGTGGTTAAGGCCAGGTTGTCATCAGTGATTGCTAATTCCATATAAAGTCAAATGAAGGCCAATACAGTTTAACGTTTAATAAAGACTCTTTCTACTCAACTCCTTATCCGGAGATGAATATTCTACCCTTTTCCCCCGAACCTTCTTGTTATTTTGATATAAGTTACTTTATCAATTCAAGATGATAGTAAATCTTAAACATCAAACGTGTCCACTACGAGTTGTTCATGTGTCACTCCACTATACCCCATACAAACTGCAACAAAATGCTGAGACTCTACGATCACATTTAAGTGGATCTTGCATCCCTGTTCAACGCACTCTAACTTCATTCTCATACTTTTCTTCACCACTATATACCTCTATCATTTTCTTCGTCGATTCTGTGTAGGGAAATCTTTGATTGTCTTTTTCCATTTGCGTAAATTGATCTTACCGGGCCAACTCCGAATTCTACAATTCAGTCTTAGACCAGATTGTTTTTGAACTTACAAAAGGAATTGTTCAACCCACTCTGGTCTACTCATTTGCTTTTTCATTTTTATAATATCGTGGCGTTCAGATCAGTTTTAACCAGTGCATCTTTCTGCTAAAATCTTTTGATCAGTGCATCTTTATAATCACCTTTTAAGGTAAATATAACGGTAGGCGATCTCAATCACCAAATACGCTCGATTGAGATATGATTCTGATTGCAATTCTGAGACAGATCCCCCCCCAACTGATAACCCCTAAATAATCAAATTCATCGATACATAATATTGTGCCTGAAATGTCGTAACCTTGAATTATTTCGCGTAGGAAGCCAACAACTCTACTAGATTTGTCGATCTAGTCAACGAGTACTAGATTTCTTTCATCGCAGTCGTTCCTTGTGGATAAGACTAATTGATGTTATCCAGGATTTCATATCAAACATTTTATCTAATCTGAATTCAGTTAAGTCAAATGGATGAACCAAAGTCGTACATCTTCGCACTGATCATTCAATTTTGAATTGTTAAATTTCAAACAATTTTCTGCCCATCGTCGTCAGTTTCATTTTAGTAATTTTCAAATTATTTTCAAACATTTCTAATACATTACTAGTTTACATTAGATGTCCTCATATTTTATTAAAATTTAAAGCAAAACCTTGGCCACATTTTATGATAGTCTAATTTTTAGAACGTACTTCGTGAATGTATGTAAAACTAGGATGGAGGTCAGGTTACTCAGTCATAATGGGCTTTCCTATTCCAAAATCAGGAAAAAATGATTGGAAGATGAGATGAGAAAGGATTAGTCTTAATCCAGAATAAACGAGAAACGTAGTAAGGACATCCATTTTTAGGAAGGTGAGATGACGAAAGAGTGGTTCTAATCCACAACAATCGAGAAACTAAATAAGGACTTCAGTTTTCTGTTGGTTTACACTAGGAAGGTGAGATGAGGAAGGAGTGGTCTTATTCCAGGGAAAACGAAAAACGAAGTAAGGAAAGCCATTTTGTGCTGGATTACTAGGAAGGTGAGATGAGGAAGGAGTAGTTTCATCCAGGACAAACGAAAAACGAAGTAAAGGACATCCATTTTCTGTTGGATTATTTGGAAGATGAGATGAGGAAGGAGTAGTTTTATCCAGGACAAACGAAAAACGAAGTAAGGACATCCATTTTCGGTTGGATTACTTGGATCACTAGGAAGACGAGATGAGGAAGGAGTGGTTTTATTTCAGGACAATTGATTAACTAAGTAAGGACATCCATTTTTTGTTGGATTACCAGTCTCCAAGGATGAGATGTTTTCCGATCTCTAACCACGCAGAAGTCTGGTTGTCCCACCCATACTCTACTCCAGAAACTTATTCGGTGTGGCTCAGAGTATGGTTCCATAGAGATATTTCAGTCTTTGGTCTCGATTGGTCTTGTATGATATAACAACTGTTTACTTTAGTCGGTTCTGTAATGTGGATAGATAACCATGAAACCTGCTAAGTGTTTTGGTCCTGTATACTTTTTTACGGTAAAGTTCCATCTAGGAATGTTTTCAATATTTCCAATAAGTCCAATATTTGTGCCCCCTTTTAGTTGATAACCATATCAAGCTTAAAAAAAACTGGCTTATATTCCTTTCAAAGCTTATTTTTGCTATTTGACATGTATTAAAGCTAATAAAGGACGGAATTGACAATTCACTTGACTCAAGATTGTTGAAATGGGATCGTTTTCCGAATCAACATTGCTTTCAATCCACACTTATCTCAAATATGTTGACATATCAAATAAAGGAGAGTCTATTCGAGGGCTTGTTCTTTGAATACAGGTGTTAGAAAGGTTTCAAGATATGACAGAAAGTTTGAGATGTCTCCAGCAATATTCGAAGTTTATTAGTTCGAAGTTATGGTAAAACAGTTGATTTGCTAACATGATGGGACTTCATCCTCGGTATTTGTGTATAATTACTTACTATAAGCGCATTTAGGACTTAAAATATGAAGGAACAAGAGACGAAATATTTCCCTTTTTAACGCAAACAAAATGATTTTTTATTTTTTCTGTAGCTTAAAAAAACAAAAAAAAAACCTCAAGATTAGCATAGAATAAAATTTGTCCAGGTAAAAGTAATGAATCATTTTGTTTTTAATGGAAATTTATTTTTCAAAAAAAGTAATGGAAAACAAGATTAAAATTGACACAATTAGAGAAGCTTTTCAAAGTGACGGCCCTCGTTCGAAATACAAGCATTACGCATTACTACAAAACACAGAACTTGTGATATTTATTTATTACATATTATTATTTTAGTGTGTCGATAAGTTAGTTGTATTTTACAGGTAAATTTGGAAACTTTATTTCCAGGAAACAAATTTTGGTTGAAGGCTAACCTCGGGTGTTGTAGCCAATAAACTACAAATGTTTTTATTTTTTTGTCGATAATTAGGTTATCCTTTAAGCTAGATAAAGAATTTTTAAAAATTGTTTGTCGTTAAAAAAAGGAAAATATTTTCTCTCTCGCACATAGACTATTTTGTAAAATTAACGGATGTCTAGAGATTCGACGTTAAAAAGTTTAAATATCCGTCATTTTGAAATTAGTGAAGGAAATGGGTTGATTATTTTTCTCAAATTGAGGCTTTACTATACTAAGAACCTCGTATCTTTTACCGTTAAAAATATATTATTTTTGTTTTTTAAAAACACTAAATGGCGACTAGGTAGAAATTAAACATTTTAGGAACAATATGCGATCATAATTCAAAAATTATTTGGTGTTAGGCCAATTTTGGGTGTTGTAGACAATTACCAAAAATATGAGTTTTGTCGATAACTCGGCTATCCTTTGAGCTACGGGGGGGGGACAAAAAAAACCGTCACTATAAAAGAAAAACAGTAATGACCTTAGTAATTTTAACCAGCCGCTATTTTGGAAATTATAAAAATAGTCATAGTGTTTGGTACCCTTGTAAAACGTAACATACAAAATGCTTACAGCAAATTTCAACTTACTATCTTATCTATTTCTGTAGTTATAATGCTTTTTTGTAAAAGAACAAAATGGCGGATAGACGGACAATGAAGCGGAATTCTACTATAATATATTTGAGACTATTTGTTTGTTTTTAAGTATTTAATTCGAGAATAGCCAGACCACTTTTTTCGGGACACTATATTCTCAAATAGTCTGCCTGCTTTATTTTCTGAAGGATTTTATATTTTTACCTTTAGTATTTATTTGTAACTTAAAATACAAACAATTAAGAGCATACACTAAAAATAGAGTAATAAATGTACATCTTTCATTTTCAATCATTATCAATAAATACCGAAAAAATCTTAAAATTACCGTACATTCTATCTAAAAATACGGTGATCCTAATTTAAACAAAATAAGTTAACTGGCTTGTTGAAAAATCACGGTTAAAAAAGTAAGGTTAGGTTAGATTAGCTATTTAATATGTTGTGCAATTCTTAAGATCCTAGTGGTGCACATTAGTTATGGATCACCCTGTATAGCCTACATATTATGCAATTTGATTTCCAATAACAGAATTTTAGGTCATATTCCGCTAAATTTCCGCCAATGTCAGCTTACCTCGGTTTCATGCTCTACTTTTATTTATCAAACTGCATGTAATGAAAGATGGCAAGTAAACGTGCAACTCGCTTCCCGTGACTGGAGTTGTCACTTTGTACGTTGCATTCACTTAAAGGTCACTTTTGTAATTTATGTAATCATCGAGTGTTTCTGCAACTTCCCATGAGTTTTGCCTTCATCTCGAGCCACAATACAGATTTATAGGTTTGTCAATAATATTGCAAGTTTTTTTTAGATGGGTTAGTTAACTGTACTTGGATGCGCAATACCAGGTTGAATTGTTTTTTTCTTTCTTGATTAAAGGGAAAAAACCTCTCGGTCATCATTGCCTTGTAAAACAAGTTGATGATCACGATATTTACCCACCCCTATTATACAAAGTAATATTATCAGATTTTCTAAATCCAATGGCCAAAAGTTGTTTTCTTGGATCTTGTCGGAAATGTTAAATTGTATTGATCAAGAAGTCTGACCCAGGATAAGTTTGTTTAAATTAGTTGTTAAGGAGGTTTTCTGAATCTCGTAAATTATATATATATATATATATATATATATATATATATATATATATATCACTATATTTTTCAAGGTTTATTTATATCATTACTAACCTAACCTAACCCAACCTAACCTAACGGACATCTTAAACATGTATATATTAAATGACAATTTTTTAACAGTCTTTATATTTATGCAGATGACCTTGCTCCAGCGTCATGTAGGACTTTCATATATATATATATATATATTTATTATTATTTTTTTATAATTACACTTTAGAAAAAAAATGTTAGGTAACGCACGGATGTACAAAGAATCTACCCAAACAGCTGATTTTTACTTTTCGCTTATACATAATAGAATAAAAAGACAATTTTTTACAAAAAGTACGTTCAAACGCATTTCAACGACAAAGTCGCCATCTTTGTTGGTTCGCCAGTTATACTCACTAAACTATAACTCGGTCAGTTTATAGTTTAGTTATTGTAGCTCGTACATCACTGAAGATGACGGCTTTGTAGTTGAAACGCGTTTGAATAATTAAAAGTACTGTTTGTGTTCAACTTATATACTATTACGTCAAGCTCAATATATATTTACACATTTATGGACTGATTATAATCAAATTTGGTAAAATTTAAATCTTACCTTTATTTAAATTTTTTTTTAATTCGAAAAAAAACGTGAAGAGAATTCAAAAAGTTGTCCAGTTTGAAAAATAAAGGAAGGTGAAAATCTTAGCGTATGAGTTTTCAAAAAACATTGATGTTTACAGAGATTTTGAAGAACTTAAAACTTATATCAAAATTTAACTTTATGTAAATTATAATAAAGTGTAAAAAATAATTCTTTAAAAAAATTAGAAAATTTCAAATGTATGCGTAATATGACATGAGATAAACATTTTTTGTATTTCGAAAAACGCTTTTATCGACCATTTTCTTGAACTCATCAAATGGCTATATCTCGGAAATAAAAAGTTTTTATTTGTGCTCAAATTATCTGCAAATTTCATTTCTAAGTATTTCTTGTTCACTCTTTTCTATGCCATTAATTTTTTTGTTTATAACAATGCTAAACATGTGAATTCGATAACAGCTCATTTCTACAGTTTTCGAGTCCTCATGTAATACCAAAATCAGAAATCATCAACTAACAAATATTCGCGTCCTCTGGTATCAACATCAGCTGTCCGTAATTCCGGCTATGATGAGATAGATATAGGTAAAGGACAAAGAAACAAATAATGTGGTTGGCATTGATGCAGTTAGTCAAGGACTTCCTAGTTACAATTGCAATCTAACCTTCCTACGTTTAAATTATTTATAATTGTAGTACTGTGTCTTCAATAGAAACGTTATATGTCGGGGGGGGGGGGGAGTGATTTGAGTAAAAAGAATCCTCTGCGGTAATCGTTTTAATAAGATGTGGGGGGGGGGGGAGTTGCTATAAAAAATCTTAAAATATGCACTAAAGTTACCGACAAAACGTTTTGCTTGTTACCCCCCCCCCCCCTATCTTTAAAAGAGGAGACGTCGTTACTGATTAATGTAAAATTTGGATGAAATGAAATTTGGAAAAAGATTCATGACCAAAACCACTGTGTTAAATATAAACCTCAACAGCTGTAAAAACCGAAATTACGATTTTCTCAAAACCAGCTGAACGATTCTAATCGTTTAGATTAGAATGTCTGAGGAGGATAATTATTTATTTATTGGTAGAAGCAATGACGACCAGGTTCTAAGGGACGTAGGGTTGTTTATGGCGATAATTAGACAGAAATGGAATGAGGTAGATAAGTAAGATGTATATAATGATAATTAGTGGGGGTTTTTGTTGCAGGATTCGGTATGGAGATAAATATTGTCGTTTGTAAAGAATTATTATTTATAAAGTTATTTACAATTATTAATATGTATAGAATGTATTTATAGAAATGGTGTGTTAGGATGAAGTATGATATAATTGTTTTTTGGTTGGACTTATATATATTATTATATATATATATATATATATATATATATATTATTATTATTATTATTATTATTATTTATATTTATGTAATTAAGGTAATCGCTAAATTTGGTGGAGAGTATTGCTTGTTAAAAATCAAGTTTTTCTAGTTATTAGTTATTTTAAGAATTGATATTTTACTATGGGGAAAGGTTATGTATATAAGGCTAAATGGCTGGAAAGCTGAGCCACGAAGTTGGAAATTTTTTTGTAAGAATGTGAGCAATAAATAAAAATAATCAAACTTTGTGCTCAACTGTAGCCTTTAATAATATAAACAGAACATTGTCATCTTTTTAAACAGCCAGTTTATGAGTTATCGAAAAAGACAAAAATCAGCCATGATATAAAAGATATGTCTTAAATTCGGTTGTTGAAATTTTGATGAAATGACCCAAACCGGCGTGTTAAAAAGCAAGTAATCAAATACTTCGGTTCAGAAATAATAAGTTAAAAAGTTGTGTTTTCCAAAATATGATCTGTACAAAAATGTTGAAAATTCACTAGAAACCAATTTTTAGGAAGATGACAAAAAGCTTTTCAACGTTATATGCAATATATGGATGCGTAAATAAACATTGAGCTTGACTTGTGAGATAATATTAGATGGAATAAAACTCAAACAATAGCGTTTACTTAATCAAATGCGTTTCAAAGACAAAGTCGCCATCCTCAGTGATACATGAGCTACAGTAACTAAATTATCGTTATATACCGGTATATAACGATAAGCTCAATATTTATTTACACATATATGGACTGATTATAATCAAATTTGGTAATACAAATCTTGTTTTTTTAATTCGAAAAAAAAACGTGAGGGAAGTTCAAAAAGTTGTCCAATTTGAAAAATCCAATTTGATTTATTCTATCTATATGGATGCGTGAAAAAAAATTGTGCTTCTTAGGAGAGTGATCGGAGATATGTTATCAAATTAGTAAAATACCAAAGATATTAGATGTACCACATGTTTAATTAATTTTTTTAAAAGTGACGAGAAAGCTGTCCTCACAGGACAGGCAAATTTAATTTTGGAACTGATGTTTTAAATATTGTACAAGTTATTTGATATGTTTTCACGTTTGCATAACTGAGTTATTATTTTTAAACTTAAAACTTATGTACTTATTTTTTTTTCTTTTGTTCCAGGTAAAATATGTTCTGGGAGAAGATAGATTCTGTTTACGTAAGTTAAATGGATCACCATTAATAAATTCTATTAAATCAGATCAATATTCCTTGACAAAATGTGTACGAGTACCGAAGGTGATACAGCCGTCATTCCGGTATGCTGAATATATACCAGAACAAAAGTGAGCACGGTCGAGTTTTCAGCCAGCACTTTTAGTATGCGTGATGAAAAATAATTTTCGTTGGATTACAAAAACACATGAAAACGAATGAAAAATAGATTTTTCATAATAACGAAACTTGATTTATGTAACTGAATTTATACAAGAACGTCACAAACAAAAATATTTTTTAAAAAAATGCATTTATTATTGTTACATTTATTGATTCCATTGTTTAGCAGTGCATTTTGGAGTAGAGCTATTAAAATGTTTTGTTTTTTTTAAGTTCCCTGCTCCGTTTCTCCGTTTTATATTTTTTATGTCGTAGATCATACATCTCTTCTTTAACAGACATTATTTGTTATTTATTTTGAGGTTAACGCATTGAAAATATGTTTTTTTTTTTATTGCGTCAGCTGTTTTTCCATGATCTCAGACAGCAATACAGAAAAGCGCCACTTTTAGTACTTGTATTATTTTGAAAAAAGAGCTGTCGGTAGAGTGAATGAAAATATGTTTTAGGGGTTCAGGATCTTGAGAATCGACAACTTTTTGAAATTGTAGCAAACTCACGTTTGTCTCGTTAATAATATATTTAAAATAAAATTGTCGATGTTTGAATTAATTGTAGGTCTATATTCAAGAATGGGAATTTGGCGAAGAAATTTTTGTTAAATATTTCTTCAAGACGTTGAAAGTCGACTTTTGTTTTGAAAATTTAACAGAAATATATATATTTTTCAATATACATTTATTAAGGTGATTTCTGAATCTCGGATGAAGCTTCTCTTCTGTTGTATTAAATGACCTTGAATTGTTTTTTATTGATTATTTAGTTGTTTTTACAGAAATCTCTGGCATCCTTCAATATGCAATAAACATTAAGATATCATCTTGTTTAGCATTAAAATGGTTAAATATTTGGTAAAATGAAAACTTTACGAAATATTTATTATCAAATCTCTTAAAATAACGTCATTTTTAAAACGGTTTGAATCAAAGTACAGCCTCAGTGGTACACTCCGAACGAAAACTTTACACAATTCTGTATAATTTGGTATCGAAGTCTCAGTTTGTTCAGAAGTTATTATAGAAAAAAATAGTTATTATATTTTTGTTATAACCTAACCTAACCTTCTTCCCCATTTTAATGTAGGAAATCACTTCCAAACAAGTTTTCTATTCTATTAGGTACTGTACACTGTATAGACTGCTAAATATGACTTCAAATTAATTGAGTTGTGCGGCCATTTTATTAGTAGGCTACCTCTTGATCATCATCACCTTATGAAAAGGACGAAAAGACATCTAGACCTGTAATACAGTCCTAGCGTCAGGGTCGGAAAAGAACAAGAGTTGGTCAAGAGAGATCTGGTACGAAAGATTTATAATCTCCATGATTAGACTTTCATAATATATGAAACACTTAACAGACTTTTTAATCAACAGTCGACTTTGTAATTCACAAAATAACTCAATCCGTGCTCGTTATTGTCGTATATTTAAATAAAGTGGGCCGTGCATTATGCATTATGCAGCTTTGATGCAACCGAGGCCTTGCATTTCCTGCATACTGCCTACGTCATAGATATAAACAGTCCCTTTCTCCACAACCTTGCTGCGACCTAAATACCAATCCGACACTTGCTTTAGAAATGCCGACAATTCACTTATGAAATCGCGTTTGTTAGAACTTTAGTTTTCCTTCAGTATCGTTTTAATAAAAAAATAAACTGTAAAAACTATAAAAGAACGGTAATTAATATTTTTATTAGTGGGTGAGAATTATTTACACTTATTTCAAACTATCGCTTTGTGTAGATTCAATGAAAGTTGTGTTGGGTCTATTAATAAACATGTGTTTATTTATATTATTTATTTCCACACAAATGTCTTGCTTTGACTCTTCTGTGCATGCTGTAGGCCTATACACAATGAGTACTGTGGTTTAATAAAAACAAAACAAAAAAAAAACCCTAAGGATGACAAGTATGCTATCGAAATGTACATAATTATTAAAAATATTGTGTTACTGTTAGAGTAATTATCAATTAGTCTACTATTTTAATTTAGGTTAAAAATGAAGAATCTTTTCTTTAGAGAAAGTTACATGATGTGTCAAAAAAAATAGTCTTCATTACACATTGCACCGAAACAGCTGTTTTTCATTACAAACATTGAGTGGGTGGCGTTTTTCTGCATTGTTATCGGCGCACAAGGATAAAAAGACCTGGCACACAAAACATTTTTCAGTGACCTAACCTCAAAATAAACCACACTGTGTGTTAAACAAATGAGAATAATCTACTACAAGACATTATAAAAACGCGTTGAGTATAACAGGAGAACCATTAGGACTACGCAAAATGCACTTTTCGGCGCATGCTCCAATTACGAATTTCAAAATGTCGGATTTTTGAAATACTTTTTTAGCAATTCTTATTCATAAATCGTTCATTTTTGCAACCTAACGATTTTAAAAATATATTAAACCAAGTTCAAGGCGTCAAACGAGCGGATGTACAAAAAAAAGATCTAAATAAATTCCCATCACTTTATCAGCAACATGCCGCGTATACTCGGGGTATTATACTTTCAAATAATCCCGCTTACACATGCAACTCGCTGAATATTGTTTGCATGCCAACTTTGTGAATTCAGAGCAATGTCAACAACATTTTAATGTTGCAAAATATATTATCAACGCGTCCATGACAGATCGATTTGGTTTTCAAAATACACATCTTACGTAAGTTATTTTTATACGTCAGAGCATTTTTATAAGTTCTAGAAATTGTTTCGAATTTTATTAACTTATAATTATGGTGGGTTGCTTCTTTGAGTCCGCAGTTTTCAATGTCTGACTTTCAATTTTCGGTGGTAGGGGCAGAGTGGTAAGTCTAAATTTGTGGCAATCTTCTTTGTAGTGAGGGGTTGCTTTATTGATCTTACGTTTTAAAATTGTTTTTACATCAGGAGATAAGACAGGAAATCCACTTATTTGCGTCAAACGTCTTTGTAGTGAGGGGTTGCTTTATTGAGCTTACGTTTTAAAATTGTTTTTACATCAGCCAATAAGTCAGGAAATCCACTCATTTGCGTCAAACGTCTTTGTAGTGAGGGGTTGCTTTATTGAGCTTACGTTTTAAAATTGTTTTTACATCAGGATATAAGTCAGGAAATCCACTCATTTACGTCAAACCTCTTTGTAGTGAGTGGTAGCTTCATTGAGCTTACGTTTTAAAATTATTTTTACATCAGGAGATAAGTCAGGAAATCCACTCATTTACGTCAAACGTCTTTGTAGTGAGTGGTAGCTTCATTGAGCTTACGTTTTAAAATTGTTTATATCAGGAGATAAGTCAGGAAATCCACTCATTTACGTCAAACCTCTTTGTAGTGAGTGGTAGCTTCATTGAGCTTACGTTTTAAAATTATTTTTACATCAGGAGATAAGTCAGGAAATCCACTCATTTACGTCAAACCTCTTTGTAGTGAGTGGTAGCTTCATTGAGCTTACGTTTTAAAATTATTTTTACATCAGGAGATAAGTCAGGAAATCCACTCATTTACGTCAAACCTCTTTGTAGTGAGTGGTAGCTTCATTGAGCTTACGTTTTATAATTGTTTATATCAGGAGATAAGTCAGGAAATCCACTCATTTACGTCAAACCTCTTTGTAGTGAGTGGTAGCTTCATTGAGCTTACGTTTTAAAATTGTTTTTACATCAGGATATAAGTCAGGAAATCCACTCATTTACGTCAAACCTCTTTGTAGTGAGTGGTAGCTTCATTGAGCTTACGTTTTAAAATTATTTTTACATCAGGAGATAAGTCAGGAAATCCACTCATTTACGTCAAACCTCTTTGTAGTGAGTGGTAGCTTCATTGAGCTTACGTTTTAAAATTGTTTATATCAGGAGATAAGTCAGGAAATCCACTCATTTACGTCAAACCTCTTTGTAGTGAGTGGTAGCTTCATTGAGCTTACGTTTTAAAATTGTTTTTACATCAGGATATAAGTCAGGAAATCCACTCATTTACGTCAAACCTCTTTGTAGTGAGTGGTAGCTTCATTGAGCTTACGTTTTAAAATTATTTTTACATCAGGAGATAAGTCAGGAAATCCACTCATTGACGTCAAACCTCTTTGTAGTGAGTGGTAGCTTCATTGAGCTTACGTTTTAAAATTGTTTATATCAGGAGATAAGTCAGGAAATCCACTCATTTACGTCAAACCTCTTTGTAGTGAGTGGTAGCTTCATTGAGCTTACGTTTTAAAATTGTTTTTACATCAGGATATAAGTCAGGAAATCCACTCATTTACGTCAAACCTCTTTGTAGTGAGTGGTAGCTTCATTGAGCTTACGTTTTAAAATTATTTTTACATCAGGAGATAAGTCAGGAAATCCACTCATTTACGTCAAACCTCTTTGTAGTGAGTGGTAGCTTCATTGAGCTTACGTTTTAAAATTATTTTTACATCAGGAGATAAGTCAGGAAATCCACTCATTTACGTCAAACCTCTTTGTAGTGAGTGGTAGCTTCATTGAGCTTACGTTTTAAAATTATTTTTACATCAGGAGATAAGTCAGGAAATCCACTCATTTACGTCAAACCTCTTTGTAGTGAGTGGTAGCTTCATTGAGCTTACGTTTTAAAATTATTTTTACATCAGGAGATAAGTCAGGAAATCCACTCATTTACGTCAAACGTCTTTGTAGTGAGTGGTAGCTTCATTGAGCTTACGTTTTAAAATTATTTTTACATCAGGAGATAAGTCAGGAAATCCACTCATTTACGTCAAACCTCTTTGTAGTGAGTGGTAGCTTCATTGAGCTTACGTTTTAAAATTATTTTTACATCAGGAGATAAGTCAGGAAATCCACTCATTTACGTCAAACCTCTTTGTAGTGAGTGGTAGCTTCATTGAGCTTACGTTTTAAAATTATTTTTACATCAGGAGATAAGTCAGGAAATCCACTCATTTACGTCAAACGTCTTTGTAGTGAGTGGTAGCTTCATTGAGCTTACGTTTTAAAATTATTTTTACATCAGGAGATAAGTCAGGAAATCCACTCATTTACGTCAAACCTCTTTGTAGTGAGTGGTAGCTTCATTGAGCTTACGTTTTAAAATTATTTTTACATCAGGAGATAAGTCAGGAAATCCACTCATTTACGTCAAACCTCTTTGTAGTGAGTGGTAGCTTCATTGAGCTTACGTTTTAAAATTATTTTTACATCAGGAGATAAGTCAGGAAATCCACTCATTTACGTCAAACCTCTTTGTAGTGAGTGGTAGCTTCATTGAGCTTACGTTTTAAAATTGTTTATATCAGGAGATAAGTCAGGAAATCCACTCATTTGCGTCAAACGTCTTTGTAATGGTTGACTGTTTCTTTAAGACTACAGTTAGCAATTTGGATTTCAAGAGGGGGGAGGGTAGGAGTCAAGTCAAAAGTTTCAAACGGGACACATGTTCACGAGTTCGAAGAGACCCCTCCCCCCACGAACACAACTTTTTTCGATTACCGTAATGAAAATAGATACCGTTAACGTGGTTGTATTAATATGACTAAAAAGGGTGTTGCATCTCCCAACTTAAGCATTAATTGTTATTTGTAAAATTTCTCAAGTAAGACGGATTTCAAGTCCTGTTACGTATCACGTCCTTTTTAAAATGTTTCGTCATCACTATTTCATGAGGGTTCAAAAAACCTGGAATTAGGACTTGTTGGAGCAGCCCAAAACAAAAGAAAATTGCCGGACAAAGAATCCAAATATCAAATAACAATGACAGTTAAGGTGGAGAAGCACAATATCATTTTATCTATTTAATACAATCACGTTAGCGGCCACTAGTTACGGTCGTTGAAAGTTCAAAGAACATTATCTTCGTCATTTTTATCCTCAAGTCCTTTGAATGACGCATCACATGACCATATGTAATGACACACCCCTACCCTCCCACCCCTGAAGTTCAAAAATTAAAAAAAACCTGGGCTCATAGAAGCAGCCCCTCACTACAGAGAAGAGCTACATTTTTTTACAAATAGTAAAGTTATGATAAATGTAATTTGGACAACCCTGACCTCTTAAGAAAATCGTATAGTTACATAAACGGGCAAGTTCGAGTTACGGCAACAAGCGTAGCGAGTAGAGGTACATTGACGGCCGAGATACTGACACGAGCGAAGCGAGTGGATATTTTATTAATATATACAAATCTACGAAGGTCACCATTTGTCGACGTTAAGGCAGTACTGATAGATGCAGTTACGATTAAAAACACTGTGTTACTGTTTTAAAGAAACTTACACTACTGGATAAGAACTCTTGATCTATCAATACTACTGTAGTTAACATTTCCTACAAGCTACGGATTAAATTAGAAGATATGATTGTAAGATGAGACTGGATAAGTTCCATGATGTCGCCAGCAAGTTCGTTAATATTAGAGGTCCTAAAAAAGAAGTTTTGTTTATTCATTACTGGATGAACTGAAATCCATTTGGTATAATTTTAGGAAGCAAATTATCAGTTAGGTTATATTAATTTTATTATCAGTGTATAACAGACTTTAAAATGTATAACTTATAAAGTTTTTTTATGAAACAGGCTCCTGATTTTTAAACGTTTTACAAGAATATTCGTACTAGACACGTGTCTTAACAATTTTTTTTCCCTATTCAAGGATTTCTCCTGCATTACGTATACAAGTTAGACCATGAAAATGTAATGTTGGCCATTAACTACTTTACTATGGGACAAGGTTAACCAACCATCTGTTGCAATCGTGGAGTTGTGGAACTTACGGAAGTATTGTAATGCGGTAGAAAAATGCACTTTTAAACAGGTTGTAAGGAAATTATTGCTTGAAGGGGGAAAATAACAAACGTGTTTTCTTAATACCCCATCTGAGAATTTAATAAAGTAGAACTCTTTCAAAATCAATTTAAATTACTTTAGTTTCCTCTTGTAACTATTTTGTAGATCCTGAAAATTGCTTCCGTAAGTATCCAAATCAATAATGTACAAATTTCATTATTTTACTTTTTTCTTTTTTTCCAACTTATATTCTCCATATATCAAATTTCTTATAAAAACTGGCATAAATAACCCCAAACTATATATACTCTGTGCACACTTTTAAGTCCTAGGCAAGGCAGCTGCAAAAAACCAGAATCCCAAATGTAAATTAACAAAAAAGCGTGTTTTTTAAAACTTACAAATAACCTCCCTCCAAAGTGTAACATCAGACGAACAGACCAGTTTTTAGTTTTGGCAGAATGTAGACCCACTGGTCCAATGTATCAAGGACTTTGATTTGACCTTTGTGGACATTTATAAGGTTTCAATGGGGAATCCATATTTAGGCCTAGATTTCCAACGGAAAGCGACAATAGTGGATGATAAACCTTTTCTGATTAGGTTGTTTCTTATCGTTGAAATGATAAGGTTCCTTGGTCAGCAAATAAGTATAGGTTAAAAAATGAATAAAACTTTGTATAGTTCAACTATTCTTAGAAGCATATTGTGTGATCTTTGAATAGAACTATCTTATTTGTAACAAACAGCAAATGAAATTAGTACTTAATTAGCTGTTTATTTATAGTATAACCTTATTATATATAAGATATTATTTATATATTATAGAAAATATCTCATTTCAATATTATGTACATTTCGAAGTTGGCATTCCCGAAAGACTAGTAGTAGTAGGATGTCTTTTTTAAATACTATCTTGGGTTAGATCCTTCTCTTTCATTTTGTCTGTCTGGTCTCTTTAGACTCTAGACCGACTCTTGTTCTTTTCTGACCCTGAGACTTTAGAGTATCGAAAGCTAGATTTTTGTATGTTTTTATGAGTAGGGGCCTTTTTTATGTTTTTTTATTCCCTTTAAGGCGATGGTGATGGTTACGTAGTATTTCCGACGGTTTTCAGGTAGAAAGAGTTGACCTGTATCATTTCCGACGGTTTTCAGGTAGAAGGAGTTGACCTGTATCATTTCCGACGGTTTTCAGGTAGAAGGAGTTGACCTGTATCATTTCCGACGGTTTCCAGGTAGAAGGAGTTGACCTGTATCATTTCCGACGGTTTTCAGGTAGAAGGAGTTGACCTGTATCATTTCCGACGGTTTTCAGGTAGAAGGAGTTGACCTGTATCATTTCCGACGGTTTTCAGGTAGAAGGAGTTGACCTGTATCATTCCCGACGGTTTTCAGGTAAAAGGAGTTGACCCGTATCATTCCCGACTGTTTTCAGGTAGAAGGAGTTGACCTGTATCATTTCCGATGGTTTTCAGGTAGAATTACTTGACCTGTATCATTCCCGACGGTTTTCAGGTAAAAGGAGTTGACCCGTATCATTCCCGACAGTTTTCAGGTAGAAGGAGTTGACCTGTATCATTTCCGACGGTTTTCAGGTAGAAGTACTTGACCTGTATCATTTCCGATGGTTTTCAGGTAGAAGGAGTTGACCTGTATCATTTCCGACGGTTTTCAGGTAGAAGTACTTGACCTGTATCATTTCCGACGGTTTTCAGGTAGAAGGAGTTGACCTGTATCATTTCCGACTTTTTCAGGTAGAAGTACTTGACCTGTATCATTTCCGACGGTTTTCAGGTAGGAGGAGTTGACCTGTATCATTTCCGACGGTTTTCAGGTAGAAGGAGTTGACCTGTATCATTCCCGACGGTTTTCAGGTAAAAGGAGTTGACCTGTATCATTTCCGACGGTTTTCAGGTAGAAGGAGTTGACCTGTATCATTTCCGACGGTTTTCAGGTAGAAGGAGTTGACCTGTATCATTTCCGACGGTTTTCAGGTAAAAGGAGTTCACCTGTATCATTCCCGACAGTTTTCAGGTAGAAGGAGTTGACCTGTATCATTTCCGACGGTTTTCAGGTAGAAGTACTTGACCTGTATCATTTCCGACGGTTTTCAGGTAGAAGGAGTTGACCTGTATCATTTCCGACGGTTTTCCAGTAGACTGAGTTGACCTGTATCATTTCCGACGGTTTTCAGGTAGAAGGAGTTGACCTGTATACTTTCCGACGGTTTTCAGGTAGAAGGAGTTGACCAGTATCATTTCCGACGGTTATCAGGTAGAAGGAGTTGACCTGTATCATTTCCGACGGTTTTCAGATAGAAGGAGTTGACCTGTATCATTTCCGACAGTTTTCGGGTAGAAGGCGTTGACCTGTATCATTTCCGACGGTTTTCAGATAGAAGGAGTTGACCTGTATCATTTCCGACCGTTTTCAGGTAGAAGGAGTTGACCTGTATCATTTCCGACGGTTTTCAGGTAGAAGGAGTTGACCTGTATCATTTCCGACGGTTTTCAGGTAGAAGGAGTTGACCTGTATCATTTCCGACGGTTTTCAGGTAGAAGGAGTTGACCTGTATCATTCCCGACAGTTTTCAGGTAGAAGGAGTTGACCTGTATCATTTCCGACGGTTTTCAGGTAGAAGTACTTGACCTGTATCATTTCCGACGGTTTTCAGGTAGAAGGAGTTGACCTGTATCATTTCCGACGGTTTTCAGGTAGAAGGAGTTGACCTGTATCATTCCCGACGGTTTTCAGGTAAAAGGAGTTGACCTGTATCATTTCCGACGGTTTTCAGGTAGAAGGAGTTGACCTGTATCATTTCCGACGGTTTTCAGGTAGAAGGAGTTGACCTGTATCATTTCCGACGGTTTTCAGGTAGAAGGAGTTGACCTGTATCATTCCCGACGGTTTTCCAGTAGACTGAGTTGACCTGTATCATTTCCGACGGTTTTCAGGTAGAAGGAGTTGACCTGTATACTTTCCGACGGTTTTCAGGTAGAAGGAGTTGACCAGTATCATTTCCGACGGTTATCAGGTAGAAGGAGTTGACCTGTATCATTTCCGACGGTTTTCAGATAGAAGGAGTTGACCTGTATCATTTCCGACAGTTTTCGGGTAGAAGGCGTTGACCTGTATCATTTCCGACGGTTTTCAGATAGAAGGAGTTGACCTGTATCATTTCCGACCGTTTTCAGGTAGAAGGAGTTGACCTGTATCATTTCCGATGGTTTTCAGGTAAAAGGAGTTGACCCCTATCATTCCCGACAGTTTTCAGGTAGAAGGAGTTGACCTGTATCATTTCTGATGGTTTTAGTTCCCCCTAATATTTGATCAACACGTAGTTCAGTTTATTATATATCTGGCAACGTTGCACAACGTAGAACAATGGGTTCAAGTCTTACCATAATTTGTTTTCACTTATTAAGTATGAATTATGCACTACTCTTATACTAACCTAACCTAACCTAACACATAACTCAATGATTTAAAATCTGAAAGATTCTATATTTATACTATAGATGGTATTGTTTCGGTTTATAGTGACAGGGTGTCTCTTGTAATAATGGATATAAGTCATGCTTTTAGTATATTTGGAATGTGCAACATTGCCAAATCCATAACGTGATAAATACGTCGGATAAAAACTTGGTCAACCCTAACCTACCTGGAAACCGTCGGAAATAACCCAGAACCATGATGATCGAGAGAAACAACAAGAAATAGCATTTTTGAAGATCCGCCTAACCGTGGAACAATTCATTGTTTTTCAACTGAGATTTAGGTTGGATACGATTAAAATTATGCTGGTTTACTAAACGGCGATCACTACCAAGTTTGGCTAAAACTAACCCGCCGATTGGAGCGATCCCGGAAGCATAGATTTACGTGTCACAAATGTATTTAAAATGCGAAAACTATGCACATTTCATGGCTTAGGGCGGCGATATTATGGAAATTGTAATGACGATTTATATGACGTAATTATAATGACTGTCTATGTTTATTAAAGTCAAGGTTTGTGATTTCATCTTTGCGATTACAAATGTCGTGTAATTATTTAATTTTCCTTTACTTATCAGTATAGCGTAGTCATTTGTGGGGAGAGGTGGTTATCTCCCAGCAGTTGCCGCAGTAAACCGCTAAAGACTAAGCAGGTTCGAGCCTGCTAAAACAAGGAAAAACAGCTAAATATATATTTTAATTTGTCATATACGTCAATTAACGTTTGAAGTCTGTAGCGTAATATGTTACAGTAGAAAATATATTTATTTCTAATTTCCAACATATACAAAGTAAAGTATTATGTAATGGGCAAAAATAGATGTCAAATTTTTTCTGTTTGTTTTTGTTTTTATTTCCTTTACTTCCTCTAAAAGTTGTAAGTCGAACCAAACTCTTGTTGAAAAGTTGAATAACTGTTCACCGACGAAACAACAATCAAATTTGGTGAGCAATTGTGGACCACTTATCGATAATCATACTTTAACGGGTCGATACACTCATTGTGTCTGGCCATATGTACAGAAACGTATCTAATAACTATACACTAATTGCGCGTGTGTGTGTTGTAGTGGGGGGCATTCAACTCCCGTCACTTGTATCCTTTCCGAACTGCACCGGAGACTCATAAAACCAGTTGTTGAACTAAAACTACTTAAAGAAACCAGTTTACATTGCATTCCCACTTAAAAATGTGCATAAATACGGCAAAAGTACACGAGTAAGAGAAGCAAATATATCTTGTTTACTGACAGGACGTGAAGGAATTAGTGATATTAAGAATGAGTTAGGTATTGCATTTTTATAATAAATTACTTTTAGTATACATAAATATAATGAATTGTTCTTAACAGAGATGTTAATATCTTGTTTGTATTCTTCGTATCCACATCTATCCTTCTAATACTGCGCTATTAAAACGTGCAGTTCTTTTAAAATCGGTCGAAGGATTTTGTATGAAATAACTCCTGAATTTGGGAAAACTTATTTAGTGTGTTCAAATAGTCATATCATTAAAACTTTAAATAAATAAAGCAAAAGTTGCGTAAATTTTCTCACTTATTCCCCCCCCCCCCAAACTAAATAAAAAGCAACCAAAATTATTCGTCGTCGAAGTTCTGTAGTTGTCGGTCAAAAATGAAAATGACCCATGGAATGGCAATTATTTGTTGACCCATGGTACATATTTGTTTATCGGTGATTTTTTTTTACCTGCAATTTCTCACGTAAGTCACTGATCTTACAAAATTTCAATTAAATCTAACACCCCTTATTTGAGAAATTAAATCTTTTAAACGGGTTGTTTTTGTATTTTTCCTCATAACTCGCGAATTAAAATGATTGGATGGCGACCAATGCGTTTTATTTGATAGGCTAAATTTTATCAAAATCAGTTGACCCGATTTTGATAAAATCGTACTTTTGTGTTTTTGCCCTATGACAACTACCACTAATTTTGAAATTTTTAAGAAATGAAAGAAAGTAGGTACTCAGATATGCACAAAATACCAAATTTTATTAAAACGTTTGGGTTGTACAGACAGATATTCCAAAACCATTTTATTGGACTAGGAAGATCTTAAGCGGATATAGTGACAGACAACTCGCGATAGATTGTTTGACGCATCACGTAATGGTTAGGATCCGTAGGTAAAACCAAGGACCCTTTTAATTTGTCTGTCCGTCCGTCTGCATGTAAATCGTAAAATGATAAATCCTATATATCACAAACTTCACACTTATAGGACAAATATAGAGGTAACAAAACAAATGATGACCGAAGGAGATATAACCCATGACTAGTTGTAGCTATAAAAAAAAGAAGAAAAGGACATTAAATTCCCTAGCCCTCAAATACTGTAATAGCGATAGGGCCGGAAGAGAACTGGGGTTTGTCAAAAAAGAAATAATAGGGGGACAAAAACCAAAGAGATCTAACCCAAGACTAATTGGAAAAAGTTGTAGATACAATTATAAGGGGAAAAAAAGAAGAGAACGTTAAATAAAATTCCTTAGCTCTTCAATATTCTAATAGTGTCAGGGTCGGAAAAGAACAAGACTTTGCCAACAGACTTCATAAAAAATATGAACGAAAGGGATCTAACCCACTAGCTGAAGAAAGATGTAGATCCAGCTAGGGTATCTTCGGATTACCACACTTGTACTCACCATAAGTAAGCCGGGAATAAATAAAATAAATGTAAGAAGTATATTTACAAAGCAGTAAGTAATACATGAGTTAATCTCTCGACCACGTCTGTACTACCCATTGTACAAATAGTGTAAATGTAAGAAAAGCCGCCTACACCTGGCTCTTATCGAAGACTTGGAAAACAAATGGTTTTATCCTTACGCGCCGAAGTTCACGTTGTGTGCTGTCTTAACCGATAGAGTCTTTATTCCCGTTCTGTGTGTTTTTATGCGTAATACAATTATCATGACTGAGTGTTTTGCGTTTTATCTTCAGAAAAGAATCAAAAGTCCCGAGGAACTTTATCTGTTCAAGCAGTGGCACCCAGAAGGTTTCCTAAAGAATCCTAACCAACTTTATCCATAATATATGAATACACACTTTATTGTTTTAGAGCCCAATATAAATTTACGTTCTGCCAGATGGTGTCAGATTTTCATCCTTGTTCCTACGGCGCCACATGAATCCACATACGTAGAAATCTAACGAATCTCTACTGGTTCCACATTCTTTCTGTTCCTGGTAAAATATTGTTCTAATACATGCCAACAACGTTTCAGCTGTTCTGCCAGGTCAGGTTCTGGTGTCAAAGAAAACTGTTTACAAATTGCAGTCCTCTAGTTGAACAGACTTGATGGATCATCAGCTTTTTTCATTGAATCTTGGGGCTAGATCTTTCATTTTTTGAACATCAGGATCTCTTGACCAACTTGACGTTATTGGAGTTTTTATTTTACGATCTTTTCTTCCTTTTTTTGACAAGGCGATGATGACCGAGATGTTTTTGCCTTTAAACAACTAGGAGGGGGGGTGTTGATCGATTTTATGCGCTCTGCTTGACTATCTGGTCAGTTTGTGTGATTTAAAATTTATTCATTAATTCCAAAGTCATAAAAATATTTGTCGGATAAATTAGAATTTTCGACAAGTTTTATCGAGTGACCAAGATTTGATAATCTGCTGTTTTGAAGAGGTGTGTGGGTGTGTCTTGAACATTCTGAGAAAAATTATTCCGCTAGATAAATTTGTTCCCAGAAGAAATTGATTTCATCCTCGTGACGTTAAACTTGTGGTTAAATTAAGAATTCACTTCAAATGAGAAACACTTTTGTCAACTTCAATCGCCAAATTTCTTTGCTTTATTTATTATTTATTTGTTTACATTTTATTTACACACCAAGCCGACATTTCATTGGCTAAGTTGTAATTATGTACCTGAATTGTGTGTTAAGAGAAGATGATGACTTGGTCATTGAAATGTCATCTGTTTGTTCTGGTTTATTGTTTTGTGTGATTGTTGCAGCTTGTCGAAACACTTTCATCGCTCAAACCTATTTGTCATCATCGTCTTATAAAATAAAAGGTACAGTAGAGACCCCTAGTCTTAGAATACTGATATACCGTCAGTATCGGAAAAGAACAAGAGTTGGTCAAGATAGACTTTATAGGAAAGAGAGGAATCTAACCCAAGACTACGTGAAAACTTGTATAGATCCGGCAAATATTGTATGCTCTTTTCTCCTTTTTTTAAAGACTGAGATAACCCAGAGTTTTTCATTTTTAAACCACAATAAAAAAACTCAAATCCTCATCGTGATAATACAGGGGTTAAAAACCAGCAGAACGAAGTAGTGTTTAATGTTACAGTGCGCAGAAAATGATTTTTACCCCGCATCAAATTTCCTAATTTCGAATCATCGGGGGCCACCCATGGTTGAGATAATGCGTGACAATCGTTTTCACCCTTACCCTGTGTTCATCCCCAATCCCTGTGGGATTCAAAATCTACTCATTCCATAGGACACATCCCCCCTCCCCATCTCATATCTTTTGATTCATCGGACCACCTGTTTTAGAGATAAAATAACAAACTGTTGTATATATAGCAAGTCGTAATTCTAAAAGGAGTCTAAATCCGCCCAGTATCATCGAAGATATAATTGAACGCCATTTTGTTTTAGTATTTTTTTTCTCAATCTGCTCAATTAACACACCTTGATATTCACATTGGCATGCACAAATCTTCACGCCGCACCACTAAATGAGTTAATCCTAGGCGTGAAATTTATAAAAAATCTTTCTAAAACTGGTTTCAAACGGTCATTTTGAATTTTTCCGACTAATTTTTCACACCACGAATATTTAAAAGTAACTTATTTTTTTTAAGAAGAAATTCCCTGAGGGGAAATGCATTATGGCCTCTCCCATTCACTAAAACATCCGCCTCTTCTGGAGCTCTTGCCATGATTATCTTCAAAGGCTAGTAAATTAGGAATAGCGTCCTAGCCAGGTTATTCTTTAGGTACTTCTGAACTGTGTCTCTTTGCATCTCAATATGTCTTATACTTATGACAATAAACCTCCATTTATCCTCATCTTCTAGCAAAAGTGCTGTATAGGGAGAAATGCTACGTTTGGTTTTATTTAGTTGTGCCAAAGACGGCTTAAAAAATTAATTTTTTAGTGTTACTTTGTACTCATTTCCTTTTTCTTCTTCTGCTAGAAAACGTTACCTTTTTGTAGCCTATATATTATTTGTTCGTGAAAGTTGAGTTATTTTCTTTCCATTATTAAGTGAAGTCGTCTCCCATAAGGCATTGGATGGAAGCCTTAACATTTTTTCTAAAATAATTATAGAAGAGTAATTTTTTGGAAGCAAAATTGCCAGGTGTAATTTCTACTATTGAGCGTAATCAGCCCCCCCTCTCTCTCTCCCTCTCCCTCTCTCCCCCTCACTCTCACTCACTCACTCACTCCACGCTTTCCATAACTCTCAGAAGAACAAAGTTTGTAAGATTATCGTCCTTTTTGGCACCGCAGCTGTTGCAGAAGTGATTCTCTGAAGAATCCTCACCCTGTGATGGCTTGATTTAGGTAGAATTATACCTCTCCATGATCTTTGCTCAGACATTCCCATAGTTCTTTGGTGATCCTATGCATCTGTCAATTCTATCTCAACATTCCAGCCAACTCTGAATGATCCTCTCTAGTTTTTTCTTTCACCGCAATATTCGCCCACGTTTGTGTCAGCCTGACTTTCCTTGAGCTTATGTTATGTTTCTTTCCTTTCATGGGTCAGGAGATATATTGGTGACATACTGGCGAAGACTAATACTGCACTCAGCGTCACTATCTTCTTCTTCTTTTGTGCCCATCCGCAGCATGTAAGTTCTTCGACTGTATGAGAATCCCTAACAATATTCCTTACTTGTTACTAGTTCTATTCGTGCTAAGTTTTTCTTCTTAATTTGAAGTTATGTTTTCAATTTTTCCATCGTATCAAACTCTTTTGAGTATTATTGTAGAAAGTACAGTAAAATTGTCTTCGATGTGTTCCTTGTGTACACTTTGTACGGTATTATTTACTATAATTTCTTGGTCTGAGAATAATATTGTTACGTCATGTTTACAAAATGATTTTATAAATATATTACAACATACAGGAGCGAGGACTACTAGTGCTGTAGCTATTTTATTCTGCAAACGTTTACACAGGCGTACAAACTCTGAATGTTTATTTAAGTGGCAGTGACGTAGTAACACCAGATGTCAGCTGATATGACCGGCATGATATTAATGTAGATATCTGTATCTTGACGGCTGTGGGTCCAGCTGGCAAGTCTAATTAGATCCATGCCCCTATTCATTGTAGGTAAACTGGTGAGAAACAACGTTTTCTTGACGTTTCGCTGGATAAATTGGCGTCGTTTTAATACGCAATACAGTGCCAGCTGCCAAATAAATTATACGGTATAACTAGGCCGTCATCGGATGACAGACTGGAAGTATTATACAGGGTGTCTCTGAAACTCAGATCTACAGAAAAGTTCAAATGTGAAACCATACCCACTATTTCTTCTGTAGTGAAATGCTGAGTTTAAACAAAAATTACGGCCATATTCCAATATGATGGCCAAATAAAAAATTTCTTATGGAAACCCCCATTTTTTACGTTGGATTTGAATTTTAAACGAGATTTTGTTTTTGAACATTTTTTAAAAATGTTTCACTCATTTAAGAGATAATCCCGTAAGTTTGCCACAGTTCCGTTTAAAATACTGTAAAAGGAAATACGAACCATTTTCTTAATAGTCTGGTTTTATTTTCGGTTATAGATGTATTGTTTTATGAATACTGTTGAATTTAGGGTTTAATAACACATAAATAGACAATATTGTATTTTATTTATTTTAACATTTGTTATCTTAACAATTAAGTGAATGATTAAATCTTTAAAAATAGCTCGGACACGATGAAGACTGGTTACAGCTTATGTTCAACATGTTGGATTTGCAAGTATTAACGCTTACAAAACCATTATTGATAGCTTTTTTTATTTTGTTATGATGAATTTCAAAATGAAAATCTCGAACTTTTTCTTTCATAGCCTCGACCGAAACCATAACGTTCTTTATAGAGTTTATTTTTTAGGTACTAAGAAAATTAATATCATGGGCGTTATGTCTGGGGACCTTGATGTTCAAGATATAGTCCTGTACGTAGCTATTTTTCAGGAAAGGTGGTGCTCCGTCTTGCTGCACTTATGTTCTGAAATTGAGATCAGTTTCAAAAAACAGCATTGTCCCGAAATAAAATAACCTCAAATAAGAGCACAATATAGGCTGGCGTTGCAGAATTATAGAAAACAATCTTCTGAATTTGTTGCCACCTGTTACGTTTGAAATGAATAACTCTTGTGGAAACTTTAATCACTAAAAGAAAGAAAACTCAAATTTCCACAATAAATATTTTCAATGATTGACGACGTTTCAATGATTAATTCCCGTGTTTATGAACGCTTCATTTCATTTCTTTATATTTTCGACCAATACAAATAACCAACATACAATCTAAAATAGATAAAGAAATTTTTTTGATTAAATTAAATAAATAATTATTAAACACACAGAACAATAACACGGTACAAGTAGATAACACTGAAATTTGATAATAATAAATTATATAAAATAAAAGAAACCTTGCAATGAAAAGTAACTTCCTTCCGTCAAACAAAGACAAGGTGTTGAAACTCATCCACTGAGTAAAGATGCTCCAGACATCTATAGCTGTTTTTAAAGATTTTATAATTACTGTAAGTTCATTTGTAATTTTATTTTAAAAGTTTATCCATAAATGAAACACCTACTTGTGTTGGAAGTTTATCATATAAACTCAATCTATGCTGTTTACAAGCATTTCTGGTATTATAACTGAGAACGTCCTTTAGTTGAACGTGGTCACAGTTACTTGAAATAACTTCAAGTATATACATATTTGAAATTCCATATTACTTAAATTTATATTTACACGACTGACTGGGTAATCCTTCTGTAAGCCGATTTTTACTCAAAATCTTGAACTGATGGATTTCCCCAAAACTGCATAGTTCAGGTGTGGATATACCCGCCCGTAATAGGCTGTTAATAGAGTTAAAAGTTTTAAATGTAAGTACCTCTAAACTAATTTTAGCACTGATATAATCAACATGGTTTATTCAATGTCAGCTTATTATCAATTAAGAAATTCAAGAACTTTGTAGAAAATTCTTCTTAAAGTTCCTTATCTCCTAAATAAGACACTCAGTGCCTGATTATTTGTTTGCTTTAAATAGATTTTGTTTTATATGAATTAATTGATATATTATTTTCATACCTAACCTAACCGACATCTCACTATATGAACACACCTTAACATTTTTACTAAGTTATCTTTTATAAGGAGCTATTAAAGACACTACGTCATCAATGAACCAATGAGAGTGCAGTAATCGCTACAGCTGATTGTCCGTTAATCACTAAACAGCTGTCATCTTACCGTTCGATAATCATTGATGAGAAGTGTGCTAGTACGTTTTGATTTATTTTTGTTCGTTGGCGATGAATTACGGAGTAAGATGAAAAAAGGAAAATGATCCCAGCATTGTCTAATTAGAAAAATATTTGGTTAGAGATATAAAACATTAGAATAAAAAGTACAGGCAGTGGGTTGTTGAAGAAAAAAAAAACAACGTGTAATCCAATATCAATTAAGCAGTTTGCTATAATTGTTTACCATACAACAAGAATGTTCTAATTTCAGAAATTTCGTTTTTCCCGCGCGCAATATCTGCTACATTTATTCCATGGAAATTTAAACAATCCCTTTATTTCCGACATTTTATCGGGAGCATACAAATACGAGAAAATATGATATCGAAAATTTTATTAACCTAAAACATTTTACACATCATGAAAATCAAATGTCGGCATCCTCCAGGTGTTTTCTTGTTACTAGTGGTGACATCAAATTTACATACATGAAAAATTTCAGGAAAACGTCTTGATCATTCACCATATTCACAATATTTAATAACAAACTGAGCAAGTAATTACTTAAAAATTTCTCTGCCTTAATAAAGGGAATAGTAAATGTCGTTAAAGGGAGGCCTAAACGCCCGATGCACATCAGCGTCATGCGTCACTTTGATGCGACGATTCTACAATACATTGGAGTAAATAGAACAACGCACAGTCGACGTATGCGTCAGAATCAGATCTGCGTCACTTTGATGCGTCCAATGTAGTAACGCCAGTTTCTTGCAAACGCGGCGGTGACGTTGACGCTCGGCGTCTTGTCGAAATATGAAAACAAATGGAGCAGTGCACAGTCAAGCGTCAGTAGTAGGCTGTGGAGAACTGCACTAGCTTTTATTGTATTGTACTAGAAGTTTTGTAAGTTTGTATGTAAAATAAGTGAAATAAAGAGCGGCCTATTTAGTACATAAAATTACGTGAAAGTGATTGGAGGCGTGCAGTGAGTGTGCATTTCCCCCGCGAGCGTGTCGCTGAGTGAACCGCGCTTAAGTAAGGAGATTTTAAACAAACGAAATCCTAAAGAGGGTTCATAAATACACGCCTAAGTCACCATACTCAATTGTTACATGTACACAAATATTCTTGGCAGTGAAATATTGATCATGCCTCCAAGTCCAATGGCATCACAATTATAGACAATGATATATAGTTTTGATTAATATTATTCAATTTATGCAATGCCTTAATCACATATACAACAGTAATATATGCCTATCATATTGAATTAATGACCAATAGAACTGATCTAAGAAATAAAGTGAAAAATTGTGTTTGTTTTAATCTGATGATATCTGTTAAATCAGTTAATCTTTTCATTTTATAAGAAGGTAAAAGAAGGCGAAAAACCTCTTGGTCATCATCGCCTTATAAAAAAAGGAAGAAAAGATCATGAAATAAAGCGTCCTAACCCTCGAATACTCAAATAGCGTCAAGGATGGAAAAAACAAGAATTGTTCAAGGTAGGAAAAGGATCTAACCCAAGACTATATGGAAAAGATGTAGATCCAGCAAGGTAACTCGGGATTGCCAAGCCCGTACCCACTATAATGACGTTCAGAACAGCTCAATATCTCTGATTCTAATTTAGAGACAAGAAATAAACGGAATGCGATGGAAATCGACCACCTCTATCTATAGAGTGAGCCAAACATTAGGTACGCAGGATGTCCCAAATATTCATTAAACATGCTTTTTTAGGTTGTTTCTTTTATAAAACCATGCACATATTTTTGTGTTTTCTTAAAGTAAAGCAAAAAACAAACTTAAATGTGTTTTTAATTATCCCCCGCCCCATATTTATACCGATTAAAATTAGACATTTTATGAAAGTTTTCTTGTTCTTTTTACAATAAATTCCGGTTTCTCTTTGACAGTTCGGCAGCGAGTTATGATAGTAGTAGTCATTTATCACATTGTGTAGCATCTCAGGTGGGATTTCTACCGCCCACCTCTCAAGGGTTGAAATCTTTGACCCTCAGTGAGTAAGGGCTTGGCAATACCGAGGGAACCTAGCTAAATCTACTCCTTTTTTCATGTAGTCTTGGGTTAGATATCTCTCCTATCAGGTCTCTCTTGACCAACTCTTATTCTCTTCCGACCCTGACTATATAAGGCGATGATGGCAGAGATGTTTTTTGGCTTTATTCAACGAGGAAATAATGTTAAATGATTAACGTTTTTTAATTATTATCTAAAGGTGACATGTCAGGTGATCTTGCAGGCTTTCAATTTGGCCCTCTCTGACCCATCTACCATTTCGAAAAAAATGAGTTTTACTATAGTTTATAATATAAATGAGTTTATATATAATTGTATAAAAAATACAATTATATTTTTATGGTTCCATAACAAAGCCGGAAAACATTTTATACATTTTTTGAGACATTCTGTATATTGTAAGTAATTTGCAGATAATCCTTTAGGTAGAGGATATAGATTACTACAAAATTCCGTTTGCTTTATATGGAGAACAAAAAGATATTAAACCTTTCTGATACTTTTAAACACTCGTTTTATGTCAGGTGTAAAACATTTGTACGTGTTTTATTTTATTGTGCAAAAAGTTTACATAGGCCTAACAAGCTTGTTAATGAATATACCCAAGTGTCGATGATGTAATTGCACCAGATGTCAGCTGATTACTGTCAGATATGTCCAACATCAATGGCAGTTATTAATCTGGATCTTAACGAGTCTGATTTCCAGGTGGCAAGTTCTGCCCCTATTCCTTGTCGATGGTAAATTGGTGTGAAACACGGTTTTCTTGGAGTTGGCGTCGTTTTAATACAGTTAGTACCAGCTGCTTAGTAAATTTATACGGTATTCTAATGAATAATAATTATTGACTATGTGGGTTTTCTTTAAAAAAATTGTTCAAACCGAATTCTATCCGATAGTACTTATGTTTAACATTAGAGTCGAGATGAGGTTAAAATGGTGGTAAGGGATGAAATTGTATAACCTCAAAAAGAAATCGACAATTGAAAATACAATCTATGCATAAGAGTACAACCAAGCATCGCATATGCTGGGTTTTGTTATATATTGGGCCGTTAAATATTCCAGTTTCTTCTTATTTTTTTGTACATGTTTTTTAACTATATGTAACGTCAGACGAGAGTATACCCGCGTTCTTAAATCAGGTACACGGGTACGTAACGCAATGTGCACAACTTGGCAGGGCGGAACGTTGCCGCGTTCCTAAAACAGTTACGTTAATCTTCAACGATTAACGAACTGTTTACCGAAGTTATCGAGCTCGTATTAACAGAGGAAATAATTCATTGTTTACAACATTTTCAACGCAATGTGTACAACTTGGCAAGGCGGAACGTTGCCGCGTTCCCAAAATAGTTACATTAATCTTCAACGATTAACCAACTGTTTACAGAAGTTATCGAGCCCGTATTAACAGAGCAAATAATTCATTGTTTACAATGTATTCAACGCAATGTGTACAACTTGGCAGGGCGGAACGTTGCCGCGTTCCTAAAACAGTTACGTTAATCTTCAACGATTAACCAACTGTTTACAGAAGTTATCGAGCCCGTATTAACAGAGCAAATAATTCATTGTTTACAACGTATTCAACGCAGTGTGTACAACTTGGCAAGGCGGAACGTTGCCGCGTTCCTAAAACAGTTACAACGAACAGTTACGTTAATCTTCAACTATTAACGAACTGTTTACAGAAGTCATCGAACCTCTATTAACAGAGCAAATAATTCATTGTTTACAACATTTTCAACGCAATGTGTACAACTTGGCAAGGCGGAACGTTGCCGCGTTCCTAAAACAGTTACGTTAATCTTTGTTTACCGAAGTTATAGAACCCGTATTATCAGCACAAATAATTTATTATTTACAAGTTATTAACGCATTGTGCACAACTTGGCAAGGCGGAACGTTGCCGCGTTCCTAAAACAGTTACGTTAATCTTTGTTTACCGAAGTTATAGAACCCGTATTATCAGCACAAATAATTTATTATTTACAAGTTATTAACGCATTGTGCACAACTTGGCAAGGCGGAACGTTGCCGCGTTCCTAAAACAGTTACGTTAATCTTTGTTTACCGAAGTTATAGAACCCGTATTATCAGCACAAATAATTTATTATTTACAAGTTATTAACGCATTGTGCACAACTTGGCAAGGCGGAACGTTGCCGCGTTCCTAAAACAAGTTATTAACAAGGTATTAACAGTTACGTTAATCTTTGTTTACCGAAGTTATAGAACCCGTATTATCAGCACAAATAATTTATTATTTACAAGTTATTAACGCATTGTGCACAACTTGGCAAGGCGGAACGTTGCCGCGTTCCTAAAACAGTTACGTTAATCTTTGTTTACCGAAGTTATAGAACCCGTATTATCAGCACAAATAATTTATTATTTATAAGTTATTAACGCATTGTGCACAACTTGGCAAGGCGGAACGTTGCCGCGTTCCTAAAACAAGTTATTAACAAGGTATTAACAGTTACGTTAATCTTTGTTTACCGAAGTTATAGAACCCGTATTATCAGCACAAATAATTTATTATTTACAAGTTATTAACGCATTGTGCACAACTTGGCAAGGCGGAACGTTGCCGCGTTCCTAAAACAAGTTATTAACAAGGTATTAACAGTTACGTTAATCTTTGTTTACCGAAGTTATAGAACCCGTATTATCAGCACAAATAATTTATTATTTACAAGTTATTAACGCATTGTGCACAACTTGGCAAGGCGGAACGTTGCCGCGTTCCTAAAACAGTTACGTTAATCTTTGTTTACCGAAGTTATAGAACCCGTATTATCAGCACAAATAATTTATTATTTACAAGTTATTAACGCATTGTGCACAACTTGGCAAGGCGGAACGTTGCCGCGTTCCTAAAACAAGTTATTAACAAGGTATTAACAGTTACGTTAATCTTTGTTTACCGAAGTTATAGAACCCGTATTATCAGCACAAATAATTTATTATTTACAAGTTATTAACGCATTGTGCACAACTTGGCAAGGCGGAACGTTGCCGCGTTCCTAAAACAGTTACGTTAATCTTTGTTTACCGAAGTTATAGAACCCGTATTATCAGCACAAATAATTTATTATTTACAAGTTATTAACGCATTGTGCACAACTTGGCAAGGCGGAACGTTGCCGAGTTCCTAAAACAAGTTATTAACAAGGTATTAACAGTTACGTTAATCTTTGTTTACCGAAGTTATAGAACCCGTATTATCAGCACAAATAATTTATTATTTACAAGTTATTAACGCATTGTGCACAACTTGGCAAGGCGGAACGTTGCCGCGTTCCTAAAACAGTTACGTTAATCTTTGTTTACCGAAGTTATAGAACCCGTATTATCAGCACAAATAATTTATTATTTACAAGTTATTAACGCATTGTGCACAACTTGCTTACGATCACGCGTCCAACCGGTTGCTCAGGTCTAGTCCAATATGGCCGTCGTCACTCTTGCCAGCTGATTCGATGCACCTGGCTTTCATTAGTCTTTGTCAAAATAAGTTCCCCTTCTGTCCTTGGAATAGGAGAAACCGTTTATCAGGAGATGCCCTATATTTGATATCAGCTGGGTTGATAGAGGAGAGAACTACGCCAAGAAAATATCTGTATATCAGAGAGGCTGTGTGATTAGGCTGGTCAAACACTCAACAGCCCAAAGTTAACAAATACACTTTTAATTTTAAATAACTTTCAACCGATTATAAAACGTTTATAGATGTTTAGAAACATATTAAAATATAAGTGGACATTTAAGAATAAATTATCAGACTATATCCAATATACAGGGTGTTTGCGAACTCTCCTTAGAAACTTCGGTGTAGAAAGAAGTTCAAACCTTATACTATACAACAAGTCTGTCTCTTCGTTGCAAGTTTGTCCATCCATATCTTCAAAATATTGTTTTTAAACACGCTTCTTCACATAATTGAACTAAATTTGGGCGCATTCTTGCTATTGTTAGTTTCAATTAGTATGTAAAGTTTCATTATTGTAACGCAACTAGTTTCAAAATGGAAGACATCCGAAACTTTTAAATTAAAATAGCTCTAAAACTAATCATTTTTCAAGAACTTATAACACATCGTTGGTTGCTTTTTTTTTAAATTGTGTGAAAAATAAACCATATTTGAAATATCTTGTCCGGTCGTGACTATGCAAAGTGTTTATTTCAAACTGTTGATTGTTGTAGTGCAAAAACAGCTGATTTCATTGTTGATGAATTTCCAACATACTGGTCAGCTGATCTATTATTTGTAAATAATAACAGCTGATTTGTTGAATTTCTACTATCAGTAACTACGTAAATTCTTGTAGTTATTTAATTTCATAAAAGAAATTTTCGTTTGTAAAACTTCAATTATAGATAAATGTGAATAAATCTCCAATTAAAATGTATACTTAAAAAAACATCATTTATAAATTCCATTGTTTTTCCATTAGCTTATTCTGAAAAGGACATACACAGCTGGAGAAGAAATTCCAAATCTTTTTTATTTTTCACTCAATTTTAAAACCAAAACCAACTGTGGATTTATAATAATATTTACTATTAAAAGTTGTTCTTGTAATTTTGTTTTGTAAAATCGCTAGTTTTAGAGTTATTTGAATTTAAAAGCTTTGAATGGCGGCCATTTTGAAATTAGTTGAGTTACAATAATCAAACTTAACATACTAGCTTAAACTAACAATAGTAACAATTCAACAAAAATTCGTTCAATTCTGTAGAGGAGTTTTTTAAACAAACTTTTTGCAAAAAAACACAAGGACGGACAGACAACGCAACGAGATGGACACCTGGTTGTGTTAAGATTTTTAACTTCTTTTTACCCAAGGAAAAATTCCCCTAAGTTTATGAGTAGAGTTCGGCACAGAATTGTTGTCACCTATTTTTGAAGAAACAAGAGCCACGTGGATATCTTCTCATGACCTTGAATAATGGCCATGAATTTCGTCATTGAAAAAATGTTTCTAAAAGATACACAAGAAGTCGGGTAAATTGTTGCATTGAAATAACTCATGATTATAAATAACTAAAGCATGATTCCGTATGCTTTAGCTTAAATATAGTTCTTTTGAAGCTGACGAACTCTGTTAAGACTCGGTGGTTTTGTGCCCCCCCCCCCCAATATATGCCATACTTTTGATGGACATAAAACCGTGAGTAATACACCATTAGACACGTTTCTCTGGGGCTAATTTTCTTAATCTTTGCAGCATGAAAAGACTTGTATTTAATTTCTTAGATGATCTATGTGCGAGTGCCGTGTGGATTGATTAATTGATATATTTATTATTTTAATACTAAGTAATTTCTTTATAATTGAATTTCAACAAATAATACTCAAGCATATCAGTCTATTCTGCACTCGTGTATCTGTTTTAAATTATGAAATTCTACCCTAGGGAAGTTCTTCAGAGCAGAATACGGAAAAAAAAATTTTAATCAAGAAAAAAGCGCTGAAATATTGTGAAAATGCAAAGGCTAGATTCGTGCCGTAATGCATTTCAGTCGTTAAAAGTTAAGATATTACCCCGCGTGTTTATTTATGAAAATATTTTACAATTTATGGGAAATAGAACCATTTTCGATCCTATGATAATACGTAGTATGATTTTTATTTAGAATCCAAATTATTTGAGAAAAAGCCCTCCTACATAGGAGAAAAATTATTTTTGTTACCTGTAACAATTAAACTTTTGACTAGTACAAAATTAAAAACTTCCTTAAAAAACTTTTAATTGATGGCGCAAACAATTTATATCAGGGTTCACAAGCGCTTGAGATTACATTGATAAATTATATTTTGTATCTGTGGTTTTGGGTTGCTTCTCTGTTAATGTATTTAATTGTGTTCTCTTTTATTATATTGATTGTGCTTTATGTTATTTTGACTATATAATATGTACTATTGTGTATGGGGTATTTAAAATTTACTTGTTTCGTGTAGCTCATTATGAGCAATGTATGAAAATGAAATAGAATACAAGCAAATTACAGACAAACAATAGATATCATACATTAATAAAACAACAGGAACAATCGGCAATCCTTAAGATAAAAAATATTGCATACCAAATTAATAACCTTGTATACAAACTTCTTCCTAAAATTCATAAATACTTCTAAATTATAAAAAATATTCATTAATATTGTCAATACACAACAAGCTATTGATTTATAAGCAGGTCTTAAGACCAGTGTGGATCTACGGAATTCAGATATGGGGCTGCACTAGCAAGACAAATGTAAATATCATTCAAGTATTTCAAAATAAAGTGCTTAGATGTATAGTGGATGCACCCTGGTACATCAGGAACGATAATCTACAGATAGACCTAGTTAGTGATGAAATAAAAAAAACAGGCAAGGAAGCATAAACAACGCATCATTCAACATGAACACCATGAGATACAGGGACTGTTGGATGTCACTCGGGTGGAGAGAAGACTGAAGAGGACCAAGCCTTCAGATCTGATGGACTATAGTGATAGGGAATAACCATTGGGTCATATCCCTTACAAGTGTAAAAAGTATGAAGTGTAAATTGCTAGATGGGTACATACTCAGTTGTAATATTGAATTAATAAAAAATAATAATAATAAAAAAATATATTAAAAAAATTAATAACATGGTGTTCACACACTTTTTATAGTGTAAAAGAAATTAAATGCTTTGTCGTCACAAGGTAAACTGTTAAACATTTTAATGTCCGCATATTTAAATTCCTTTGATGTCTTTGTAAGTCTTCTTTATTCATTAGCCAAGTCAATACAGCTTCTGATAACTATCTATCTCTCTTATATTGTTGAAGTCTTAAATTCATCTTAATGTACAACCACTGATAAATAAAAGTATTAACTATTGCCATTAATTTCATTTCTACAGCGTCCTGCAACTTTCCCTATTCCCCATAGATTTCATTATCCTTATTACCTCTTTCTGTCGAGAATTACCACAACAAAGTTCCTTACGTTATGTTGTGTGAATGAATATGAGCAATATAACAAGTAACACGTCATCATCCATCGCAGGTTTCAATTTTCTTTTCATATAGAGACCCTTGACAACTTGTCTTTTCCAGTTCAATTTAGAATCCAACACAAAACATAAATCTTTTATTTTTTGGAGTCTTTACCCTTAAACAGTAGTTTTGTGTTCACTCAACTTTAGTTTGTTCTTAGTCATCCATGGTTTAATTGTTGACGTTATCACTTCTTGATCATCACCTACTTGAAGAAAGTCACAATCCTTCCGCATTCAAAGCCTTTATATTAGTAATATCTGGTAGATAAATTCGGAATAACAGTGGTCCCAAAATTGACTCTTGGGGTACTCCAAATGATACAATCCCAATTTTTAAAAATGATACTACCATCCTTGTCCAAAATTTGGGTCCTTTAACTGAGGTGAGACATTGATCAACTATAAGACCCAGGAATTGAATTGCATTAGTTTTGAAAAATTATAGTGTTATCATTGATAAACATACAATAGTTTATCATCTTCAACTAATCATAACAATGGTCCACATCTACCGAAGATAGCTGATCATCTCCTACTGTCATTCATTAGTTATTTAATAAAAAGAAGAAGAATCTTATAAATCTAGTATAAAACACCACATAATGTTCAAATAGCAGTTAGAATTGTCTCGTAGATGTATACAGTCGACTCTCGCTAACTCGAAATTCATGGGACTTCAATTTTTCTTCGAGTTAGAATAGTGTACTGTACTTTATTCCCTCTAAAAACTAAGCTTTTAACTGTATCAATATTACTCTATCAATAGAAAATAGTTGTATTTAGAGTATACATAATAAAATACGTGTACATACAAGGTAAACAGTACATTCCTTATATTAATTTCACTGATTTAAAAAGTCCGTGATCTTCTTCTGATTAAGACTGTTGGCAGCATGTTTGTCAATCATATTTTCTATTGAAACAATCGAAGTAAACACACTGTCTGGTGCATCACTGATTTTTTCTAAAAACATACGTAAAGTACGTACTGCAGCTTTGGCTTCTTTAGGTGTAATGTCTGCTGGCTCCTCTTCCTCGTTTTCTTCGTCAGAAGGAGCATCCTCATCGTTGCTCGAGATATAGAGGTAAACTTCGACTTTGTGGAGGTAAAGTGCAAATTGAATTCGACTTATCTACTGAACTTCGAGTTACAGAGGTAATTTTTGTGACTCTTCGACTTATAGAGGTAAAATATAAACCGTAAAATTATTTCGAGTTATGTATTGTTATTTTTTCGATTTAGACAGGTTTTTCCAAGGGGGTTGAAAATAATTCAAGATATCGAAGATTTCGAGTTATCGAGGTTCGAGTTAGCGAGAGTCGACTGTATAAATATTAAAAAGAAAGTCACCATCGCGACGATGGACGAGCCAGGCTATACTCTCTAGGCCCTCCGGGGAAAGAGATGGAAACCATCCTAGACAACCCTATAGGTAGTATCTGTTCCTTTATAAGGATGACAGGTATTACTGAGTGGGTGTAGGAAGGAACTTGGGACGGCAAAAGACCTTTAGGTCGACGCCGGTGAGGCCTCTGAAGGAGGCTATCACAGCCCAGTTAAAAAAAAAAAAAATTGCGAGGATTGTGTCAGAGTCTCGGCCCACGAACTTTTACATGTGTGAAGAAGTCTCCACTCGCTACGCTCCCGTTCTTGTCTATAGCAAAGTTATTCGTCTAGCTACGAGATCTGACAACCGAGACACCAACACGGCCGTAGCGATTTGAGACATTTTAAGAGGTTCAAACAACTGCTTTACTGGATCAACCAGTACGAGTGACATTTAACCAACTTGCTTGTATTAGATTGTGTGAAAGACTATGAGATACCAATCAAATCATTTCCTTTCACACACCTACCTAGTTATGTGATTGGTTTAAACAATAGCTCTCGTTACTAGCCCAGACCTAGTGGTTATGTTTTGTCTACCAAAAATGCTAACTTGTGTTGACGAATTTAGTCGCAAAAAAACGACGGATTTAGGCTTGAGTGCACAAGAGCCTATATCTAAGTATAAAATGTGGTTTGGACTGGCAAAAGTGTTAGAAATACGTATCAATTTCCTCTTGGGACTAATAACCTCAAACTTTTGTTTCTGTTCATTCTTCTTTTATAAAGTGATGGTAATATTTTAATTATTATTTATTTGTATATTTTCTTCGTGTTGATTTTTATTGATTATTGGTGTAATCAACGTTAGAATTCTGTAGTGGGAAACGATTGGACATTGGTGGATTTACATTTTTTTCCTTGTAGTCTTAGGTTGGATCTCTCTCTCTCTCTCTCTCTCTCTCTCTCTCTCTCTCTCTCTCTCTCTCTCTCTTTCTTCTTTCCTATCAGGTCTCTCTTCACCAACTATTGCTCTTTTTCGACCCTCAGGAATATCTTATTAAAAAACTAAAGCTATGACTGATTTCTTTTCTGTCTAACTTAGAGGTTATGTTTTTAACAATTTATAGTTTTATTTTGTTCTTATTTTATTTTTATTTTTTAAAACGCGTTTGGGCGTTGTTTATCGAGTTACTCTTCATTTAACCCTTTGTATGCCAACATTAAAATTTTTTCTGACGTTAAAATAATAAGTATAAAGTCTCAGAATCAATTTTTCGTACGTCAAAAACAATTTTAAGTACAAAATACTCTTTTTTTTCTTTACTATGAACACATTATTTACTGCGTCTAAATTTCTGCTGTCTATGGGCTATTGAAAACTCCAACATGTTACGAAGAAGTACAAAACTAACTGTACAACATTATGAAAAAATAAAAATGTAAGACTTTTATTTGTTAACAGAAATTTTTCAAAATATGTGATTTTGTGGTACATACTTGTGCTGTAGCCTATATAATTTATTATTATTATTTTTGTTTTTTTTCAAAACATTTTTGTACTGCGACTTTTCATGTCGAAAATTTAAAAAAAATAATAAACTTGAATTTTTTTGATTTATTATCTTTTTTTTTATTCTACAATTACTTTTTTTTTTAAATAGAAGCTAATTACAAACATATGACTACAAAAAAAAATCATGAATTTAATTTAAAAGATAAATATATATATTTTTTTTTTTAAACGTAAATTACCAAAAAATACTCTAGGCTAGAACTAAAAGGAAAATGCCTTACTATAGGACACCACTTTTCAAAATAGGTCTGGCAGTAAAAAGGTTAAAGCTGAGCTGGACAAAATGAGTTATTGTGGGGCATTTTGGACATCCAGGTAAAATATTATCATGAAAAAATTCTTTTAATTTAAAAAACCTTTTTTCATTTAATAAATTGACTAAAGACTTTTTTCTAGTCCTACTATAAAATAAAACAAAAATGTGACTTTCTATTATTTACAATATTTATAATAATATCTATATAATAAATCCTTTTATGAAAACCCCTTATGACGTCAATAAGTGATGGAAGGTATTGTCTCTAAGTAATTGCCTGTATCAATAAAATATAGTGTTGAATATTCAATGATAGTTTACAAACAGGAAGCCTATTGCAGCCCACGTGTGCCACTACTTTCACATAATACAGAATCTTATTGTGATTGGGAAGTTTGTTAGCATTATATCCATTTCTGACGGTTCTTGACTCAAAAAACTGCCCCAGAAGGGTTTTAGTGTGATTGAGTATGAATTTTTACAGTAGAAAATATTTTTCACATTCGTTTTCAGCCTTCAATTTGAACCAGTTTAAAGGGTTTTTCGGAAAATCTCAGAACATATCAATTTTCTCAAAAGCCGTAGATTTTTTATTATTTTATTTATTTATTATTACAACTGAGTACAAACCCATCTAGTAATTTACATTTAATAATATATACACTTTGAGGGAAAATAACCCATTGGTCATTACTCCCTTAATGTCTAAAGTCCATTAAGTCCAATGGTTTTATTCGTTTCAGTCTTCTAATTAAACCAGTTGTATCCATCAATCTGCGTATCTCCGGATGCTCATGTTGTTCAATGCGATGTCTGTGCTTGCTTGCTTGCTTTTTTATTTTTTCTCTAACCGTATCTATTTTCAAATCCCTATGCAAGTTGTCATTTCTTATATACCATGGCGCATCAACAATACATCGGAGCACTTTATTTTGAAAGGTTTGTATGTTTTTTATGCTAGACTTCTAGGTACAACCTAGAAAGCTGTAATCCGTAGGTCCACACCGGCTTTAAGACTTGCTTCTATATGAGCATTTTGTTATGGATTGATAATTGGGAATTCCTTCCCAGAAACCAAAAGCCGTAAAGGTGATTTTTCACCTTTAATTTTTTTTTTTTTTTTTTTTTTTTTTTTAGATTTGCTTGACAATTTTTGTATTGCTCCTCCCACTGTTTTGGTATTTTTCAAATCTCTGTTTTTTTTTGACAAAAATGTTTTATTTTTGACCAAAATTATTTTAATCTTCCAGGTCTTTTTCCATTTTTTTTAGTATGCAAATTTTATTTTAGTGTGAATTTCGTCTACGTCAATACGCAGCCATTCCAAAAATTATATTGTATTTCGTTCGGTCCTGGATACTGAATTGTGTGATTACTATCCTAATTATAGTGGAACTTCCAAGATATGAAACGGCAAACTGAGGAACTTTTGTCCAGTAAAAGTATTTGACAACTGCTCTCGGAACACCATTGTAACAAAGTTCGGCAGAGAAGGGCGAGGCCGTCCTCCCACTCCCAACATCCACATAGCGATAAACAAGTCATAAACACTCATAGAGCATTTTCAAAGATGTGTTACTTCCTAATTTAAGCATATGTTTAATGCCATAGGGAAGAAATAAAACGTTAGTTTTCCCGGAAGCGATGTATATTCCTTTAATTGTTCTTAGAATTTTTAAAACAAACACACAGAACTCTTTAATTTCAAATGTTAGACAGTAAGAATTTGTTTTAACTTCTGGAAAAACTAAACCAAAAAAATTGGCATTGCAAGTGATACAGTGACGTGACAAGAGGCAAATTTTGGTTGCTGGTTTGAATACGTAGTATATTGAAAACTATGTGATAAGTCTTAAAAATCGAGGTTCTTGAGTAAAAAATTGCTTTACAGCCCAAACATGTGGACCGATTGTAATTGAATTTGTTGCGCGTGGTATGTTTTGTCGTTTTTGACGCCCTAACCTAACCCTAAAAATAAAATTACTATTTTCACAAAATCACCACCAACGATTTTAATCAAATTTTGCTCAACTGTAGCCCTTAAGAACCCAAATCTAAAGTATTTGTCTCTAAATAAAGTATTTGATATTTCTCAAAACAATGTCTATTCGTAAGTTATCAGTAAAAAAATTTCAAAATCTACTTAGGTCTGCTATAAAATACTGTATTTTTAAATTGTAAAATTTGAAGATAAAGTCCCTGTACATAATCGCAATTAAAAATAGTATATTTCATCAATAGTTATTTTTTTCTTCCTCGTTTAAAGGCAAAAAAACTTCTCGGTCATCATCGCCTTATAAAAAAATGTAAGAACAAAATAAAAACCCACCCCTCGAATAGCGCCAGGGTCGGAAAAGAACAAGAGTTGAACAAAGGAGGTTTGATGGGAAATATGAAAGGGAGAAATAATCCAAGACTACATGAAGGATGTACAGATCCAGCTAAGGTTCCCTCAGGATCTTTACTAGTATCAAAAGTCTTTTTTTTGCCGCGCGATCGAGTTTCCCACACCTTATGAACAATTATTTTCATTGTACTGCAAAAACACATGAAAACAAATGTATTTTTCTCATTAACAAAACTTCTAACTGTGGATTTGCACAGTATAAATACAGAATAATTAAGTTGCTATTTAGTAAACAGCCTCATTCCAAACAAACAACAATTTATAATTGTGTAATTTTGATGTTACATTTATTTATTCCTTTGTCTTGAAGTGCATCTCGGAGTAGATCTATTGAAAATGTTTGTTTTAAGGTTGCTTCAAACTCATTTTCATACTTCTGCTTCATACAATTATCGGGAATGATAATACAGGTAGTTATCTTTCTATCCTTTCCGCTTCTTTCTATACCTTGTAATAAACCATCTATTCTTAACAGATGTTATAGTTTACTTCGAGGGTAGCTGTACTGAAAAGATTTTTGTGCGCCAGCTGTTTTTTCAATACACTAAAGCGCCACTTCTGATAGACAATGTTTGTAATGAAAAACAGCTGTTTTGGTACGTGTCTTCCCAGATTATCCGCAAGAAAAATGTATCCATAATAAATAAGATAATGAATCTCAAAATATCCGAGAAGGTCTATCTCAAATATTGGTGAGATACAGCCTACTGCATATATGGTTAGGTTAGGTTAAGTTCCCATATGCTCACGTGAACGGTTGCTTTATTCATTTTTCACAATTAGTTTTGATATAATCAACATGGACTGAACAACATGAAATACAGGAACTTGGCCAGATGTAGTTGAATTTGTATTTGTGCTAACAATAAACTTTTTGCATATTTTAAATTTCACCAGTATATAGTCCATGATCAGAGTACGACGCGGATATTCTGAGACTCCTCGACCCGGTAGTAACCGAGGATAAATACGGTTCCTCTGGAATTCGGATATTTTGTGACACAATCGTTTCGGTATAGTGTAATGAAAAATAAATTATGCTTAAATATAATAGTCTTTTCAATTGTGAAAAGAAATAAAGTCCAAAAAATGAGGTCTTGAGGTGTAGAGTCCTAAAACGCGTTTACGTTACAAATCTTCACCTACTGCGAAGTTTAAAGTGACCCCCCTAACCGACACCCTTGATATTATTCCGGTTTAGTTTTATCCTGTATCCTGTGTTTTGATTCACCACTATTGGCGACTGTTATTAAACCCTTGTCCCAACTAGTTGTGTTTGGTTTCAACACGAACATTCTATAGGAACCAGTTCTTGGACATTGGACGGTTACTGGTGTAATACAATAAACCTATGGGAATCTTCGCTTGGAAGGGGATCCGAGTATTTTATACGCAGTAAGTGATTTTATGTTACCTTCATTACCCACGGTTTAGAATTTTTCAGTTATTAATTTTTTTTATATAGTTTATTCCGAGAAAACAATTAGAAAGAAACAAAAATACAATTTTTGTTTAAAGTGCTCACATCTCAAAAACCTACCTCAACTAATCGTCTCCAATGATGTCAGTTCCGGAGTTGTCAATCAAAAAGTGAAAATGAATCATGGAGCACAAATTAAATAAAATTTGGGTTTAATTAAAATCAACCGGCGGTCAAGATTCCTCCTGAACCGCAATATTTTTAGATTTTTTGGTTGCACATGTGTTACGGCAGACATATTGCTGATTTGAAAATTTACGTAATTTATTTATTCAGTTCCTTTTACCGATAATTCGAACCGGCATTATCGGAAAAATGGCTACACTTGAACAAATTTTGATGAAAATCGTTTTTTTTAAATAGTTTCTAGTAAAGTTAGACTTTGTAACCAATCTTTGAATATTGACAGTTAATTTTAACTGACACTCGTAACGCACCACAGCTTTAAACGATCACTAAGTGAAGAGGCAATTACAGAAGACAAGTGCAAAGTTCTTGGAACACCACACAGTAACTGGGAGGCGGTGTGAATACCAATGAATGCGGGTTTACAATGATAGACGTAACCTGCCGGTGTAATTCCTGTTTCCAACAAGTACTGCAGAAATTGTTGTATTTTATATACGTATTTAGGGAGACCTTATTGATAAAACATATCGACTCTGTCAATTAAATAATATAATAGTTGAAGTCTTTTAGGCGGCAGTTTAAAATTGTACAGACACACGCGCGGGTAATTGTAAGGCCCTAATAAAGAGAAATCTATGAAATCGGAAGCCATCTTTTAGTGGTTATTGAATTGTTCGTCTCATCTCACAAAAACTGCTTCTAAAAACTTAAAAGTAATGCATTTCTAATTATGAATTAAAAAAAAAAAACTAATATGAAATTTCGCACTGTAATTTAATTTCAAATCCAAATTTTTTTCCAGATAAGATCACGCTGTGTTCAATTTGAAGTGGTGGGGGGGGTGCATGATATCTGACATTTTAAATTTGACCTAGCACCAAAATATGAAATTTTTGTCAAACATACAGAATAACTAGTTTTATTTGATGCTACACACATTTTATATATATTCAATTCTATATAAGTTTCGCTCCTTAACTTCTCTGCAAGGTAATTTTATGTGGGACGATAAGAAGAATATAAATATAAAGTTTGTAATAAAAATCCAAGCCGCAAAACAAAGGAATAAAATTTAAATATAACACAAGAAACCAACTTTTAACCATTATCATAGTTTATCTTTACTTCCAGGAAGCAACAAGTTAAAAATTCGAAAGTGTGTTATAAAAGAAATAAGTTAACCTGCAGTGTTCCGAAAAATGTAAACTGGCTATTCATTTACGGATTGCATACATCAAAATGAACACAAAATGTAAAATAAAGTAAATCGAATTCCGCTTTCATTATCCGTCTATCCGCCATTTTGTTCTTTTATATATATATAAAAAAAATAATAAAATAAAAAAAGGTTAAAAAAAAAGACAATATATTGAGGTCAGATTTGGTGTAAGCATTTTTGTACGTTACGTTTTAAAAGTGTACCAAAGCCAAAGACTTTATTTTTATAATTTTCGGAATGGCTGCCGTTTAAAATTTTTATCGTCGAATATATATATATATATATATATATATATATATATATATATAATATATATATATATATATATATATATATATAATATATATATATATATATATATATATATATATATATAACTGTTAACTATAATATAAAAACTTTAAACGCCCCACATTTTGAAAATTATAAAAAGTTTGTTTGATACACTTGTAAAATGTAACATACACGTCCACTATAAAAGAAACATTTTTGTAATTAGGTTAGGTTAGATTAAGCTAGGTTAGGTTAGGTTAGATTAGGTTAGGTTAGGTTATAGGAATCTGCGTTGAACATGCTTTTTCCTTCTGATTTTCGATTTATGCTTTGCTTAACTTAACACAAAGTTTTCTTAGCGTTGGGAGATTACTTGTTTGAGTGGGGGTAAACGAGTAATCATCTTTTCTTTTTTTAATTACTTAATTATACGCTGTTGTACATTAATAAGTGGCCTAAGATTAGTAGGATAAATGTCAACCCAACAACTAATATGAGACCCAACATATGCAAAATAAACCATTCTCAGGACTGGTTCCGAGTTTTATTTAACTTCCTTACAGCATTCAGCGGTTTTCTTATATTCTTTCCAGTTTAAATAGTTATCCATTGTAATAGTTCACTTCAAGAGAGCAACAAACCTACCCAATATTACCCACTTTATGATATTTCAGTTGTGAAGTATAGTGTGTTAAATGGATAACCTGAGGATGTCGCCTAGTGGGCGAAACAGCTTCAATTGGATTAAAGAAAACTGTTATCGACTGGAAGGAGTGTTGTGTACTCAATATAATTGTATGTCAATTAAGTTGACGTGCCAGCCTAAGCACAAGTGTTATTTACAAAAGTTCATAGGCCCTAGACGTAAATATACTTTTAGATAGATGAGATTGTGGGAAGACACAGTCTCTCTGGTAACATGCCAAGCTTACAGTGCGTATCCCATCGCAGAGTAATGAACCTTTTCAGCTTTTTTGCTTCGACTTTTTCTTTGTAGATAAACCTGTCGGACATCTTCTCCTCAACATTCTCAACGTGCTTAACATTCTCTCCCCCACTACTTATCCCTCCTCCTCCTCCCCCCGCCCCTCTCTTTCTTTAATTGCAACTATTGTTTGATTTACGACTTTGATCATACTCCTCGGATACGTTTCCTGTTGAATGAAGGAAGTTATTCAAATTGTATTTTTAACATCCGTTTAAAATCTAATTGGAAAATCGTGAGCATAGAATTTCTTTTAAAACTATTTCATTTAATTAACTACTGTACTCTATGCAGTCTTCTACATTGTTTTATAAAAATTGATAAAGGGTACAAAAAATACAGTAATTTTTAATTAAAATTGGACAATTTTTTTTTCGCCAATCTAACTTTTTATATTAAATAAAATTACTTTACCGTCACAATAGTCAATTTTTCTTTTCACTACGTCCGTTTCGGCTATTCAGCCATTATCAACTTTAGCTGGAATTTGTCCTTCTATTCATTTTTGGATTATATACGAACAAAAACTGTCAAATAACAACTGAATATTGCTTCATTATTCGTCTATCCACCATTAAAAAATAATAATAAATAGGTAAGATATTGAGCTAAGATTTGGTATAACCATGTTACGTTTTATAAGTGTACCGAACACAAAGACTATATAATTTTCCAAAATGGGCGCTGTTAACTGGAAAATTATACTCCCGCCATTTTGAAAATTATAAAAATAAAATCTTAGTGTTGACGCTGTTGTTGAGTAGGTAGTGTGAGTTGTGTTACAGTGTGCGTTATTGGCCATATTTTGATTATTATTAAGGCAAAAATATATAAGAATTTGTTAATTTAATTGTTTGATAAATAATAATCTCCTTTTTTTATGTCCATGGATAAAAATAATCATAATTCAAAAATTATTTGGTGTTAAGCCAATTTTGGTTGGTGTAGACAATTACCAAGAATGTTTTGTCGATATGTCTGTTATCCTTTACAGAAATTTTTTTTGTTCATCGTTAAAAAAGAAATACATTTTGTGTCAAAAAAGTTAACATTTTCGAAATATTCAACCTTAAAAATTTTAAACAACCCCCATTTGGAAATTGTAAAAATGAAGTTTTTATGTTTGTTACACTTACAAAATGCTTATAATACCAAATCTGAACTCAATATCATGTTTGGAGTTTATTTCCCTAAAAGAACAAAATGGCGGATAGTGAACCGGAATTGGACTATATATATGTTATTTGTAATTTTTTGTTCGTTAATCCGAAAATGAATAGGAAATTAACCCTTTTCAGGACACTGTATATATTTTAAACCATGAGTTCAGAACTTTTTATTTTCGTAATTATTGTTAGTGTTTATTTTTCCCCCAATAAATAATCGGACTGTTGTATAACAATTGTTTATTACACCCAAATTATAAGTTACCGGTAAGCTATTTTCCAAATTCGTAATACTTGCGGAACATTAATATAGTTCCAATAAAAGCGAAAAAAGAAAAAAAATATACTTTAAAGAAAAGTCAAAATACTGATTGATAGCAACCAACACGTGATTGATAGCAACCATTCATACAAAAACATAGAATACTGTAACGATATCATGATATCAATTAAATTAAACTAAATAAAATCATCAATCATGAAATCTAAAAATAAATAAATTAAAATATAACTTGAATAAAATAATAAATATAGAACCATGTTAAGAAACAAATGAAGAGAAAACGGCAGATGCCGCCTGTAATAAAAATTGTACGTGCTAGGCTACAATAACACTAAGATTTCAAGAACCTTGAGGCCAACACGTGTGTACATAACGGAATTCTTAGGGTAGCAGAGTTTTTACTAGAAAAAAAAAAGAGAAATCAAGGGAAAGCATCATTATAACGGTATTTTAGAAAAACGCAAGTAGAAAGTAGGTCGGCCAATCGGAGACGCTCCAAACTTAAAAAACACAACGGCAGAATTCAAAAACAACCAGTAGGAATTGCGAAAGTCGTAGGCAGAGAAAGTTGGTAGAAATCGACAAATCAGCGAACAGGGCGCGAAAAACAGTTTTTTAGAGAAGGAACATTAGAAAATCGTTTGTTAGGGGAGTCTTACCAGAGTCGCCACGACGGAAGGTCGCGGACACAGCAAGAGTGCGCTGTGTACAAAAGAATAGTTTTCTTTTCAGCGGAGTAAGGGACAGGGAGTCTCGTTATATTTAAAGGTTTTTGGATAAGTTGAAAGTAAAGTTGAATTGAAGTAAAGAAAGTTTGAATTAGTAAAGGAAATTAGATTTGGAGTTTGTGGAGTTTTTAATAAAAAGACAGATTTGGAAAAGGAGTTTAAATTCACCAGAGGAAGGAGGGACCAATCATCGTAGAACAGGCGCTGTAATTTTGGAACGACTACAAGGAAGGAGAGACAGATTTTGGGACGATTTCGAGGAAGGAGAGGCCTATTTGGAACGGCATCTGGGAAAGAGAGACAACGTTAAATACCAACGGAAAGTGTTTAAGCAGTGTGGTGTTTTGTGTTTTTTTTCGTTTAATAAAAGGATAAATTAAAGTTAGGTGGAGTGTAAAGTGCTAACTGACCGAGCAAGAAGGACCAGCAGATTTGATAAGTACAAAACCAATTAATTGTTAATTATTAAATTCACCTAGAATTGATTTCACTTTCGATTGAGCCATTCAAAAAACCCAAGACCCGAGATTAAGATTTTGTTGTTTTTTTTTTAAATTAATTGTAAAGAACTGAGCTAGCCGAGATTAAATAAAAAGATGATCAATGTTAATAATAATTTAAAGTCTTAAATAAAATTGTAAAGAAAAATATTAAACTAAAAGGAACTGATAATTTGAAGATTTTAACAAGAGTTAAAATAAAGTAAATTTGTAATTTTAAAAAATTGTCTATGATAAATAAATTAATCTTAAGGAATGAATGGAGAGTAAATGTTTTCTAGATAAGTAAGTATAAATTCCATGTATATGTTTATTGCTATTGTAATTTTGTTCTTTTAAAAAATTAAAAGAAAGAGATTGTTTTATCCAGGTAAACGGTGTTGTTTATGAGTAATAATCATAAGTTGTTCCTTTTTAGTAGTGTTGCAAGATAAAAACATATAACAAACTTCCATTGTTATATTTGGCTCACCAACGTGTGACTTTTTAAAAATAAATAAGTAAATCTAACATCTTAAATGTTATATTTGGCATTCCAACGTGTGGCTTAAATAATTAAAGGTGAAATTAAAATAATTAGCAAAGCAGGTAAAGCTTCATTGTTATATTTGGCGCACAACGTGTGGCAAGATTAAATCATAAATTATAATCAAAATAATTATATAACAACTTCATTGTTATATTTGGCGTCCAACCGCGGTGGCTCAATTAAAGTGAAATATTAATTGTTAGTAATAAGATTGTTTGTAGAATAAGTGATAATATTGTTGCAGGAAAATTTGTGTTAGGTTATATTATAGAATAAAAGTAGATTTGTTTTTTATGCTAACTAGAAGTAGGAAAAGGGTATTGGATTTAAAAATGGCTAATGAAAATGAAATTAATAATCAATGGGGGTTAGAGGCCGAAAATTTTAATCAAGAAGGGAATGAATTAGGAATGTTAGACAACAATAGAGGGCTAGAAATAGAAAATGGCGTAGATTCACGGGCGGGGACAGTAGACAGAAATGTAGGCATAGCAACAACGACGGAAGGACAGTCGGGAGACGCGAACATGGCAAGTTTGCAGGCGATGATGATGCAAATGATAGAAAACCAGAAAAACGCTGAGAAAAAAGCCGAGAAAAACGCGGAAGAAATAAAACATAGTGTAGCCTCAGTTGAAGAAAGATTAAACAAGAAAATCGAGGAGCGTTTTGACGGAATAAACAGCCGCGTCGAAAAAATAGAACAATCGGTCGCGGAAATTCGATCGGGCTTCGACGAAAAGCTGAAGAAAACGGAGGAAGAAATCGGCGTTCGAATAAGTGGATATCGCGCGGAATCGGACAATCGCGTAAAAGAGATCGAAAACCGTGGAGTGATCGTGAACGCAAGAATAGAAGAACTCGCGGAAAAGGACGTAGAAATCGGGGAGAAATGCGTAAGAAATTTCGAAAGTAGCAACACAAAAATCGACGAAGTTGCGAAGAAGACAGCTGAAGTTGCGCAGAAACTCGTCGATTTAGATAGGAAAATTAAGAATGTACGAAACACAGGTGAAGGCTATATTAACGAACCGGAAGTAAGGAATATCAGTTTTTCAGGGAAGGAGCGTTTTCCGATACAATTTCTTAATATTATGAAAGAAATAAGCGAAAGTACCCTAACAAATAGTATTAATTGGATCGGCAGATATCTTAAAGACGAGGCGTTGATTTGGTGGGAATTGCATCGAAGTAGTGTAAAGGAATTCAAGGAATTTGAGGAACAATTTAGGGAAAAGTATTTTAATGAAATAATTCAGGCTAAGATAAGGGACCATCTAGAGTTCGGAAAATTTCACGGGAGAATGGGCGGTGAAGCTATTTCGTATGTAGAGAATTTAATGCTACAGTGTTCGGAGTTAAGCCCACCTTTAACAGAAGATCAGCTAGTCTATAAGACAGGGAAACATTTTCACCCTAACGTGTTAATAGCTGTAATTACAAGGGGAATTAAAAAGAAGCAGGATTTTATTAAATTATTAATGGAGTTCGATTATGCAAAAATCGAGCGGTTTCAAGAAAGGGAAAGAACCGATGAAAATAAAAGGGAGTATGACAACAGACAAAACAATTGGGGTAGACCGATGAATGACAGACCGACCCATTGGCGTGAAAACAATGACCGACGACAAGAATGGCGAGGGGCAGGGTACAATGCACGTGCGAGCAATGACCCTAGAAGTCAAGACAGGCGAGTTGTAAAGGAACAAATTCCAAACAGAAAGGAAAAGTGAAATTCACAAGGGGACGTAAGCCATGACCGACAAGGAGATTTACGACATACTAGCATAATGAATACGTTATTTACAGACCTAAAGGATTGTTTAGAAGCCAAGGATAACCCATGTTTAATAGATAAGAATTTAACTAAATGTCCCGAAATAAAAATAGAATTTAATAAATTAAAATTACAAGCGTTAGTGGATACAGGTTGCGAGTTTAATTCCTTGTCGGAACGGTATTATTTCGAAAACAAAGAAATAATGGGGAAATTTGAAGAATTACCAGTTGCCGGAGTAAAGGTAATAGGGGCTACAGGTTTACGTTCGAAAAATGTGAAAAAACAGATTATTATTAAGACAAAAGTAGGACAGTTCATGATAGACATTCATTTCATCATAGTACCAGAATTAATTAGAAATTGCATATTAGGATTAGACTTTTTAGTGAAAAATAAGGCTGTCGTCGATTTTATTAGTAAAAAGTTAGAATTAAATACCATTGCTGAAGATAATTATGGTATAAAGGGAGAAATTATGTTTGAGGACCCGGAAGAAAAATACAATCAAACGCTAATCCAACACATGATTAAGGAAGATTATGAAACCAGTCAGGAAGAAATTTTTTGTAAAATTAATGAGTTAGGGCATATTTCAGAAGAACAAAGGCAGCAATTAAGCAAAATTTTGATTAAGTATAAAAATGTATTTTGTAAAAAACCAGGATTAATAAAAACTTATCAGCATAAATTAAAAGTAACAGACCAAAGCCCATACTGTCAAAGGAGTTGGCCTATTGCGATGAAGTTCAAAGAGAGTGTTGACCTTGAAATAAAAAGAATGCTAGAATACGGCATAATTGAAAGGTGCAACAGCCCATATATCAACCCTATAGTTCCTGTCTGTAAAAAGGATGGGAGTGTAAGGATATGTTTGGACGCAAGGATCATAAACGCACGAACTGTTCCGGATTATGAGGGATCGCAGCCAATACAAGAACTTTTAACAATAGAGAAAAGGATTAAATGGATGAGCAGCTTCGACTTAACTAGTAGTTTTTGGCAGATACCACTACATGTAGAAAGTAGAGATTACACCGCTTTCTTACATAAAGGGTTATGCTACCGCTACAAGACCGTGCCGTTTGGGTTGAGTACTAGTTTAGCCAGTCTAACAAGGGGCCTAAATTCAATATTAACCGACGAAGTAAAACAATTTCTTACCTTGTATGTTGATGATTGTTTGTGTCTGGCAGAAAATTGGACGGAACACATAAATCAAATTGAAAAAGTTTTGGAGGTATTTAAAAACGCGAATTTAACGGTGAATATAAGTAAATCAAATTTCTGTAGGCAGGAGATAGAATATTTAGGATTTTTATTAACTACTCAAGGGATTAAACCACAGGAAAACAAGATGGCCGCTATAAGAAATTTTCCACGACCAAAGACAGCGAGACAATTAAAAGGTTTTCTAGGACTTACCAACTTTTATCACAAATTTTCAAAAAAATATGCATCTGTAACAGCACCACTACAAGAATTATTAAAGAAAGGAGCGAAGTTCAAATGGACCAGCGAAATAGATGAAAGTTTTAAAAGGGTTAAGAAAGAGTTCGAGGAAGTAGTCACGCTACGCCACCCAGACCATAACAAAATGTTTTATTTACAAACCGACGCAAGTGACATCGCAGCAGGAGGTCAACTATACCAGATTGGGGACGATCAAGAGGTCGCAGTGATAGCATACACCAGCCGTACATTTAAAGGGGCAGAGCGATTTTACAGTACAGCAGAGAAGGAACTGTACAGTATAGTAATATGTCTAAAGAAATTTAGAACATATGTGTTAGGGAAGCGATTAACGGTAATTACAGATAATAAGGCCATTACATTCATGAATAATTGTAGACTTTTAAATGCCCGTATGACTAGATGGATCTTACTCATCCAGGAGTACAATATAATCATTAAACATTGTAAAGGAAAGGACAACGTTGTAGCGGACACATTAAGTAGATTCCCAGAAGATAACGCGGAAATACGGGAAACAAGCGATGAAAGATTGATAGAGATATTGATATTAGCGAAAGGATTTAATTTAGAAATAGGAAAAACTTTAAAAAACTTTGAAAAGGTACAGAATGGGGATCAAAATTGCAAAAACATTATAGAAAATTTAAATAAAAATAATCAGAAAATTCAGGAACATTATCAATTATATCAGGGAAAACTATTTAGGAAGGAAAAGGAAATTTGGAAATTAATGATACCTAGTAACTTTGTAAAAATTTTAGCTAAGGAGATACACGAAGTGTATGGACATGTAGGGATTAATAAATGTTACCGGATATTTAAGGAAGATTTTACAGGAGACCACATCGCAAAATACATCAGAGATGAGCTGATTAAATGTCCAAGGTGTCAGAAATGTAAATTTGACCTTAAGCACCGAAACGCGGAATTATCACCAATAGTACCAAACGGGGTAGGGGAGTTAGTCTGTGTAGATTATTATGGACCTTTGCCAAAATCAGTTGGAGGATGTAAATATATTTTCGTAATGATAGACGCTTTTACAAAGTACACAAAATTATATAAAGTCCGTAATACAACAACCATAACTACATTAAAGCAAGTGAAGAAATACATACAGGAAGTACAGGAACCAAAATGCATTTTATCTGACAACGGGACGCAATTTACGTCACCGAAATGGGAAGCCGGGCTAGCCGAACTGGGAATAAGGAAGAAGGTAGTCGCGATACGGAATCCACAAGGAAACATGGCGGAACGAATCATGCGTCAGCTGGGACAGTTTTGCCGAATTCTATTGAAGGACAAACATCAAGACTGGGGAAAAATATTGGAAATCATTGAAGCTTGCATCAACGAATCATACCACGAAACCATCGAAACAACTCCCATAGAAGCACAGTTCAAACGAAAACCGACACGCAGTTGGACAAGATACCTCATAAAACCGGATAATCAAAAGGAACCAATAACCAGCGATGCGGAAATATATCTTAGGATAAAAGAAAAGCGAGAGAAGTATGCGAGGAAGTATAATGAACAACACCCACCCACGGAGTATGAATTAGGAGAACGAGTTTTGGTGAGAGCATGCGTACCATCGAAATTAATCCTAAAGCGATATCATAAGTTTTGTGAACTGTACGAGGGACCATATGTAATTAGGAATAAAATAGGAAATACCACATATAAGTTAGGATACATTAATAAAGATAAGGAAAGAGGAGTATTTAATTGTAGGATGTAAAAAAAATATCATAGTTAGGTAATATTAGGCTAAAGTGTAAATAAATACTGGAGAAAATAACAATAGAAAAATGTAAACAAGGAAGGAGAAAGGATTTATGACCCACAACAAATGGTCAGAAATTCCCTGCAAGTAGACAAAAGAAAGTAAGGGTCTATTGTATGGTTATGTGGCCAACGGCAATGGACGAAGGCATTGTTAGAAAAGGTTCTTTTACAAAATTGTAGTTCATAAGTGAACGGGCTAAGATAAAAATTTATTTCTTAGTATTCCAAAGGAAATTAATTTTATCTGGGGACACTGTAACGATATCATGATATCAATTAAATTAAACTAAATAAAATCATCAATCATGAAATCTAAAAATAAATAAATTAAAATATAACTTGAATAAAATAATAAATATAGAACCATGTTAAGAAACAAATGAAGAGAAAACGGCAGATGCCGCCTGTAATAAAAATTGTACGTGCTAGGCTACAATAACACTAAGATTTCAAGAACCTTGAGGCCAACACGTGTGTACATAACGGAATTCTTAGGGTAGCAGAGTTTTTACTAGAAAAAAAAAAAGAGAAATCAAGGGAAAGCATCATTATAACGGTATTTTAGAAAAACGCAAGTAGAAAGTAGGTCGGCCAATCGGAGACGCTCCAAACTTAAAAAACACAACGGCAGAATTCAAAAACAACCAGTAGGAATTGCGAAAGTCGTAGGCAGAGAAAGTTGGTAGAAATCGACAAATCAGCGAACAGGGCGCGAAAAACAGTTTTTTAGAGAAGGAACATTAGAAAATCGTTTGTTAGGGGAGTCTTACCAGAGTCGCCACGACGGAAGGTCGCGGACACAGCAAGAGTGCGCTGTGTACAAAAGAATAGTTTTCTTTTCAGCGGAGTAAGGGACAGGGAGTCTCGTTATATTTAAAGGTTTTTGGATAAGTTGAAAGTAAAGTTGAATTGAAGTAAAGAAAGTTTGAATTAGTAAAGGAAATTAGATTTGGAGTTTGTGGAGTTTTTAATAAAAAGACAGATTTGGAAAAGGAGTTTAAATTCACCAGAGGAAGGAGGGACCAATCATCGTAGAACAGGCGCTGTAATTTTGGAACGACTACAAGGAAGGAGAGACAGATTTTGGGACGATTTCGAGGAAGGAGAGGCCTATTTGGAACGGCATCTGGGAAAGAGAGACAACGTTAAATACCAACGGAAAGTGTTTAAGCAGTGTGGTGTTTTGTGTTTTTTTTCGTTTAATAAAAGGATAAATTAAAGTTAGGTGGAGTGTAAAGTGCTAACTGACCGAGCAAGAAGGACCAGCAGATTTGATAAGTACAAAACCAATTAATTGTTAATTATTAAATTCACCTAGAATTGATTTCACTTTCGATTGAGCCATTCAAAAAACCCAAGACCCGAGATTAAGATTTTGTTGTTTTTTTTTTAAATTAATTGTAAAGAACTGAGCTAGCCGAGATTAAATAAAAAGATGATCAATGTTAATAATAATTTAAAGTCTTAAATAAAATTGTAAAGAAAAATATTAAACTAAAAGGAACTGATAATTTGAAGATTTTAACAAGAGTTAAAATAAAGTAAATTTGTAATTTTAAAAAATTGTCTATGATAAATAAATTAATCTTAAGGAATGAATGGAGAGTAAATGTTTTCTAGATAAGTAAGTATAAATTCCATGTATATGTTTATTGCTATTGTAATTTTGTTCTTTTAAAAAATTAAAAGAAAGAGATTGTTTTATCCAGGTAAACGGTGTTGTTTATGAGTAATAATCATAAGTTGTTCCTTTTTAGTAGTGTTGCAAGATAAAAACATATAACAAACTTCCATTGTTATATTTGGCTCACCAACGTGTGACTTTTTAAAAATAAATAAGTAAATCTAACATCTTAAATGTTATATTTGGCATTCCAACGTGTGGCTTAAATAATTAAAGGTGAAATTAAAATAATTAGCAAAGCAGGTAAAGCTTCATTGTTATATTTGGCGCACAACGTGTGGCAAGATTAAATCATAAATTATAATCAAAATAATTATATAACAACTTCATTGTTATAATACCATATGGAAATACTGCACAAAACACAAAAAGGAAAAATTATGGATGTACTAGAGGAATTTGAGATCTATAAACACACTAAAAACAACCAAAATAAGGTATTAAATGATAAACTAAAATTTAATTCTAACTGTATATATGATCTAATAAATCGTATATCTCAAGCTCAGACAACATAACAGAGAAGTGTAGACCTATCTACACAAATCTAGATAAGACCTTAGATTTCATCCAGTCAAGTAGTAGAACCAGCTGGTGTAACATGTGGCTACTTAAAGACAGTTTTAATTCATATAACGTTTACAAATGTACAAGAATAACCTTTTCCTTTTTTAGTGTTGATAAATGTTGTTAATATTTAGTGTCTTGTGTTTGTAAAGTGTAGCTTGATAATGCCGTCTGTGTAACGGCGAAACATGTCGCACAAAAAATAAGGATTGTTTGACAAACAAGGTATTTATAACCATTCATATGTCAAAATACTATTTTCAGTTTTGATTTTATGACGGCTACAGTCAGTTTTTGGTTATTATTTTTTAATTGTAAAATTTCAAAATATATGAATAAACCAAATTTGATTAAAATCTGCCCTCTCTACGAAGACGATAGACTTCAGAAATACATTTTTTGGAGCTCGGTCAATTTCAAAACGGAATCACTAAAAACTTATATTTTAAGAACAGTCTCAAAAGACTCCTTGTTAAAACATTGTAAGTTTTTCTAAAAATCCTCAACGTACGAAGTGGACATGCACGAGTTAACGGTCCCGTTATCCTGTTTTTTTTCTCTCATCTTTTGTTCGAATCTGTTGGACATATAAGCAGAGATACAAGCGGCCGAAAGTTAAAAAGCAAACCATCGCTAATTGTACAGCACAACGAATCCACGCTTCCTTTGGGAAATCTTTTAGTGGTGATCGGATCATAAAAATCTTTTATGTTAATTTTATTTTATTGATTTAATGCGAAGTGTTAGGGGGTCGATGGAGTATTCCACTGGGGATGAAATCTGAAATTTGATTAAGGGTTGACATAATGCAAAGCCACCGATATGATTCATGTTTTTTAGAGGATTAGGGGGGGGGGGGGTTGCTCATTTTTATTCTCTCAAATTATGTGATGCGTAAAAAAAAAGATTGTTGAGTTTTTGCGAATATTGAAGTTTCCAAGCAGTGGTTTTTGGAATTATTCTCTCCGCTTTGTGGTATGCACAGTGCTCTAAAGTCTAAAAAGATGAACTGATTTTTTTTTATAATTTAAAATTTAGGGATATCTGATATAGCCTAAGGAAAAAATACGATTTTTTCAAAATCGGCTACGATGATTTTGGTAAAATTAACGTCCTAAAACATTTCTTCAACTTTCGTAATAATTAGAAAATCGTCGTATAAATGGTTAAAATGTACCACGGTCGTCGCCGTAAATGATAATATATCTCAAAATCAACTGAAACGATTTCAATCAAATGATACTGGAATTGGGAAAATGCATAAAGATAGGGAAACACTCATGCCCAGCTTGGTCAAATTGCCATTCGCAAAATTTTCTTCCAATCTATGCCTCTCTCTGCTGTAATGAAACACCAGCGACATAAGCTGGCTACACACTGGTCCAGTCTGCCCTAATGTTCTTTGGTGAATATTTTCTTCAAGAACACTCTCCAAGGATTTCGTAAATTTTACAATACCGGTATATGTGTTTTCATTTAATTTCAAAAATCAAATCCCTATTTTTAATTAAATTTAGCACTTATTTTAAATACATATAATTACTTAATATTTTAAGTTGGAACAAATATCTTAGCCAATTTACATATTTCATATACAGAATTTTAAAGTGGGCTGCGATTTCTCACTTTGCAACTGTTTAAGTTATAAAATATTTTGGAAACAAGAAACAAATAATATTTTAGATAGAATAAAACTTGAACTCAAGTTCTCATAAAAATTACGTTTAATCAAACGCGTTTCAATGACAAAGTCGCCATCCTCAGTAACTAAACTATAACATCATCCGAAAATCTCCGTTTTGGGCTATATCGATATTTTAATCCATTACATAACTGTCTGTATATATTAGAAAACAAAAATGCAGATACAGTCCTAAATAACGTCTGGGTCGGAAAAGAATAAGAGTTGGTCGAGGAAGACCTGATAGGAAAGATCTAAATCAAAACTTAATGAAGAAAGGTTACAAAATCTTGGAATTTTGACACACGTAGTCTACTCCCTGTTGAGTACGAATTGAATCTGCAATATTTGCGGAGCCGGGTAAAGTTAAGAATAATTGTGTAAAAAAAGATTTTTGAAGGAAAAAATAACAAAGGTGTGATTTTGTTAAACGTTTTCGAATTATCACAAAAATAGATCTACACTTTAAGCTAAAATTTAGGGGAAATCCCGGCACCAGAAGGGTTAACATTATCTTTTGAAAGAATAAAAAGTTCCCATCAAATGACTTCTTCTTACAATTCCAAATATAAAACCCTGGAAATCCCTCGTCAGTCTACGTTTGTTTACTTTTGCAAAATATTCATCGCGTAAACGTAGAAATAAACATTCGGTAATTGTGAGAGTAAATCTTTTTGGCGGCAGTATGTGATGGCGCCCCCTGGGGCAAGATTACAGAGCCTCGGTTAATTGTTTTGGTTCTCTTCATTCCCTCCCCCCCTCCGCCCTGGAACCCTCACTTCCAATAATTAGCAGACGCCGTCGAGGCAAAACATGGCCGAATAAAATGGCTTCTTCATTGTTGTTTTGTTGGAAATGGTGGTGGAAGGATTTGGGATTTTTTTTGTTATCTGATTTCGTATGCAACATGTGTTGCGAATATTTGAATGCATTGTTTTGTTTTATTGTAACTCAGTTTTTCATATTGGAACTGTCTAGGTAGGAAAGAAACAGCCATTCTATGACGCTATCAGATACTGGAATGAACCGGAAATGGAAGGATGTCAGGAAATCGAAATTTTATAGTAAATATAAACCGGGTGATTTGCAATAAGTTCTATCCATTTCCTAATCCACCCAATTTCTTTTTCTGTTAACAGTGGGGGGAGGGGGGATGAAATATTACGCTTTTCAACCCTAGCGTCTGTATTTTACAATAACAAATCTTTTCCTGTTTTAATGACAAACAATGTTTTTTGAATCTTCATTATTTTATAGTTAGTAAAAAGATACATCTGTTATCATTAATTTTAAATCTTAATATTTATACATTCCCTTGTGCGACTCGCTCATCTATACAAATCTACTTCCTGATGAGCTGGAAAGTTATAGCTTTTAGGTCAGTTCAAGAAGAGAACATGTTAGGGAAGGTGAAAGAAAGGGATCTAATCCAAGACTACATGAAAATGTGTAGATCCAGGTAGTTGCCAGACCCGTTCTCACTAAAGTTAGCCCATGGGGATCGATATGATATTAAGATTTGAAAAATTATTTCGCAAAATCTTGTATCTTGTATATTTATAAATTCGTTTTTTTCCTTCCTTTAATAGAGTGTATTTTGATATTACGTAATGATTTAGACAGGGCGATGTGCGAGTTTTTGTTGCGACCGTATGATGTAGATTTTTAAATTGTTGCTAGAGTAAAGTACAGTACATTCAAGTGGGGGTTAGAAAACTGTGGTTAAGAGTCTGCAGGATTTCCTTAAAAGTGAGTTCTTCTTCTCATCTATCCCGGGCTGGACATTGTAACGCAGATTTGTTCACCATTCGCTGAGAAAACTTATTTCTTTTGAATCGTAATACTTTATCGTATATTTAGTATTATTGAAAACACAAAAAACTTACAAATTTACCTTATCAGCCCCCTGTAACTCTGTCTAATATTCTTATTAAAATTAATGTCACCGTACGACTCTGGGTCATCTTCCACCATAGATTTATAAGGGTCACGATGGAGATCCTCCCCCTCCCCTCAAAAAAGTCCCCCTCCCCTTATTTTAAACGAACTTTAAGTACATGCAGCGGTAATTTTTCGAAAATTGTTGTCGTTCATTATAGTCGATACATTCATTCTGTAGTGAATAATGAATTATGGTATATAAGATGATTTTTTTCTGATTAAAATCCCGTTAATATTACAGGGTGTTACAAAAAGGTTGGGCTGGCTATGCAATTTCATATTCTATGTGTGATTCTAAGCTGAAAATGGAGAATAATTTTTTTTCAATTTCCACTTTTTTTAGCAGCTAGACGCCATTTTGTTTTTTTACAAAAACTCACTGTAACTCTGGAAATAGATAAGATATCGAGTTCAAATTTGGAATAAGCATTTTACAGGTTACGATTAACAAGTGTACAAAGCACAAAGAATTTATTTTATAATTTTCAAAATGGCGGCTATTGCAAATTTTTAACGTGGAATATCTTGAAAACCGTAACTTTACAACAAATGTACAAGAGACAAAATATTTTTATTTTTTTAAATTTGTAACGGCCGCCATTTTGAAAATTATAAATTTTAATTCTTTGTATTTGGTACACTTGTTAATCGTAACATGTAAAATGCTTATTCCAAATTTGAACTCGATATCTTATATATTTCCAGAGTTTCAGTGAGTTTTTGTTAAAAAAACAAAATGGCGTCTAGCTGCTAAACAAAGTGGAAATTGAAAAAAATGTGTTCTTCATTTTCAGCTTAGAATCACACATAGAACATGAAAATGCATATCCAGCCCAACCTTTTTGTAACACCCTGTATAATTTCCACAATTATACTTAGAAAGTAATTTCACTGGATGCTTTGTATTCATATATGTTAAATCAAAAATAAAACCAGGATATGCCGACTGCGATAAACAAAACAGTTCTAAATGTTAGAATTATTAAGAACTATTAAAAAAATAATAGTCCTAATATGAATAGTAGTTTCCTTACTATATTATTAGAAACCAGAAAGAAGAGATTTCTAACCTTAATCATTAAGATAAAATGTAAAAAAACCCAATTGTGTTATCAATTAAATACTTGTGTTCCAAGGTCAGCTTTTACAGGGAAATATGAATTATAACTGCATTTTCCTTTCCCAAAGTTAACTTGTTTGTATTGGCTCATTGCCATATTGATAAGCACAAGGTAGAGATTTCAACACTTCACTATGTGTAAACGTGATTGTTTTAAGTTTGGAATTTTTAAACTGCATTCTTCAAATTTAATTGTATGTAATATTTTGTACTCTGTTTAGCTGTTCACGTAAACGAAATTTTCATATTAAATGTTGAGCTTGACTTATGAGAAAAATTATACAGTATAACAAACACACAGAACACAATTCTCACAAAAATTACGCCTAAGTATCAGACGCGTTTCAACGACAATGTCGTCCTCTTCAGTGATACACGAGCTACACTAATCAAACTATAACTGATACTATAACAAAAAAAGGTGAAGATTGTGTATCACTGAAGAGGACGACCTTGTCGTTGAAACGCGTCTGAATCTTAGGCGTATTTTTTGTGAGAATTGTGTTCTGTGTGTTTGTTATACTGTGAAATTTTCATGTCTGTTTAAAATTTTTGAAAAACTGTAGAAAGGATTTTATCCAAAGTTTAGTCTTAGGGTTTTTTATCCTGATGCTGAAGTAAAAAATAACACATTAGGAATCTTAAAAAAGAAGAAGAAATAAGAGGTTATACGAATATAAAAAAAGGAAATTGAGGAAATCCAATGATCGATTACTTTGAATTTCTTATACTTTAGAATAAGGAAATTGTAATGTTGGAATTTTAATGACATAATTAGATACTTAATTAAATGTCTTAAGGTGTTTACATACACATTATAAATAATAATACAGTATATAATAATAAATAAGAAGAATGTTTATTTATTTATTTTTTTTGTCCGAAAGGCGTTTTACTTCAAATAAGTTAATCGGTCCCATCATGGTACTTACCCAACTATATCAATACAACTATATCCCAAATAACAATCTAAAAATTTTTTGACCGCTCTGTCGCTTATGTACAAAGGTCGACGGACGGACGGGATGTTGAAAACCACTTTTTCAGTTTTCTTAAGCGATTCAACGAAATTTTGGTTTGTTACCAAACTTACTGTATACTTCGTATACTGGGGGGGGGGGGGAATAAAAGTATTAAATGTTAGCAGTTGATGGAACAAAACGATTCCAACATTGGATTGAAGGTTAAAATACTGCCGTAAACGTCAGATATGTTGAAACATAGACTAATAATTGCCAATAAATTAAATAATTAGTTGTATATATAATTAATTACACAAGTCGGACTTGACCTTGTATGACATTTGTGCTATCAAAATGGGAACTTTACTTTGTTATTTTCAAATTAAATTTGTATCAATTCCGATAATCTCCCACAATGTATTGTCGTGAATTAGTAAAGTTTGTTTGACACTAGTAATTTACTGATGGCTAATGTCGGAGGTAAACTCACGTGTGAAGGTCATTGACTGGACAATTGCAACTGAATATATTAGTTCGTTTATTTCCAATCAACAAGACTCGCCCTTAGTTTAACGCCATATTCTGTGTAAATTTAATTTTGGTTTTTATGAAATTATTGTTGTTCAAAGGGGAAAACCCTCTCGGTCCCTGATAAAAAAAAAGACCCCTTAAGGCTGCGATACCATGGATTAGAAAAGTATGGTCAACACGCGGACACATCAGAGTTGTGAAGTATTTGAGCGATGAAGACTACAGGCATTTACAAAAGTCTAATAGGCGGAAGTGTAAAAATCCGCTTCAATAAAGTTCTTAGTTGAGTGGGGAAATACAATAAAGTGTTGATTATCACCCTAAACTATTGGAAAGAGGCCCAAGAAGTAGGTGTACACCTCATGAGTAGGCGTAACTTGAACTTCTTACATGGACATGAAGCATTCAGGAATCTTTTCAATAAATATCCTCGGCAGATCAACTTGAAATACAGACTGTCTAATCAACATACGGAAATAGCAGAATATATGGTGTGTTGTAAGCTCCGCTAGGAGCGCTGTCCTAATGAAGTTTTGTCGTGAGGAGTTTCTGGGGGATTGGCGTAGTTTTGCCCGGGCAAAGTGGCGTCTGTTTTGGCGAGCTTTGAGGCGTGTTTTCATGCGGATCTTTGTGTGAAGGCTTCGGATGAATTTTGTTCTATGTTCAAGACGTTATCATGGTCAACACTGTGAAATACCAAACCGAATGAGCTTCTTGAAGATAGTTTTTTTTTTTAGCAGGTAAAATCCATTATGGACTCCATCTCACCAATGACTACATAAATACTATAAGACACGACATAGGATAGGGAAATAGTCTACGCTTTGCGGGTGCTGTTCGTCACAAGTTTGACACACAGCTATCAGAAAGCGCTAGCAGCAGGTGCTTGACTATACGCATCCCACTTGGTTGAGACTGTACAACTGTTGACCTCTCCCTCACAAACCTTCTCACTTACTTCCGTCAGTGTTGTCAGTTCGTGCACTGAGATAAGCGATTCTCGACCTTCCCTCGCATCTCTGGTCCCATATGTGGCATCAGTGCGTTTTCTCTTACCCGCCTGAAACATTGTTTGACCGTAGAGCCACCTAGCGCCAGTCACATCAACTTCAGATTCTCTAGCAGAGCGACCTAGCGGGTATTGGACAACTCAAGAATAAGCGTAGAATATTTAACATGGCCATGTCGTGTCTTATAGTATTTATGTAGTCATTGATCTCACCCATGGTTTGTCTCTGGGTAGTCTCTGACATCTACCGATTAAAGCCCCCCCTCTCTCTTTGTTCTTGACTTTTACCGCTTGAGCATTACATCGAAATGACGCCCTATTCTTCACCAGAAAGGCTCATCTTGCTAGTCACATCTGGCTATTAGTTCTGTGGTTTGGAGCAGTCATCCTCTTTTTTTGTTTTCTCGAAGAACGATTTCCTCGTACGTTTCAACCGCGCTCCAGCACTCGTCGCTATACAACATCACAACCTGTGTCACTTTCCAGCCTAGACCTCTGACACATCACTTTGAGCCCCACGGCAGTGTAAACAGGTGTGTCTGCCTACCTTTCCCATCTTGAATAGGTAGGCTTGTAAATTGTCATGTCCTGTCAACAGTTGCGTGAGTCTGGTCCTTCTCCCCGTGGTTTCCACAGACTTTTTTTTTGTCCTTTTCGTCATCGTAGAAATCCTAGCTTCGCCTTTGTCGAACCGCTTGTCACCATTTCTCTAACGTTGCTCTTTCTCTCATTGACTAGCAAATCAATCGAAAGTATACAACAAGAACTGCAGATTCTGAAACTGTGTGATAAGAAGGCGCGACTCTCAGTGATATCGTTCTTGAAGCTTCAATGGAAGAAGATAACCTAACCAAACAGATTCATCCATAAACTTGATCGACTGAGGGGCTGAGAAATGTAAAAAAAAGTCTTTTAGCTGAGGTGTCAGAAGTGTAAAATCCTCTTTCAGCATTAAGAAAAACGTTAGTAGTTTGTGGAACAAGTACAACGTGACGATTCCCACACTCTACTGTAGATTAAATACTGCCATAAAGGTCAGAGATGTTGAAACATGGACTTATAATTACAAACACTTTCAGATATTAATTGCAAGCAATTGATTGCACTTTATTACACCAGACTCGTATAAACATTTGCTAGTTTTATTTAGTCTCAAATTAATTAATAACAATTCCGATAACCTCCCACATTTATATAGTTTTATTGTCATGAATCGATATATCAAATGAACAGTTATAACTTGTTGTTATCTATTCGTGATAATACAACAGTCGGGGCTCATGACGTAACAATGTCTGAGTGTACCGATCACCTGACTCGAAGCGTGTGTATGTGTGTGTTGATAACGTATCATCGAGTAGAGTCTGTCCCTTCACGCCGGAAATGCCCTCGTAATCGACCTTTTAAACGCACTTCCGTTCAGCAACTTTATCGCTTCCTACAATCTCGATTATACACTGTCTTGTGAAAGATGAACTTTGGTTTAATGTTTATTTTTTAATGTTAATTGATTTTAAGGTTTTGTAGTAATTTTTTTTTTTAATGTTTTTGTATATTGTGATTGATCTTATTTGAATTAATCTTTGAAACAAGTTTTTTTGACTGTTTTTTTTAAAGTCGCTACGTCTAGTGTTTCACAAATAATTAAATAAAGACGTTTAAACTCAAGGTATACAACTGTTTTGTAATATATTTGTAAATAAAAGTGTATTAAAAAAATATACAAATATAGAAATTTTTCATTAAAAGAATTCTCGCAAGTATGACCAAGTGAAGGAGATTTCCGTTTTGGATCTACAATACAAACAACATTTACTGCTATATACCTAAAGAAAGTCCTGAATTTCGTCTTCCCAACCATATAAGGATTATTACCGAACTTGAACGATTAATAATCGATATTTGACCTCTCGTTATAGACGTTTTGTCGAAGCCCCACTTTGAGCTTCATCGGCGTAATGGTCCAGCATAGTGTTCTTACCCGGCAAACTAACGGGTGTAAGGATGCAACCAGAAGTTTAAGAAGGTAAATTTTTTCTTGCCCAAATATCAGTTGGCAAAATTGTTATCATTGTTGACTCGTCAAATGTTAACGTAATGCACTAGTGCTATTCCAGTATGCATTTATCTTTTTAAGTGTGTGTATATTTTCAACTTTTTTTTCTTTCCCAAGGATGAACGTGTGTTTATTATTGAGACTTATTGCGCGTATAAATCTTACAAACGAGTAAAAGACGAGTTCCAGTTACAATTTCCCAAATCTAATATCGCGTCTGATTAATAAATTTCGTGAGACTGGCAGTGAGCACAGGTCGACCATCACTGATAACAGTGGAAGTTCTGGATGATGGGAAACTATTACAGTCTGTAACTGTTTGTATCCAGTCGTATTAGTCCCCCCCTCCCCTTACTACTAATTGATACTCACGTTGGACACGGCCGGTAATTTTGATAATACGGAAGGAGGAGGCGCAAATATTTTCAGGTCCAGTGATCGTATACATTAGTGACATGGAAGTGATAATGTACATCTTAAAGCAAGACTTTTATTTGTATCTATATAGATAAATGCCAAAGATAAACATACAATTATAGATAAACGTCAAAAGATAACAGCTAATTACAGCTTCAAAATTTGTCTCGTAAATTTTACGTAATTTGCAAAACAAAGAAAAGATAATTAGTGATAATTATTCAGAATATTTGTTGTTTATCTACCAAGAGAAGTGGAGGCTTTGTTAATTTCCCCATACTCAGGATAGGCTGTAGAATGTGGATTTAGTAAAGCATAATTTTGTGAATGCATATTCAACAATATTACCACTTTCTTATAAAATTTAAAAACGAGTTTTTATAAATATATGGGAATTGTTCATAAACATAAAAAACACAAAATTGTATTGTAGTTGCTATAAAACATTGTCCAGAAATGTTGCACAAACTTTCTCACCCCCCCCCCCTTATACAAAAAAAAAAAAATAATAATAATAATAAAAAATAATTAATGCCAGTTCGGTAAATTCAATCAAAAACGCAAAATGAACCGTGAATAGTGTCTTTGAAAAACTATTTATATATTTATAAAATACAAACACATTTTAAGATTTTATTTTTAATAGATTCAATATGCAATTGTTGTAAGGATAATGTGCCACAATAGTTGTTAAAATTATTACTATTTTACCCCAGAATAAAAACTAAGCTATTAATCTATGCAATTAGATGAAACAAAATAATAAAAACCTTGGAAGAATCTGTTTTGAAATATTGAAAATTATAATTTTGTTTGTGAAAGGCCTTGAACTTTCAAAAAATACAAATTAAGGCCAAGCGTGTGATTAAACCATTTATATTTGTTATTTTTAATTATTGTTTATGAAATAGAAGTCTATGAAGCGCCCTAACGCCAGCATATTAATTTCTTCGTCAAAAACATACATAGGCCTATTCCTAATCAGAATAACTTCTAGTTTTAATTGAAACCCCACACATAATATTTCCCCAAAAAATTTAACTCGATAAAAAGACTAATTTTGACCGACTTTTATAATTTTAGTAATTTACTTGTTTATGACGCGTTTCGGATCTTTTCCATCATCAGGTGATAAGTAAATTTACTAAAATTATAAAAATCACACAGACGGACAAAATTAGTGTTTTTATTCAAATTTGTGACTTTGATACGTATACAATGAATTTTAAATTTCAACTTTATAGTTTTGCCCCTGACTACTCCAAAGTCAAGGACAATACAAAGAATATAAATGCAAAGTTTAAAAATATGGGAACTGCATAGACTGGTTGCGACTTACAGACACGCGCATGGACATTATAAGGTCCTTAGTTTTTACCTTCGGATTCTATTACAGAGAAAACAATTAAATGAATCCTATCTTTTAATAGCTATTGAATTGTTTGTTTCACTTCTCGTTGTGTGGTTAAATTCAGTTGTATTCAAAAGGAAAAAAAAACTGTAATTTATGATTTCGTACGTCACGTCGTGTTTAAGTTAGATGGATGGGGGGGGGGGGTACGACGACTTGATATTTGACACTTTAAATTTGTTCTGGCGTCAATATATTAACTGTTTCGTTAATTAAACATACATATTCGTAATTAGAATAACTCCTAGTTTTATTTGATACCCATTACATTATATTTATAATGAAAATTTACAACTCTATAGTTTTCCCTCTGAACTACTCCAATGTCATTTTTGTTACAACTATATTTTTCCTATATGTGGGACAATACAAAAAATATAAATACAATGTTTGAAATATATAGGATTTATCATCTTGTCTGTGTAGACTGATAGACAGAGAGATACGCGTGAAATTATGAGTCCTTGGTTTTATCTACGGACCCTAAAACAAAACTGTTCTTTGAATGAAATCAGCTTTCGTCTATTAGATATATTTTCTTAAAATCTCGACATGTGTATTACTGTTAAACTATTACAAATAGGTTTTAAAATTGCCCATAGGTTTAGCCAGATAGCGCTTATCACACGTGTGTGTAATAACCTACATGATGTCATATAATTCAGGGTTTTCTTTTATCTAATCTTAGAAATAATTATATAAATGTAGGTTAGGTGTGATTGAAACATCCGGGAATCGGTTTGTGTTTGTCTGACATAATTATGTCAATCGATAACAACCTGGGTTTGCGATCGGATAGACGCGCTGTCGGTGTGATTAGGCGATATAAGCAGGTCTAAAGGTTTTACACAGTGCTTAAAAGCAAAACGAAAACGAAATTTTAGAAGTAAAGAAGGTAACAATTTTTCCTAAAATTTTTAATTTGGAGACAATTTGAATTTAAATATTAACTTAACCTCTGTTGAATGATTCATAATTTTATAGCTGATATTGAAACTATCGTAATTGTATGGTTAATGCTGGGGGGGGGGGGGGTAAAAAGTGATTATAAAGTACAGTACTAAAAAGTTGAGTCATTACACAAACCGAGATTCCCAAAAAATCTAATTTTTATTCCATTATATAAAATAGAAAAGAAAAGGTTAAAGAGGTGTATCGTGATAACACTGTTTATTGAGAAAGATAAACAAATTAAAAAATAATCTATACTGAATCATTAATTTGTGTTTTGTTGTTACAACAGCTAACTTTAAATTTTCAGGTATAAAAAAAAAAACGAAAAAGTCCCTATGTATGACCAAAATATCCCCACATTCCAAATTTGATTAAATCCTTAATAGGCGTTTTATAGGCATTATTTTAGGAGGTTTATTTTTTCCTTGGGTATTTTTCGTTATCTCTAACCGTTTAGGCGCTACAGGACTTTAAATGTTTCGAAAATTCAAACCATTTCCAGAGACGATTTATTTTCTTGGTAATTATGCATTGAAGCTTGCCTTAAAATTTAATTAAGAAAATCGTTGAAATCGTTTACCATCTACCTTATTTTGAAGAAAGAAAAGAAGATATCATCTTAGGTGTCGCTAAGTACCAAAATACACTAGTTTAGGTTAAAATAAGAAATATAAAAGTACGAAATGCAGCTCAGGTTATGAATGTCTACGATAATATTTATGACTATGTTAGTCAAGTTAGTGAATGTGTGATCTTTTGTCTTATTAGGTCTGGGTAGACATGCTTGTATATATATATTGACCTAGCCAGACCTAATTAAAACAATAATATGTTTTAAATACCAACTTGTATAACGTAGTCATAACCAGAGCTGGATTTCCATTCGTAATAAACTAACTAAACCTGGATTTCATACTATTTATTTATATTTTTCTAGTAAAATAATTTATTGAGCTACTTCAAAAGTGTCTGACGACACCTAATATGATCTCATTTTTTTCAGAATAAGCTAGGTAGTAAAGATTTCAACGATTTTCTTAATTATATTTTAAGGCAAGTTTCAATGCATAATTACTATTTTATTTTTCAAAGTCAAATTCAGATGAAATTTAAACTCAGTTTAAGAAGTGTAATAACACTACTGTTGTTTTTATTTGTTCTGTAGGCTGAGTAATAACGGGGTTATCGATAGAAAACAATAATTTTAATTTTCTGGTAATCGTCTAGAACATCCATTAGGTTACACCAGCTGTTTATTATTACTAAATGTAATGACAAATTGTATTATTAAGCACTGTTAATACATTTATTTCTACTTTAATATCACATTCACAAGGTCTAATACCAGTAATAATTACAAAGGTGTTCTAGACAATTACCAGAAAAGTGGCACAAAATCGAAAGTTGAGATGTTTTACTGACTTCGTTTTATTGAATTTCTCTAAAACTGATCTCTGTGAATTTGCATAACAGCTGTTTTACGGAATAAAGTTTATTTATCTGCCTGGTGTTTATAAAATATATTGCCAACATAATTTTTATCTTGAAAATAATTATTAATTTCTCAAAAATATTGTCATTTTTTAGTTCTGCACCATGCACCAATTTGTAATTTTAAATTTGAATATACGGAAAATGGACCTTTGAAAGTCTTTTTTAGCCTTGTATTTTCACAATTTAGAGATATCAATAAATAGCCAGGAATAAAAAGTCTTGAACTAAAATGTGTTTTATGCAAAATTACCATAAAAAAGAAGGTATTCTCCTATGAATATTTAGAACTGACCACCATATTGGAAAATGGCGGATGACATGAAAAATTTGTTAATACCTCTTGTTTGAACTGGCAAGGTTACCATTTACAGTTTTTTTGAAACTTTTGTACTGAAACGAACCTAACCTAACCCAACCTAACCTAACCTAACATAATCTAACCTAACCACTTAAAGTTTTTTGTAATTTTTGAACTTATCGAATAAAGCAGTGTTTCAATCTCCCTGTATTTTCTATTACTTTGAAAATATTAATCTTTTTAATCAGAATTTGCAATAATAAAATGAAACTATAATCATCAGATATCGACAGCTCTATACAAGCACTATTTCCGGTTATACTTTTTCTCAATTTATCCCTCAAATCATCTGTGGAGTGGTTTTTATTAATAGCTCACATAATTCGAGTAATTGACAAGATCAGATATAAAAGTTGGGTGTTAATTTCACTGGACATGTTGGGGTGTCTTTTATTACATAATGAAAAGTTTGTTTTCGATTAAAAGGGAAGTGCCGAGTGCGCAGGCGCAGGTGCATTGCTAATTAAGTGGCCAGGTGGGACAGGAACCGGAACCTACACCTGGCGCAACTCTTCAACTTTGTGATACAATCAGCTGTTTAATACTTCCTATATATCATAATGAATAGCAGAGTATATTTGACAGCGCTTAGTGTGATCTAGAGCATTTGGGGAACGTGTGCTTGTTGTTTAGTTAACAGCCAAATGCGTGTTTTTCCTTGAAAGATGAAAACCTCTCAGTCATCATCACCTTATACAAAAATGAAGACAAGGACATGAAGTAAAGACTCTTAGCCCTGAATATTCTTAATAGCGCCAGGGTTGGAAGAGAACTAAAGTTGTTCAAGGATAGGACGGCTGAAAGACAGGAATTTAACCCAAAACTACATGAAAAAAAGGTGTACATCCAGCTAGGTACCTCGGGATTATTAATATACTCAGGGTCAGAAGTGAACAAAAGTTGGTCAAGGATGAAAGAGAGGAATCTAACCCAAGACTACATGAAAATAAGTGTACATGCAGCTAGGTACCTCGGGATTATTAATATACTCAGGGTCAGAAGTGAACAAAAGTTGGCCAAGGATGAAAGAGAGGAATCTAACCCAAGACTACATGAAAATAAGTGTACATGCAGCTAGGTACCTCGGGATTATTAATATACTCAGAGTCAGAAGTGAACAAAAGTTGGTCAAGGATGAAAGAGAGGAATCTAACCCAAGACTACATGAAAATGGATGTACATGCAGCTAGGAATCTCGGGATTTTTAATAGAGTCAGGGTTGGAAGACAACAAAAATTGGTCAAGGATGAAAGAGAGAACCCAAAACTACATGAAAAAGGTTATAGTTCCAACTAGGTGCATCGAGAGGTCGGAAGAGAACAAAACAAAAGTTGGTCAAGGATAGGAAGGTTGAAAGAGAGGGATCTAACCCAAGACTAAATGGAAAAAAAATGGTGTACATCCATCTAGATACCTCGGTATTTTTAATAGCGTCAGAGTCGGAAGAGAACAAAAGTTGGCCAAGGATGGGTAGGGATGAAAGAGAGGGATCTAACCCAACACTATATGAAAAAAATGGTGTAAATCCATCTAGATACCCCGGTATTTTTAATAGCGTCAGAGTCGGAAGAGAGCAAAAGTTGGTCAAGGATAGGAAGGTTGAAAGAGAGGGATCTAACCCAAGACTAAATGAAAAAAATGGTGTAAATCCATCTAGATACCTCGGTATTTTTAATAGCGTCAGAGTTGGAAGAGAACAAAAGTTGGCCAAGGATGGGTAGGGATGAAAGAGAGGGATCTAACCCAAGACTAAATGAAAAAGGGTTTAAATCCAGTTAAGTATCTCGGGATTGCCACTCCCTTACTCGTTATAGTGAACCCCAAACAATAGAATTTTGTTGTCCGTTTCAAAATGGCTGTCACAAAACAATTATTACACTTAGTTATACAGTGCGCTATAAAACTTAAAATGAAATATTGAAACAGTTAACTAACTATCTCCACGGAAAGTTTTCCCTAACTGAAAATCTTTCACTAGAAAATCACGTGTAAGCTATTCTAACAGCTGACAATCTTATCTTACACACATGTATAGAGCGGAAAATTGTTATGAAATCTCGCAATTTATGACTTGTAGAAACAGAATATTTGTACAATGATTGGCTGTTTTTAACATACTTAAGTTATTGTAGAGTTTTAACTTTTTTCTATATACTGTACTAGATGTCAAAAAGTCCCGGTACTCTGAAGTAATTAATACATTTTAAAAGGTAAATAGCTCAAATATTAGATATATTTTTTGTTGTAAAGAAAATTAAAACTCGTCCCAAAATGGGGTTTTTGGGGGCAACTCAAAATGTTCAAATGTAAAGCAACCATCATTTTAATGGTTTTGTTTAATAGAAAATAATCTCGCAAACTAGAGGTCGGTATCTTAGTTCAATCCAAAATGGTCGCCGCCAATGTATGTGTTTTACGACTTACTCTGCTAGTAATCAGATCCTCAATACCCAAAAAAGTAAAAGTTTAAATTTTAGGTCAACACTTTTTTTTCGGGTTAACGCCAAAAAAAAACTATTTGATAGTTGAGTTTCTTCAACAATTTTACGGTGACCATAGAAATTGTAAAGACTTACAAATGTAATACTGGAAAATATAGCTATTTTAATTACACTTTTAATACTATTCCCCTGCCTAGTCAATCTTTACATTTTGATAAGGCAGTGGTAAGATTTCAGACGGTGGATGGCTCCAATAAGCATTTGCTTCGTTATATCCCCCCCCCTCTTTCATCTTTCCTATCGGGTGACCATCTCTTGTTCTCTCATTTTTTTTCTTGTTCTATTTTTATCTGGGTGATGATAACCGGGAAGTTTATCAACTTTTAAAAAAGAAACACAATTTTAATAATGTGTATTTAAACAATATATACTTAAAACAGTTATTTATAATGTGTTTAATCACTTCAGATCTATATTTTTATTAGGACGTGTATATTATTCTGTTGAAGCGTTTCGGATGAACTCCATTTAAAAAAGCTATTTATATACTGCTTCGTCCCTTAAAAGTAGTCGTTGTATATACCACATATGAGAATATGTGGTATATATTCTTTCTTCTACCCTTCTCCTCACATCTTTTCTCTCTTCCCCTCACCCATATGCAATCTCTCTCCTACGTTTCCCTCTCCTCTCCCCTGATGTGTAGGCAATCTCTTCTTTACATTTCCCCTCACCTGTATGCAATCTCTTTCCTCCGCTTCCCTTTCCTCCCTCACCAGTAGGCAATTTCTCCTCTACCCCTCCCCTGTAGGTATTATCTGCTCTACGCCTCCCCTTACTGCAATCTCTTCTGTCCTACGCTTCCCTCTCCTCTCTTGTCCCCTCACCTGTATGCAATCTCTTTCCTCCGCTTCATTTCCTCCCTCACCAGTAGGCAATTTCTCCTCTACCCCTCCCCTGTAGGTATTATCTGTTCTACACCTCCCCTTACCTGTATGCAATCTTTTCTGTCCTACGCTTCCCTCTCCTCTCTTCTCCCCTCACCTGTATGCAATCTCTTTCCTCTGCGTCCCTCTCCTCTCTAGTAGGCAATTTCTCCTCTACCCTTCCCATTACTTGTATGAAAGCTTTCTTCTTTTCTCCTCTGATCTGTAGGCAATATTTTCTGTCCTCCGCTTTCCACTCCTATCTTCTCCCCTTACCTGTAGGCAATCTCTCTTCTACTTCTTCTCTCGTCTCTCCTCAGCTGGCAATCTCTCATCTCCTCCCCTTCGCTCTCTTTTCCACCTTTTACCTCTCTTCTCTTCTGCTCTCCCTCTCCTCTCACCTGTATGCAATCTCTCTTTTCCTTCGCTGCCCTCTCTTCTCCTCTGCTCTCCCTCTCCTCTCACCTATAAGCAATATTTCTTTTACCCCTCTCGGCACCTGTATGTAATCTCTCTTTCTCTTCCGCTTCCCTCTCATCTCTTTTCCCCTTACCTTTAGTCCATCTCTCATCTACCACTCTCTTCTGTGATTAGAAACTAGTCAACAGAAATTAAAATAATGCAGGTAATGGCTGAAGATGTATTAAAAACAAACAATAACATTTTTTTAAGATATGATTTTCTCTTTTTGTTGATTTAATGCTTCTTTTACCTTGAAACTTATCTCTTCTATGTTTTTTTGTTCCAGGTAAGAGATATTCCGGAAGAAAAATATATTCTATATATGTAAGTTATTACGATTACTCCATCTGGAAGCAAGTCTACTAATTTGTATGTATAGTTTGTAGACATTTGTGCTTTGCTTTACATTAAAAGTCGAAACAAACGTCAGAATGATTGAATGTGTGTTTTGCATATTGATGAACTCTTCTAATGAGATTTTATTTTTGGAAATATTATATGTGGAATAATAAATAAAACTAGAGTGATTTTGATTACGAATATGCATGATTATTTGACGAAGAAATCAAATATATTTTTTCTTTTGCATACTTTTAATGAAAATGAATTTTGATTTTCACATCTGCCAGGCGTCCCGCGACGGCTCATTTCAAAAAAAATTATTATAGCCCAGTTTTCTCTCACAATTTATAAGAATAAACTGAAGTTCTTCTATCAAATGAAAGCTTATTGCAAGGTAGTTTTTTATACAATTTCGTAATTTTTTTGCCTATCAAAAATCCGACAATAGTGTTTTGAACATTATTTCTTTTCTTTTTCCCCCTTCGAAGAACACCTATTTTGTTTGTTTCAAAATAAATAAATATACCGACATTATTATTTTTGAAAATGAAAATGGTTGTATTTTGATAATAAATTTTATGGTTTTTAAGAAAATAGCATCAAAAGTAACAATCTGTGGCAGGAAAGTTCAGAAAATTGATGTCACGATTTGAAAAAACTGTAAAAAATTCAAAGTTCCAAGGGATGTTGAGACAAATTTTTTTTCTAAAGTGAGTTTCATATAGTGTGTAATTTTACACACAATTTTTGTTTACACCAAGTGACAATCACCCCCGTATTTATTGTCCATTAATGAAAATTATATTCCCGCCTAAAAAGTTTCAAGCGTTTCGTAACACAACAGTTTAGAAAAACAGAATTAATGAAAGCCTCAGATAACAATGCTCTCTTCATCAATGTCGGGAGATTTGACATTTGAGTGTTATCGTTTTCCCAATCAACAGCCCTTTTGTAAATTAATCCCTTCCAGGTACTTGAGACGGAGTTAATGCCCGTAATTGTATACAATAGAAATGTCACTTTGAATAAATTTGTTAGAACAACGAATCCATCAATCAAGATTCAAAATGAATAAGTGGAAATTCAAGAATGGGGTTTTTTGATACTTTTTATCTACTCTCACGCATGTAGGGTGCGGGAAATGTAACAAATTTGGTATCTGGTGATAGATTATGCCCAAATTTATTTTTTAAATTATTTTTGATAAATTTAAATTTTGGAGGTTATATGTGAAAAAGACAAAATTTTAGTTTTGTCAAAATCACCTGGAACTTGTTTGAAATTTAAAATTTCCTTTAATGTAGCTACAAAAGAACGAAACCTAAACGGATAAAATCATTATGTTTTGCAAAAAACTATATCCTTAATTTTGTCCTTGTTCTTTAAGAAGGAATATAAATAAAGAGACCTAACCCAACCCTCGAATACTCTCAACGCCAGTCTTCGGAAGGTAACAAGAGTTGGTCAAGAGAGATCTGTTAGGAAAGAAATTCAATACTCCTAAAAACAATATTTTTTCTTATTTAAAAACAATTATTTATTTATTTTCTTCATATAAGTAGAATAATTTCAAATATGTTATATGGATGAAAATTGTATTTTACATAATTTACTATATATACAAAGTTTTGTTTTATATGTAAGATGTATACCTTGAACTAAAATAATGATAGAGTTCATATAAACAGGTCCGGAACGCCTCTTCCCAGACAATTCAACTTTTATATCGAGTTCAAATTTGGTATACACATTTACAATATAACAAGTGTACCAAATACTATTTTGTATAGTTTCAAAATGGCGCCCTTTAAACATTTTTTGTAAAGTTAACACTTTAGCAAAATTAACAAGTCGATTTAAACTGGAATTTTGAGTTTTAGTTTTATAAAAATTACTTTAAAATTTTGATTTATTGGGGGGGGAACCAAAATGTCGCCACATCAAATGTGTTCAAAATCGATTCACGAGTTTTCATCACTCATCATAGACGACATAATTTGCAGAACTCTGTACGGATCTTCCAGTGCTTCAGTCGTGTTGCAGAAACAAAAGGCCTTTTTCAGGGCCAAAAACCGTTGTAAAAAAAAAATCTGGGCAGTTAAATTTGATCAAAATCGTTCGAACCTATTCTGGAAGAAAATTGTAATTTTTGTTTTCACGAATTATTCTTATGATAGCCGCCCCCAAATTTTAATTAATCGAAGAAAAACAATTGTGAGCAGGATTGCCTTGAGATGTTGTCAAATACCGAATTTGATTGGACTCGTTTGGGTTGTATTGGTGTACAGACATCATTAAAAACGTAACTTTAGCTTAGGGGGGTATTCTAAAATCAAAATTTTTAAAAGATCTGAATGCATTGCATTAAGAAGACAGAAGCTCTTAGTTGATTCTGGATTTGATGACAATAATATTCCTAGGAAAAACTCAAACGTCAATATTTTTTTACCCATCAGATAACTTTCTCTAAAATACATTATGAAAGATTTATAATCCAAAAGAAATATCTGAAGGTTCACTTAATATTTTAACGAACTAAGCCTCGACAGACGAAGAAAGTGATATAAAATCTTTTTGCTCGTAAACCCAACAGCTTCTCGCTGCCATGGTTGAAGGGAGTGTGCAAGGGGGGATTTTTTGTTCTGAGGGCACGCGCGCTGCATCTGCCTGTGGGCGCTTTTTGTTTTGGCCCGCTGTGAGTTCTGTAGCAAGTTTACTGGAAGAATTTCATTGACGTTCTTCATAGTTACATATTCTTTGTTCATTGATGGATTTCTCACGAGTAGTATTGGCTTCCCTGTTTTCTCACAAAACACGTTTGATTGTATTTGTGGTATCGATGCATGAAAACTTCTGTTAAAAAATATTGTTTGAAATTAATAATCGGTTGTACGATTTTTAATTTTATTTTGTATCCCTTAGGGATTTTAATACTTTCTTAGTGAATATTTAATAATCATCATAAATTATGTTGATGCAATTTTGGAAATTTAAATTAAAACCAATTATGGGAAATCTCGTGTATATATATATATATATAACAATTCAGAAGTAAATAAATAAATAAATGAAATTATAAAATACCATAATGAATCCTGACCTCGGGTTATTTTAATTGTTTCTAATTCCTATTAAACCATCTTTATCATTTCTTTAAAAAAATATACTTGTCGATAAACTTCAAACAGTAGGCTATATTTTTAATTTCTCTGACAATTCACCTAATAATATTGTATATAATTTACTTCCAGAGACTTTTACGATCGGATATAAACGATGTTGAAAACAATAAAATAAATTAAGGTTGACACTTAAAAGCTAGATTCTTGTTCAACAACAAGATTGTGTTATTAGATTAATTATTGAGACAGCAGATACTCTTTTATAGTTAATTTTTTTGCAATTATTCACGTAATTATTACTATATAGAATATGGTGACTAACAGAAAACAATGTAGTTAATTATTGTTAACTTATACATCAAAGTTTTGTTTCTTACTAGACTTTGAACAGTTAATCAGATTAAGTACAAAAACTAGAATCGATAGTGATAATATATTGTTTTATTATGTCGCCATTTTGTTGTACCTTCTCGAAACAAAATATTATTTTCTTATCCACCTTATTTTGCTTGAAAAAATTATCTTCAATATACATCATATTTTGCGGTTCAAACTTAAGCATATTGGTTTTGAATTTTCATCAAAAGGAATATTAGAAAGGCGTGGCAGGAAGACAAGTGGTTTGGTGGTTTAAGGATGGATGTAATCACCGTTAGTTGCATGCTATAGTTGTATGAAACTAGATAGTTATGTGTTTAGTAGGGCCTACTAGCAGATATAAATGTTATTATATCTTGAAGAGGATATCCAGGACACTAGGCTGCGCATCAAGGTAGCAAGCTTTATCTAGGAACTTTTATTCAAAGGCGTAGGGGCTCACTATTGTGAATACGGGCGTGGTAGTCTCCAGGGACCCTCTTTCCTATCAGGTCTCTCTTGACCAACTCTTGTTCTTTTCCGAATCTGACGGTAGAATATTCGAGGGCTAGTAGTTTTTTTATTACAAGTATTTTCCTTTTAAACAACAAGAAAAAAAATTGAGAAGCATGGTGTAGAATTTATGATTAATGTAACTCTTAAAAATAGCTTTTTAAGTTTAACTTGAGCTATTGTAAATAAGATTTGATGTATAATACGCATTCCTCTTTATTATAAAAATAATGTAAAGAAATGAAATAAAAGAAAATTAAATGTAAAATCTGAAAATAGTTTCTCAAATAAAATGTTATTAACATTAATAAAAAAGTTAAAATGAAATTGTTACATCCTTCAGTTGCACTAAAACAACATTTATTTTGTTGTGAAATACAGTAATTACATTTGGATCACTAATGCTATGGACTAATACAAACAATTAAATTTTCAGCTTAGTAAGTATTTATAATCTTAGTCTATCCTCTCATTTGGTCAAATTGGGACAAAACTGTATAAAACCATCAGCATTTTAAGTCAAATGTTTCACACTGGTCTAGGCTAGGCCTACCCTAGCTTTGTGTTTAAACTATTAAAACTGAGGGACCTAAATCAGCTGTTACAAGTGAGTAACCAACAAAACGAGGTCTACAAAAATCTGCTCAGTCTGAAATAGAGAAGGGCTCGTTATTCTCCCGCACTGAGATAAAAACTTAATTTTACCGTGGTACATTTAGTTTAGTTCAAATACACAATCGCAGTCAAGTTGTCAACTGATTCGTGATTTATTTACTGCGCATGCCCGAACGTTGAAGGCTTCAGATTTATATATTTGTAATAACTCAGTTTATTTTACGTATATCTATATGAAACTAAGTCTAATACTTTCTTAAAAAATACTTCTATTATCTTGTGAAGTTTCGTTGAGATCGGTCCAGTAGATTCTGTGATTTATCGTGAACAAAGATAGAGCTTTAAGGGTGGCATTACTTTGTGGGTAAATTACATAGGTAAACCTTTTTATGATCATAACTCAACTTCTAATTAAGATTATGAAAAACACAACGTTAATACGTTCTTCCGAGTGGAAACTATGATGTTACCAATTTTCATTAAAATCGGTTTAATAGTTTTTAAGATCTGAGAGGACAAATATAGACCACCGTCGCAGATTAATCTGTATTAGTAAAAAAATAACTAACCTCTTTTGAGCGAAATTCTGAAGATGGAACATAGATTCCGAAACTCGTAAAGCAACGTTACAAGTAAATCCCACGAGACGGAATATATATAAAGTTATCTTAAAATCAACCACTTCGATTCTCCCATTAAAACATAACAAAACCTCTTACGAGCGAAATTGTGAAGATGGAACATAGATTCCGAAACTCGTAAAGCAACGTTACAAGTAAATCCCACGAGACGGAATATATATATAAAGTTATCTTAAAATCAACCACTTCGATTCTCCCATTAAAACATAACAAACCTCTTACGAGCGAAATTGTGAAGATGGAACATAGATTCCGAAACTCGTAAAGCAAAGTTCCAAGTAAGCTACACGAGACGGAATATATATAAAGTTATCTTAAAATCAGCCACTTCGATTCTCCCATTAAAACATAACAAAACCTTATTACGAGCGTAATTGTGAAGATGGAACATAGATACCAAAACTCGTAAAGCAACGTTCTAAGTAAGTTACACGAGACGGAATATATATAAAGTTATCTTAAAATCAGCCACTTCGATTCTCCCATTAAAACATAACAAACCTCTTACGAGCGAAATTGTGAAGATGGAACATAGATTCCGAAACTCGTAAAGCAACGATCTAAGTAAGTTACACGAGACGAAATATATATAAACTTATCTTAAAATCAACCACTTCGATTCTCCCATTAAAACATAACAAAACCTTATTACGAGCGTAATTGTGAAGATGGAACATAGATTCCGAAACTCGTAAAGCAAAGTTCTAAGTAAGCTACACGAGACGGAGTGAGTATAAATTATCTTAATTAGCGAGTTGGATACTACCACTTGGTGGGGGGGGGAGTATGGTCCTATTTTATTCACTATTATTGATTTCTTACTCACCAAAACGTACAGTAAAGACCTACTTCCCCGCGTTGTGAGTGCGACACTTTGATGCTCTCTCTGTAATTAATCTCTCGTTTCCTCACCTCCCCCCTCCCTTCCTCCAGTGTTTGTACAACGCTGTCTTTTTTGTCTCCCTTTGTTCTCGGCACGTATTAACCTTATCGATTTCAAAGATTTGTTTATTCTATTTGAGCATGTACAATCACATCAACTACAAACTTATCGGATAACACATATTGTAATTACGTGATAACAAATGATACGTGCCACTTGGATAAATTTCAAAGTGTTGCGTAAAGGCAATTCATCATTGTCGAGCTAGTCAATTTTATTTTGTAAGTTTATATTTTTCAAACGAGTTTTTGAATGTTTTCTACTAGTTCCACATTCTTTCTGTTCTTGGTAAAATACTGCCCTCAAGCCCTACTAGTTCCACATTCTTTCGGTTCCTGGTAAAATACTGCCATCAAGCCCTACTAGTTCCACATTCTTTTTGTTCCTGGTAAAATACCACCCTCAATCTGTACTAGTTCCACATTCTTTCTGTTCCTGGTAAAATACTGCCCTCAATCTGTACTAGTTGAACATTCTTTCTGTTCCTGGTAAAATACTGCCCTCAATCTGTACTAGTTCCACATTCTTTCTGTTCCTGGTAAAATACTGCCCTCAATCTGTACTAGTTGAACATTCTTTCTGTTCCTGGTAAAATACTGCCCTCAATCTGTACTAGTTCCACATTCTTTCTGTTCCTGGTAAAATACTGCCCTCAATCTGTACTAGTTGAACATTCTTTCTGTTCCTGGTAAAATACTGCCATCAAGCCCTACTAGTTCCACATTCTTTTTGTTCCTGGTAAAATACCACCCTCAATCTCTACTAGTTCCACATTCTTTCTGTTCCTGGTAAAATACTGCCCTCAATCTGTACTAGTTGAACATTCTTTCTGTTCCTGGTAAAATACTGCCCTCAATCACTACTAGTTCCCCATTCTTTGTGTTCCTGGTAAAATACTGCCCTCAATCTGTACTAGTTGAACATTCTTTCTGGTCCTGGTAAAATACTCCCCTCAATCTATACTAGTTCCACATTCTTTCTGTTCTTGGTAAAATACTCCCCTCAATCTCTACAAGTTCCCCGTTCTTTCTGGTCCTGGTAAAATAATGTCCTTAATACACGCTAACGTTCCAGCTGTTCTGTCGGGGTCAGGTTCTGTCTGTTCTATTTATGTTAATAGAAAATTTGTATATTAGTGGCGGTCCTCTTCCTTGAACACCCGAAGAAAGGTGTAAAACCAGCTAGAATACCTTGGGATTGCTTTTCTAATTCGATTACTTGTGAGGGATCATCCACACCATTATATTCTAGGAATCGTGCCTTACTATTTTTCGTTGTTTTAACACGGGAATGGAAATACCTTATACGTACATAGATTGTCTGTCTAGTTGCAAAGGACGTTATTCCTATTTCAACGTAACTGTATAACAAAATCTCGCTTCGTTCAGTAAAATTAAAACCAAAGTCGAGATCAATAAATTAACGGGTAGGTATATAAGAAACTTTTAAAAAACATGCTATGTAGGCCGATATTTTGTAGGGCTATAAATATAACGAAAAGGATTATCTGGCTTTGTCATTTATATACCTACAGTGGTTTTTCTATTCCACAATCTTTGTTTTATCTAAAGGTGTTTTTCTGTCTTTTATTACAAATCTGTAAAATCAACAAGTGCAAAATTAAATCTACTTTCTATCAACAGGATTCGAAGCTTCCTGTAGGTATTGAGTAGGAGTTTTGTGTAAATTGCCAACACCTCGAAACGGATGTCAGCTGTCGCTTCCGGAAGTACTTCAAGGAAAACATTATTTTGTTCCACTTTTTTACAAGTTTATTTCAGCGGCAACAATTTATTTCTTATAAACGACCGGATATCAACTCAACTAATCAAAAATTTTCATTAAGCTGTGCTCTTTCCCCTTTATTTATGCTGTTATACAGGGTGATTCAAAATGATTGAAACTTCGTGAAATATAGTACAATCGAAATGATTTTATTTTATACAACTTACTTGTCCAGTTTACGGAGTAGATTTTGTAATCGTCAAAAATCCGTCGTCGTACGTAAGCACATAGCTGCCACAAAAATTACTATCGTCAAAAATTTGGAATAGAGATGTACTTACAACGAATTACAAACTCCCAACCTTTATCAATACCTTTACTACCTACAACTTAATTTTCCCACACAAGAACGTTACAATGCACTCTCAATCCACCCCTACAATACACCCTTGTAGAGCTAAATCTCACCCTCCCTCTGAACGTACCGATCCTATAAAAAACTACTAACTTAGGATGTAAAATATCGTAGGAAGATTTCATAACCCAAAGAATCCTTGCGATCGTACAGTACGGTATCCAACGGTTCCAACGTACGTAATAAAGAACGTACGGTAGGCTCTAAAACAAAAAAGTTGATTATCGCCATCATGGTACTTACTCAGCCCCATCGTACAAAAAAAAATACAATCATATCCTTTAAATGTAAAGTTGGTATCCTAGGCCTTGTTGGATGTATTGGTAGATCCGCTATCTTATCCAGTAGGGTGAGTTTGTTTAAAACAGGTGTTACACGGGTTTTCTGAATATTGTAATTGTGTACATCATCATTACTTTCTTGAGCAACCACTCGCTACGCTCGTGTCGGTGATTCAGCCCTACCGGTTCTCGTAAATACACACACACATTTTCTTGGAGGTCAATAATTTCGCTATTTGTCATCGTAGAGATGTAAGGTTGGTATCATTGAAATCTGCAAATTTTAACCTAATTTAGTATGTAACAAGTTAAATAACACGAGATATTAACAAAAAATGTATTTCAAATGGTCGCCATTTTGACATTTGTTCTGAATTTCAATATGGTTCTATATGAGCACATTATAGTCTACACCTAATTTCATCTAGCCGGAACCGTTCAAGAAGACGATCGCCACTCGTAAACAATTTTCAGGTCTTTTCTATTATACGACCGCATGGCTCAAATTATTTTCTATACTAACAGAATGATAATAAAGTAGGTTTAATCACCTCAAGTAGGTTTTCTCACATGTCATGTTAGGTCTCACATGTGGCACAAGCAGGGACATGTTTGACTCTTACTTATGTGAATTTTTATGGCGGAAACACCATCAAGAAACTGATCTGTTCGATCAAATTATCAAAGATATTGTAGTATTTTGGCCACCAGAAGTGTAAAACATAACCTAACCTAACCTATCCTAACCTAACATAACCTAACCTAACCTAACCCAGACCTAACCAGAAGTGTAAAAGTCATAAAAACGTTCACATGCAATTAGTTTGTGTTAGTGTGTTTTTCTATTTTGTATGTATTTGTGTGTTTTGTGAAAAACAATAAAACCATTTATTTTATAGATGATTGTATCTTTTGAGGTGAGAAAACCTACTTTATTATCATTCTGTTAGTATAGAAAATAATTTGAGCCATGCGGTCGTATAATAGAAAAGACCCCAATTTTCTGTTGACATAAATAGAACAGACAGAACCTAACCTGACAGAATAGCTAAAACGTTGTTGGCGTGTATTATGTATGGACTTACCAGGAACAGAGAGAATTTGAAACCAGTAGAGATTTGTTAGATTCCTACATGCAGCGACGTAGGAACAAGGGTAAGGATTTGTTTGATAACATTTAGAAGGACATTAATTTATATTGGTCTCCAGAACAATAAATTGTGTATTCATGTCTTATATAGGTTAGGTTAGGAAACTTTCTGGGTGTCACTGTTTGAATAGCGGTCCTCTTCTTGAAGAGACCTCATGTTCCTTAGGGTACGAACAGAACAAGTGGGTCGCGGTGGAGGTGGAGATCGCGGTGGAAAGTCGCGTTCGATGTTGACAGCGACGACAGCACATAGCAAGGAGGTTACCTGCACTGCTCAGTCGAGCTAGGACCACTGTCAAGTGGAGTAGTTTGATGAAATTTGAATGACAAAAAGATTGTGCTTTTGCGATGTTGTGTGAGTCAAGTGTTGAAATGTCAGCCGTCACCAAGTGGCGGCTGATAGGTAATATACCCACAATACGGGAGTGAGCTGCACAATTGCTATCAGATCTTCCTTCATATTTAGCACTTGAAATTCAAAAATGAAATTATTACGCAAAAGAGATTATGGAAAGCAACTAGAGTACCCTAGCGCACGGAATGACAGACGCCAGACGTGTTCTATGCGAGCTAATATGGAGGGGGATGGCAACTTGGCCTTGAACCCATCAATCACAGGGAAGCATCCTTGTAGACCGCGCAGTAAGCATCCATGTAAAAAGAAACTCGTTTGATTTTCAAAAGCATCTATGTAAACCTCCTGGATGGCATCGCGCTAAACCTCCACCGCGACTTACCTGCTCTGTTCTCTTCCATTCACTACAATATGTTTGTTTTACATTGATGTCGACATCGACCGTGTCTTAACTAGTAGCATCCACCGCGACCCACTTTTTCTGTTCGTACCCTAACTGAAAATGTGTGTCCGCTTTAGTCCTTGCGTACAAACAACGACAGCGGGCATGTCGAAATTCACTTTTTCGCTTTCCTGAGGCTGAATTTACGACCAACCCTCTACCTAGGTAGGTAGATATACCATTTTAAAAATATTTTGTGTGATTTTTAAATGATCCAACAATTTATTTAAGGAATAAAATGATTTAAACCTTGTTGTAAGACCATAAGTAGGCTACTGTATGGGTCTTTCCTCAATCATTTGAAGCCATTATGTGGTTTCTGCGTACATGTATTCAAGTTGTTACATAGATGATTTACAAACTCTTTATCTGTAATCGCGTCAGTAAAGTAGGAACTAGATATATTGCAATTTGTGTAAACAAAGATAATGATGACTGTTGGTGTTGCCTTGAACCAGTTGCAACAGCAGGTGTATCGCGAATTGCGTCGCTTCGTTGCCAAACTAACAGTATCGCTGATATTAAATCTCTGTTTAGAGTTCAAAATAGTTTTTGTTTGACGGTTATGTGTGTTAACCTTGACAATTAGTTAAAATATTATTAATTTAGCTTTTTTTAAGAAACCCTTTAAAGTTTGAATCTGGTAACCTGACTGACAACAGCTGAAACGTTGTTGGAGTGTTTAAGGACTTGAGGTGCCGTAGGAACAAGGAGATCTGTTTGACACCATCTAGAAGTAAATTATATTGGGTTCCAGAACAATAAAGTGTCTATTCGTATAGTATTATGTATAAAGTAGGTTAGGTTAGGTTTTCACTGTTTGAGTGGTGGTCCTCTTTTTATTTCTTATGTTACTGTTTTTGAAATATTTAAAGATTCCATCAGTTCATTGTTTTATTGGGGTCGTTGTAAAATTAACAATAACAATGAAGCTGCAAGTGATGAAGTTAACAGTGTTTAGATTTGTTGTTTGTTTGTTTTTTTATCGTGACCAATTTTTCTATTAACAGTTTGGTATATTTTGTCTGTGTTCAAACTCCACAAATCATTAAAATTCTGTGAATTTAGCTTTAGTTGATTTTGAGTAACTTTTAAAGTCTGCAGTTATTCAGTTACACTTTTAAATACAAAAATTATGAAAATCAGTTGGACGGTTTTTTGAAATATGCTGCTTTTAAAGAATTGCATCTATAGGATGTACAGGATATTCAGGAACTCTTGAAACGCTTTGTAGGATTCTTGGATCGAGACAATCATAAAATGTTGTAGAAAGATCTGACTTTAAATAAAAGTAAGAACAATCGTGTACAGTATTTAAAAGGCTAAAATATTTCACTATTTACATTTAAAGAAGTAACTGATTTCAGCATTTAAATGGCCGTCATTTTGAAACTGTCGAGTTAAAATATAGTCGAAAAATTTCGTGTAAAATTCTTTATATCAATATCTCATTTTGGTGTTACCGTATCTTAATTTTTAAAAACACTAAATGGCGGACAGGTAGAAAACAAATCATTTCGGACAAATGTTTCATCTGTATTATTATGATTGTCTGGAATGAAGAAAAATTCTACAGGCAGTTCTGAAACACCCTGTATAATGAATATAAATATTTTGATCAAATTTGACTTTCGTGAGTTAGAGCTTAGCATCCCGAGGGGGTCTACCTGGATCTACACCTCTTTTTGGGTTAGATTCCTTTCTTTTACCGTTCCTATCCGGTCTTTCATCACCAACTCATCTTATTTTCGACCCTGACGCTATTAGAGTATTCGAGGACTAAGGGTCTTTATTTTATTTTCCTCTTTTTTCAATAAGGCGATGATGACCGAGAGGTTTTTTCGCCTTTAAACAACAAGGGGGGAAAAATTATCAAATTTACCTAAACCGTAGCTTCTAAGGACTTAAAATGTATTGGTCCTCATCAACTCAAAACAATTCACTTAAGTGGTTGTTTAATTATACGAACAATTAAGTCCGTGAGTTATTTACGCCCTAAGATACCAAAATAATCGTTTCAGCCGCCCACGGATCATCCATTTTACCTGATAACTTCGGGGAAATGGTGAACATTTTTGTTTAGGATTTAAGAGGCTACGGTTTAGCAAAATATTTGAAAATTCTGAATTATCTGGAGCTTCCTCCCTTATATTTTAAGCTTGATTTGTATTTGTTATTGTATATGTGAAAAAATTTATACCCCCCCCCCCCCCCAGATGTAAAACATTCCCTTGTAAAGTTTGAAGAGGGAGGTGCCGGTGTTATCAAATAGAACGCAAACGCGTTATATCATCGCTCTTAGGTCTAATCAAAGCGCATCCAACGCCGAGTGCAAACATAGACTGAGAGAGATACAGAAGTGGCGGCAAGCACGGCACAAGAGGGACACCATACTCTGATAGTCACACGAGATACTGTGCCATTGAAGTTCTGCTTCTGTCAGGATGTTTTTATACGCCGACATTATAGGACGCGAATTTCCTCGACCGATCGTTTTTGCCGACATTAACCTTTGCATCGATGTATGCAAATCGCCAGAACTGACAAAACACTGCCACTATTTTTTTTTCCCCATTCATATTAATGTAGTTTACATGCTAATTGTGACTAAAATTTTATAAAATTCCATGAATTATTGTAATTTTTAGGTTATATTTTTAACGATTTAACTGAATGTTAAAAAAAATAAAAATAAAATAAAATAAAATTTAAAAAATGGATTGTTAAGTATATCAAAGTGTTGTTAATTTTAACAAGTAAGGACATAACCCTAGAATTGCATTGTTGTATGTTTATTTATCCTGAAATAACAAAACTTTTTGATCACCCTGTATAAATTGTAGAAAATGCGTCACTAGCAAATGCGTATTTTAAAACTGGACAATATTATCGATAGTATGAATTATTTTTTATTTACAGGTGAAAAGAAGTCCACAAAAACTGATATTTTTGACATTTTGAAAACAATTTTTGGAGGTCTTTTTGTTAATGTACTTGTGCAACGATTCGTACGATGAGTAGGTTCAAATTTACATTTAGGTTCAAAGTGATCTTACATATAAAATTGAAAAAAAAAAAATCAGATTTTAAAGGTTAAAAGAATCAAACTTTGTTCATCTGGTTAATTTAATTTATATAAACTGCTGTTTACCGTGATGAGATATATGCTTCTGAAGATGTAATCTATCTGAAACGTGCCAATACGTAGTTATATGACGAAGCTGGGACAGATACATATACTTACAAATATCAATAATTGTTACTTTATTTTACGTTTAGTTGACAGTGGACAAAATGCATTAACTGTTCAAATCAAATTTTACTTTCATAACTACTAGCCATAATTATAGTGTCACATAAACTTAGGTTCACTTTTTTAAGATATTTTATTATTTGTTATTTTTTTTTGTTTTCCAGAATATATACAATTTGTCCAGATATGTAACACCTCCACCCCCTCATTAACTAATTTGGTTTTATGTATTTTTTATTTAAATTATAATAATTTTAATTACGCAGAAGACTATAAGAGGATATTGAGGAAAGGTTAGGTTAGGTTTTCTACTTTCTATAATCATTTCACTCTCATTTAGCCACCTTTAACTGATAATTCCAATTGAAACACAGATCGGGCTGTTGAAACTTGCCCGGAATGGCTATGTAGACTATGTAACCCCCCCCCCTCCTTAACCAAGTTGGTGTTCTATATTTTTTTATTTAAATTATAATAATTTTAATTACGCAGAAGACTATAAGAGGATATTGAGGAAAGGTTAGGTTAGGTTTTCTACTTTCTATAATCATTTCACTCTCATTTAGCCACCTTTAACTGATAATTTCAATTGAAACACAGATCGGGCTGTGAAACTTGCCCGGAATGACTATGTAGACTATGTAACCCCCCCCCCCTCCTTAACCAAGTTGGTGTTCTATATTTTTTTATTTAAATTATAATAATTTTAATTACGCAGAAGACTATAAGAGGATATTGAGGAAAGGTTAGGTTAGGTTTTCTACTTTCTATAATCATTTCACTCTCATTTAGCCACCTTTAACTGATAATTTCAATTGAAACACAGATCGGGCTGTGAAACTTGCCCGGAATGACTATGTAGACTATGTAACCCCCCCCCCCTCCTTAACCAAGTTGGTGTTCTATATTTTTTTATTTAAATTATAATAATTTTAATTACGCAGAAGACTATAAGAGGATATTGAGGAAAGGTTAGGTTAGGTTTTCTACTTTCTAAAATCATTTCACTCACATTTAGCCACCTTAAGTGATAATTCCAATTGAAACACAGATCGGGCTGTTGAAACTTGCCCGGAATGGCTATGTAGACTATGCACAACCCCCCCCCCTCATTAACCAAGTTGGTGTTCTATATTTTTTTATTTAAATTTAATTAATTAAAAATTTTAATTAGGCGAAAGACTAAACATTGGATAGGATAGTGGGGAACGGTTGAGGGTTAGGGTAGGTTTTACAATTTCTAAAATACTCACACGCCACCTTTACCTGGTAATTCCAAGTGAATTACAGGTCGGGTTGTGAAATTTGTAGACTATGTAGAAAAACACCCCCCCCCTCCAGATTTAACCAAGTTGGATATTTTAAATTTTAAATAGGCGGTACACTATAAAAATATAATAGGATAGTGGGAAAGAGTTAGGTTAGGTTAGGTTACACACTTTCTAAAATATTCCCACCTAGTTACACCTAACCCCACCTTAAATATTCCCACCTTATTTGCTGGAAGAGTTACATTTAAGTGTCATACAATTTAATTTATGTTGTGCGAAGAAGTACATAAGAACGAATTAGGAAAGTTGCTCGAAATGGAACAATAATATTACTTTATTCGAAAAAAAAATCTAAAATTCCATCCTTGGAACCGTTGAATATTTTTACATAATAATATGTGATCGAATTTCTTTTGAAATAATTCTCAGATAGCGGTGTTGGATTGCAGGTGACAGTAGTTTCTTTAATAAAAGCGGAAATGCATTTGAGGGGGTGCTTCTATTTAACAATAGAGATTTCACCCCCTCTTAGCATCTGTCTCGTAACCTCCCTTAACAGCTGGAGTATATTAAGAAGGTAAAGGAATCTTTTTAGATCTCACGTAACTGTTACGAAATGTCGTGGCAGTGAAAATACCAAATACGAGTATGTTTAATTTAGTAAACTTTCAAATTTCCCAAAGGTTACCGGTAATTGAAATAGGTTTGACCGGTTTTAAAAATAATCAAATGCATTGGGTGACATTTTCCCGTAGTGTGACGCTAGCACGTTCCAAGCGAATCGTAGAATACCCTCAGTGCACCTGAACAGAAAAACAAGAACTTTATAGAAGTCTTGATGTCTTCCATTTGTTTCCTTGTTGTTTAGTGGCGTTAACCATTGGTCATCATTGACTTATAAAGGAACGACCCCTAGCCCACTCGAATACTCTATAATAGCGTCAGTATTAGAAGAGAACAAGGGACCAGATAGGTAGGATCGGAGAAAATCAAAGACTAGGTTAGGTTGTTAAGGGTTTCGGGATGGCCACGCCCGTACTCGCTATAGGGAGCCCCTGAGGGTTTGTACATAACCAAACGTACTGACTGTAAAAAATTGTATAAATTAACAGATTAAAAATGATATTGTAACGCAGACGCAGATACAGGACAAAAATAGAAGCGTGCACGCAAATGTCGCGTCTTTCAATTTCAACTTCCATCCAAATCTGATAGTGAAAATAATCCTCTCGGTCATCATCGTCTTATAAAAAATTTAAAAGAAGATCTTTAACCCTCGATTACTTCATCAGGGTCGGAACAGAACAAGTGTTAGTCAAGAGCAATGACTACATAAATACTATAAGACACGACATAGGATAGGGAAATAGTCTACGCTTTACGGGTGCTGTTCGTCACAAGTTTGACACACAGCTATCAGAAAGCGCTAGCAGCAGGTGCTTGACTGTACGCATCCCACTTGGTTGAGACTGTACAACTGTTGACCTCTCTCTCACAAACCTTCTAACTTACTTCCGTCAGCATAGTCAGTGTTGTCAGTTCGTGCGCTGAGATAAGCGATTCTCGACCTTCCCTCGCATCTCTGGTCCCATATGTGGCATCAGTGCGTTTTTTCTTACCCGCATGAAACATTGTTTGACCGTAGAGCCACCTAGCGCCAGTCACATCAACTTCAGATTCTCTAGCAGAGCGACCTAGCGGGTATTGGTCAACTCAAGAATAAGCGTAGAATATTTAACATGGCCATGTCGTGTCTTATAGTATTTATGTAGTCATTGGTCAAGAGAGACCTGATAGGAGAGGGATTTAACCCCAGAATAGATGAACAGAAGGTGTAGATCCAGCTAGGATTCTGAGGATGTTAAATGGGGAACTCGCCGGTTTTTAGTTGAACTAAGAAATTACAATTTTTTGTTTTGTTTTTTTAAATTTTGAGCACTACAGAAGTAAAAGATAAGAAATACGATGCAGTATGTAAAGTGGAGACTATCGAAATTTTATGAAACAATACACTAACGTTCAGATATCCATCTATTTTATTTTTGATTTAAGATTTTGTTTATTTTACAACATATTTTTGACGATTATTTCTGTGTTATACAAATTAATTTATTAACAATGAGCTATCAAACATAGATAATGGAACGGTTATTTCTTTAATTTCGTGTAGATTAAAAAAAAAGGTCAGAATTTGGTCATCGACCTCCAAAGGTCAAAAGTTTAATTTAAAAAAATCTTTTTTTTTTTAAACAAGAAATAACCAACTTTTGTATATTTACAGCGTTGATTAGAAATGACAAATTCAAGATTAGATGAGGTGGCTTTTATCAAACTACTGGAGTTTCTTTGGGGGGAGAAATAATGATGAAGTATACTCGAAAATTGCACTAAATATCTATAAAAAAAAGTGTCTCTAAAAATTTCGTATTGGAAACTGTTTAAAAGAGATACAATTTAACTATATTCGCAATAGTAAGTGATTTCAGTGGAAGATTTACAGCTCAAATATGCGTTCCAATTTTCAAATAAATCAAAATTTAAGTTAGCGGGTAACTTTGAAATTATTAAAATGTACCTGAAGGCTGTATTAATTTTCTTGTCCCTCTCCCTCAAAAATTACGATTTGTCACATTGGTAAGCAATATAGTGAAAGCGGACGTGAGGAGCTTTCAACTTGTTTATGTAAGTTAGATTAGATCTCTCTCTTTCATCTGACTAACTTTTGTTATCTTCCTAACGCTATTGGAGTATTCCGGAGTTAATTCCAAACCCTCGCCTCTCAAGAAAATGTGATATACGAATAGCAAGGAGTTACCAACATACCTAGCAGCGTGTGGAGGCCTTGTACCGCTTCGAGGCCCGTCAGGACCGAGACACTGACACAAGCGAAGCGAGTGGAGACAGTGGAAACTTCTTGATCTACATTACTTTATTAAAAAAAAGTAGAAGACCCCCTTGCCGGTAATTGTGTACTATACGGACCCCTCTTTATTTGTAAGCTCAAACCTCGATACACCTGTTGCTACAGTATTACCATAACAAATAGAAATAACATAACTGCGACTTTCATTCGCCCCTTTGAAGCCATTCATCCTGTCTAAAACCGCGCCACTACGAGGTCAGTGCAACTGCAACACTCTTACGAGAATCATTGTTTGTATTTAATAGCGGTAGGGTTCGTGTTGTTATTTTCGTGATTTATTAACATATTTTGGTTTTAAATTAAATAATTCGTACGTTTATTTGAATATTTATCCGACTAACCTAACCTATTCGAGTTTTTGATAAAAATGTAGATCAGATTTATGGTAGAATCATCACAGTAGGTTAGGTTACCCAACCTAACCTATTTGTGGGTATAAATACTAAAATTGTAGTATTATTTTAGTTACTGTTTGGTGTACAAAAAAAAGGACGTTTGTATAATACACAAGTACCTCTAGCCCTACGTGAAAAAAAAATGTGTAAATCCAGCTAGTCTCTCGGGATTAACAAGACTTTTCAATATACACACAACAACGAGGCCCATTAACGAGGTTTGGACATTATGTGAAAAACTTTTTTAAACAAACTGACCGTACTGGATAAGATACCTTGGTCTACCAATACAATTTAGCATTTCCTGCAAGGCCTAAAGCACGAACTTTTTGGCATTTAATTTAGAAGATCTGTTTATATTACATTTTGTGATGAGGGTAAGTACCAAGATGGCGAATTTCGATTTGTTTTCGACATTATAAACGCAAGCTGTGTGTAACTATCTTTACTCCACAGGTTCCCTTACACCACATACTTGTGGTCTCCACAAGGATTTGATATTCGCGTGTTTATTCCCCCTACATAAGGGGTGTTCCAATCTGTTTGCATAATGTCATCAGTCACTCTCAAACGCACATAATTCTAACTAGTTGCCCATAATTGGATATTTCCGTTTCCGTTAGTTGACGTGTTCGCTTGACCGTGCGTGTGCGTGCGTGATCATCGATCTGTCTTTGTTTTAAAGCTCATCTTCATCTTTTTATGTCTTACAACCTACTTCTTAACTCTCTTCTGATTTCATGCCTTGTATTATTGAAGCGTTACAGATTTGATCTATTAGGAGTGCAGGATTCTCACGCATTTTTATACAAAATATTTGTTTTAAAAGTTATAACTGGGGGGGGGGGGTTGATTTATAGGAAAGTGCCCTCAACTTTGTGATGATTTTTGTATGAAAAAGATATACTTAAATACCCCCCCCCCCCCCAACGTAATCATAAATCCCAATTTCGGAGATTATCAATCAAATCGTGAAAATGAAATAAGCTGTCATTGAAATTATGAGTTGTTGGTTAAAACATTCAGTCATCATCACCTTATAAAAAAAAAATAAAAAAAATAAAAAATAAAATAAAAATAAAAAAAAATAATAAGGAAGAAAGAGTATGAAGTAGACACCTACCCATCTAATACTCTAATAGCGTCAGTGTCGTAAGAGAACAATAGTTGGTCAAAAGATACCACATTTTGAAAGATGAAAGAGGGGGATCTCACCCAAGACTACATGGGGAAAGGTATAGATTCAATTACAGTCCCACCGGGTGGAAACCAGTGGAAAGTCTTAAAGCGTAAATTATATTTGATTGAATTCAGGTTTCTAAAGACATCGGTTATGCTTCGTATCGTTTTTAGATACATTTTCTAGTAAAGAATGTGTCTTCACGTCACACGACACAAACATTTTTAGATGGAATAAAACTCGAACACAAGATGTCACAAAATTACGTTTACTTAATCAAACGCGTTTCAACGACAAAGTCGCCATCCTCAGTGATACATGAGCTACAATAACTAAACCGTAACTTACTATTTATTATAACTATAGTTTAGGTATTGTAGTTCATGTATCACTGAGGATGGCGACTTTGTCGTTGAAACGCGCGTTTGATTTACTTTATTTACACACACATTTGATCTAAAAATTACCAACAAACTTGGATACAAATTTGTTTAGATTGTTCAAACACTTACAACTAGTTGTAGATTAAAATTAAAAAATCAAGTTTGACATGAATCAATGCAGAATGAAACAAGGGGGATTGGTTAATTTTAGATTTAACCTCCAAACTCGAGTGTCCATACTTTTGTAACTAAAGCACGTTTGTGTGTAAACAAACAATTTCTTTTATTTTGTTTTCCAGAATCCCTTCTCAAAGTTTGACCTACTTATTAGACATCCTGTGTAGAATAAATAATATCGGCCCAAAAATAGATCCTAGTGGAACAACGTAATTTAGATAAGTTGGGTTGGAATTTGTAATATAAATAATTTTAGAGATATTTAATTTAGCATCGTACGTTTTTAATAAACGCCAATAATGGAATCTCAATTCGTTCCGGATTTACGTCGTTTTGGAAAACGAAGCATTACTTTAAAATGTTTATAGAAACTCTTATTTAATTTGATGTCAGAATCAACTCCCAAAGTTTGACAGACTGATTGTGAAACAACTTCGTTTGTTGCTTAAAAAGTTGTTATTATTTTATAACAATACTTGCTCAAACAGAAGGAACAAATTCTTGGCGACGTTTCAAAGAATATTTTTACTCTCTGAAATTGTCCTTGAAATTCCATAGTCCGTCTTTTGTAAAGTGGATGCTGTTTAAACATTAAACCCCTAATATACTTAGGGTTCAAATATTGCCATGTCCCTTAAGAAAACGTCAGTTTTACATTGAGTACGGGTTTCCGAGGAACCTATCTGGATTTACATCTTTTACATGTAATATTGGGTTAGATCCCTCTCTTTCATTTCCTAACACGTTTTTCTTGAACATCTCTTGTTTCGACTCTGACGTTTTTACATTATTTGAGACGGTAGGGTTCTTTATTTTTATGATGTTTTTCTGCCTTTTTTTTTTATAAGGCAATTATGACAGAGATTTCTTGCCTTTACAACAAAAAAAGTCAGAAATTATGAAATATGCACAGATTCTACTCCTTGGGGGTGAACTGAAATAATTTTAGAACTTACAGTAAATGTAAACGCCTTTTTAACTATTTTTTCTAAAACCCTTCCGAGCTAATTTTGAGCAATTATGTAGTCTAATGACCCAATTCTTGTTTTGTTTTTACGATGACTGACTAACCGGCAATTTTGAAGTTGGCGATGAATACATTTTTTGGGCCCTTTGAGGTTACATTGAGCACAATTTTATCAAAATTGTTATCGCCGATTTTTAGGATATCGTATTTCTTTTTATTTTTTGTAGGTATGGCGTCTTGGGTTAGATCCCTCTCTTTCATGACGTTTTACACTATTTGAGGGGGTGGGTTTTTTTTATTTTAAGATTTTTTCTTCTTTTTTTTTAAAGGAGATGATGTCCGAGAAGTGTTTCGCCTCTAAAAGAAGAAGAGGGGGGAATGTGAGAGAATATAAAATGTGCACTGATTCTATACCTTGGGGTAAATTGGAATAATTTCACAGAGGTTATTGTAAAATGTAAACGCCTTTATCTAATTTTTTCTCAAATCAGGCCGTGTTGATTTTGAGCAATTATACACTCGTAATTCTTGTTTTGTTTTTTCACGATGACTGTCGAACTGACAATTTTAGAGAGATCAATACATTGAGCACAATTTTATCAAAATAGTTTTCGCCGATTTTTAGGATATTGTATTTCTTTTCCTTTTTTGTAGAAATGACCAACATATTTCCAAATATCCCGGGTTTGGACATAGACGATAGAGAGACAGATATTACTCCCAAACAACCATTTTTTTTTTTGCTCAGATTAAAAACTGATATCTCAGCAAAAAGTCTCCACAACTCCACAATGCTTCACGTGTATGTGAGAAAATAACAATTGGTAGTTTTAGTTTGTTAAAAGACTTTTCAATTGAGTTTTTCATATTTGACGTCAAACAACATAATAGTGTCTCAACAGTTGTATTTGTGTAGAAATGCTTGTTTCACTGTATCTGTGATGTAAACATGAACAAAATCTTGAGGTGTGGCGTGAGGCAATGTAACATAGTGTTTACGCGTTATTTCCGGTGGAATCCTAAAACGGTGTCATTTCCGACGGTTTTCAAGTAGAAGGAGTTGACCTGTATCATTTCCGACGGTTTTAAGCTGGAAGGAGTTGACCTGTATCATTTCCGACGGTTTTAAGCTGGAAGGAGTTGACCTGTATCATTTCCGACGGTTTTCAGGTAGAAGGAGTTGACCTGTATCATTTCCGACGGTTTTAAGCTGGAAGGAGTTGACCTGTATCATTTCCGACGGTTTTAAGCTGGAAGGAGTTGACCTGTAGATCATTTCCGACGGTTTTAAGCTGGAAGGAGTTGACCTGTATCATTTCTGACGGTTTAAGCTGGAAGGAGTTGACCTGTATCATTTCCGACGGTTTTAAGCTGGAAGGAGTTGACCTGTATCATTTCCGACGGTTTTCAGGTAGAAGGAGTTGACCTGTATCATTTCCGACGGTTTTAAGGTAGAAGGATTTGACCTGTATCATTTCCGACGGTTTTAAGCTGGAAGGAGTTGACCTGTATCATTTCCGACGGTTTTAAGCTGGAAGGAGTTGACCTGTATCATTCCCGACGGTTTTCAGGTAGAAGGAGTTGACCTGTATCATTTCCGACGGTTTTAAGCTGGAAGGAGTTGACCTGTATCATTTCCGACGGTTTTAAGCTGGAAGGAGTTGACCTGTATTATTTCCGACGGTTTTAGGTCCCCTAATATTTGATCTACACGTAGTCTCCAGTGTACGGGACATAGGAACGCGTCTTCTATTGTATAAAGTATTGTTCCATAGAATCATAGACAAGTAATAAGTTGTGGAAAGTTGTTTAGGCATCTTTGTTACATAATTTGGGTCTTTTTTAGAAGAGCCCCGCCACTTCTATTAAGTGATCTTATTAAGTTCATTAAAACGTACGAAAGGTTTAGCCAGGTTATTATATATATATATATAGCAATCTGACCAAACCTGTCGTGACTTGAAATAGCGATCTAGCTTAATCATTGTTTAATGGCGTAAACGAAACAAAAAATAATAAGATCACTTAATAGAAGTAGCGGGGCTCTTCTAAAAAAGACCCCATAATTTGATTTGTAATAAGATCTTGTGTTTTGATTTTACTCTTAACTTTTGGATTTTTTTAAAGCGGGAAAAAAGAGAGCATAATTATCTAAAAACCCTTTTCCGGGACAATTTTTTTGATTGTATACTTTAGGGTATTTTTCAGTAACTTTCCCCTCCTTTTTGGACTTATTCGTACGACCCGTATCTCAAAAATACGTTAAAAAAACAAAAAAACGACAAAATAAAAAGAACTTCCGTGCCAATATATAAAAAAATCTCTTCCGAGTCTTGACATTTTTAACTCCTCTGAATTTCTTCACATTTTGTTGATAATTATTATATTCACTTCTCCCTTTTTTATTTTTATCGAAAACATTACAGGAGTAAACATGTCTTGTTTTTGCCCAAATTACCTTAAAAACCCTTTAAAAAACTTCCTCAATATTTTCTGATTTGACTGTACTAAATGACATTGAAGTTTCTGAATCTATTATTCAAATTATTCGTATACATAAATAAAGCGAAATGTCGGAATAAATTAAAAATAATATGAGAATGAGCGTTCCGATAACAGACCATAAATATTTGGCGAACGCGATGTTTTGTCATTTGGACAGTGGATGATCGACAGAATGGAACGTACCAAATAGGGATGTAGGAAGAATGGAATAGGCCTTTACACGTGTGAAGAAGTCTGGCTCGTCTATGCCGTCCTGCTGCCAGCCTGCCTGCGTAGAGATCAATACCGAAAAGTTGGGTGGGGACCGTTATGAAGCGGACTGTACCGTAGAAGGGAGGGAGGGGGGGACACTCAGCTTCCTCGCCTCTTTTCTTTCTTCCCTACTCTTTTTATTGAGAGACTTTCTTTCACCGAAGGGTTAACTTCTCCCTCACAGCCAAAAGATCTTCAAAGTTATAACAATGCTTTTTATATATAGACTCGGTTCTTTGTTATAAAATGCAACATATGCTGGTGACGGGAAACACCTGGTGGACTCTGGTGAGGTTTTAACTGTTTACTTTCTCCTGTAACTTCGTGGGAACGACTCGCTGATATTCTTTTTGCTTTTAATCTCTGTTTAATTTGCATTTACGAGACGTAGCGTTTGAGTAATAGATTGATCAGAGAGTGAACAATGATAGTTATTTAAAATAGGGGATTGATCACAGAGTGGGAAATGATAGTTCAATAAATTAATTGAAGAACCTTTGCCTACTCTATACATCTTGAGGGAAGACATCTGAGCTTAAATTAGGGCAAATTTATATTAGGTAACAATAAATATAGAAAACCCAAAATTACCCAAACTAAAAAAAAAAAAAGTGTAATTTTCTATTATGTATATTATAGTGAAGAGAATATTGTATAATGTTTAAATTTCATAGAAATACTTTATTGTATTAGGTTTAAAATCTCGATTTAAAAAAAAAAAAGTGTTTTGGGGAAGATGTCTGTTGCAGTGAGTGTCACAACCCCCAAACGAGTGAACCAATTTTAATAAAATTTCTATGGATAAATTTTGAGTTTTTAGAAACTTTTTTCTGCCGTAAACTTGGAAGGTGAGACCAAATTTAAAATTGGATGGAAAGACGTAAAACCAAAACAGGATTTTCTCGTGCTTTACCACCAAAACAAAACGTATTGGTCGCCTGTATCCTAAAATTTCCGCTTCTGTAGTTATCAAGTGAAAAATGAACTGTAAGGAGCGTTGAAAAAAGTTGGATAATCTCAAAATCAACTAAATTATTTTGTTTCAATTTTTGTAAAATGTCAATGTTTATAAACTCAAACTGATTTGTTTAGTAAAATAGTACTACAGTTCGCGAGTAATTATTATTTGGAAAAAAAAACTTTAATCTACCCGATATTGGTTATGATTTATTTCGAAATATTTGAAAATATGATCCATATAGACTACTAACTTTGATAAAAATCTATTCAATCTTTGGGCTCTGCACAGATGACGCATAACCTTCCACTTTTTTTGTGTGTTCAGGTTGTTTTCCTAACTTTTGTTTATATACTATAAGCAATGACTACATAAATACTATAAGACACGACATGGCCATGTTAAATATTCTACGCTTATTCTTGAGTTGTCCAATACCCGCTAGGTCGCTCTGCTAGAGAATCTGAAGTTGATGTGACTGGCGCTAGGTGGCTCTACGGTCAAACAATGTTTCAGGCGGGTTAGAGAAAACGCACTGATGCCACATATGGGACCAGAGATGCGAGGGAAGGTCGAGAATCGCTTATCTCAGCGCACGAACTGACAACACTGACTATGCTGACGGAAGTAACTGAGAAGGTTTGTGAGAGAGAGGTCAACAGTTGTACAGTCTCAACCAAGTGGGATGCGTACAGTCAAGCACCTGCTGCTAGCGCTTTCTGATAGCTGTGTGTCAAACTTGTGACGAACAGCACCCGTAAAGCGTAGACTATTTCCCTATCCTATGTCGTGTCTTATAGTATTTATGTAGTCATTGATATAAGTCATAATTTGTGGTTATCTGCTATAAGACAACGCAACATTTCGATTTTCTCTAAATCAGTTTTTTAAATCAAATTTTTCTTAAAGTTGTTCGCTGTTTCCCTCAAAAATGAGTCGAAGAAGGTAACATAAGTTGTTTGGATGGAATTTTAAGGTTTAAAAGCCAAACTAGCATGTCGAACGGCATGTAAATGAAAATTATTTTCTCGAGTATATGGTAAATTCCAAAATGGCAATATTGATCACCAAGTCTTTATCTTTGTTTTGTGCAATAAGGTTGTACTTTTTATTTATAAGCAACTTAAAACCGTGTAAGCGGCGTTCAACATTTCCCCCTTTAAAAAACGTACTATCGCAATAAATTAGTTACTATTGTAAAGCTAATGTTCCAAACTTTCATATTCATGTAAACAAAAGTTTATAAAACGTAATAAATCTCTAAAGTTAGTGTCTCCTGCTACTGTATAACACGTAAATATTATTTGTAGAAGTAGAAGACAAAATGAGCCACTTTTGTTTATTTTTTACAAGTCCACATTTATGATCTATCAACCCACATTCCAACTATTTTTCTTCCCTTCCTTTTTCGTTCTATGCCTTCCAAATTATTTTATTAGTCTACATATATGAATTCTAACCACCTTTCTCTGAAAAAATTGTATATTATAAGTTTTGGTTTTGTATTAAAATAACTTTTATTGGTGAATTTTTTTATAATAGGTCTAACTTTGTAGCTATTTTGAATTTTTTTCATAAAAATTGGTTTTGTTTAATTCAAAATTTGTAACTTCATATATTTTTGTACACAACTACATTATAAAACTTTTTAATATTTTGAAAAAAATTACAAACATGTTGTACAGTATATAAATACTTGTAGCGTTTTGCCTTCGATTACTGCACAATTTTGTATTCTTGACGTACTAACTCCAAAATTTTACATCTAAATTTTGTTTGTATTACATTAATAAATTCTATGCATCATTAAAAAAAAAAGTTGGGTTTTGGATAAAATAAGTATATTTGTTGAATTGTTTAAAAAAACGATTGAAATATACACAAAATGACCTGCCATTCTGGGAAATTTTACAGCGCAGTTCTTTTCATTCTCAGATCTCTACAAATTATTTTAAGTTTAAACTTTTTTGAGGTTAGGGGAGAAAATTTTTATAGTTAACTTTTGTGGGGCACAACTCGAATGAGAAAAATGAAAAATATACAAAACTGAAGGATTAACATGGTTAGACATTTTGTAAACTGAAAAAAATATACTTTTCTCAATTACTTTTGAAAAGTTAAATTGTAAATTTTTAAAAATACGTGAAGCTAGTTGGTAAGTTTAACGCTGTTTTTACAGAAATGTACTAAATTTGAATCTTATTTTTAAAACAAAATTTGTAACTAATATGGAAACATTAGTTTCAGAATGGGGTACACACTAAATCATTTTCTAAATATTTATAATTTGATTTTATCCCTAAGTTTATCTAGAAGCAGTAGGGCTATATAAATTAATAAATCACAAAAATTGTAATCAATAAAGTGGCAAAAATGTATTTTTTTTTTAAATTGAACATTCAATTTCCGTCATGCATCAAAGAAGTAGTCAAACAAGACATGTTTGTTCTGTCTCCCCTCCCCCCTCCCGTTCTATCACAAGAAACACTTCGTTATAAAAGTTATCAAAAGACAAAAACACTCCATTAAAGCGTGTAAAGACTATATTTCTATAAGAGTGAACCTCACATTTAAACAGAAGAGAAAGTAAATGGGATGAGTGAGGTCTAATGTGACTCATTTACACTTTCAACTGTATTGTGAAATAAAAATGTTGTGGCAAAATAATTCCTAGACATTTTGGAAAATAAAGATGAAGTCCAATCAACTTAGGATATTTCCAGGAGGGGTTGAAATAAAAATGTAATTGGAAGAATCGCTTCTCGAGTCTACACAAAATTGGAAATAAAAATGTAATTGGAAGAATCGCTTCTCGAGTCTACACAAAATTGGAAATAAAAATGTAATTGGAAGAATCGCTTCTCGAGTCTACACAAAATTGGAAATAAAAACGTAATTGGAAGAATCGCTTGTTTAAATAGCAAAGAGTGAAAAGTATGATATAGATAAAGGTTTATTTTATATTTGAAATTGTTGTCATTTTGTTTTCGAAAAACGCGTAGGCTATTTCCGATTTAAAATATGTATACGTGCAAATTATATTTCAATAAAAATACATTAACACCATTTTTATAGTGCATATCATTTTATTTTTTAAAGAAAAACAGTTCGTAATTTCGAAAGAAAGAAAGAAGAAGAAAAAAAGAAAAAACTGTGCCTTAGGTCAAACTACACGTACAGATTTTTAGAAAACGTTTTTTCACATTAAGGTTTTGTCAGTTTTTAGAGTTATCCCTAAATATCTGATCAGGATAATAGCCATTTTTCTTTCTTCCAGAGACGTGGAGTAAATCAGATTTTTTATTTTAATTTTATACCTAAATGGCTTTTATTAATTTATTATTATTATTTTTTTTTTTTACAATCTTATATTTCCTTTTTAAGCATTTTCAAACTGCTATATATTGGAATTTCGTATTTTTGTCCAAATCATCTAAAAAAATTCTGGGTATTTTCCCCACTCTTTTAATATGAAAACCAAATGGAAACAATGGTATTGTAATCATTTCGGGGGTTAATTTTTTGTTTTCTCTGAGTTACATTTAGATTATTTCGCAGTAATTTCACAGTATAATTTTGAAATTTTATTGCCAAAAAAGGGGACAATTTTACTGGACTAATGAAATAGAATCAGTAGAAACCACTTAATTAAATGTATATAAGTGTGGCTTCGAGATTTGTTGTGTGAGTAAATCTCTTTCCTATCTACAAATGAATTAAAAAAAAAAAAAAAAAAAAAAAAACTATGTATGACATTCAGGGTCTTCTCTTAAATGTCAAAACTATCACAAACATTTTCTTAGACAAATTCTTACAAAGAGAAGACAATAATTCAGTAGAAGATTCCTGATACATTTTAATAAATCTTTTTTTAAATTAAAAACTTTGGTTTGTAAGGGTTTTTATGTTTTCTATATTCATTGTTAAGAGTCAATTTTCGGAAGAGGAGGGAATAAAATTTGAGAAATAACTCTGAGAATTGATTCGTATAATGTCAAGAAAAAACCTGAAGGAAAAACAAAATTTAAAAATGTAAATTATAATCCATAATGTTTTTAATTTGGTTATACAGTATATCAAAGAGTGGGGAAAATGACAAGGGAAACGTTTATTTTTATAATTTGGTTCACAAAAAATAAATAAAAATATGTGTTGTGTTACTTGAGGCAAACATAAATTATGTTTCTTGAACATTTTTGAATTTTATCCATGCTAGAAATGTTAAGCAAATGTCTAGGTTAATATTTATATTGCATTTTATGCGGGAATAATTCCATTATATCCATGCTAAGTATGTTGAACAATTGTATAATATTGTTATTGCATTTTTATGAAATTTTAATTTAATTCATTTAAACTCAACTTGCATCGGTATATAAAATTATAATAAACATTTAATTCAACACTTAGCATTTATAAATAAATTATGATGATACGACAGTTTTAGTAAACATGTAATCTATACTTAACTGTAACTAGTAAAAAAATAATCCCAATATAAGGAATTAAAGATTTTATAAAAATTCGTAATCGATAATCAATTAAAAACTCTAATTTACACAAAAAGACAGCGTTTCAACAAATAAGTCGTTATCTTCAGGTGTAACTATCACACAAATTCTAAGAAAATCTATTAAGGTGGGTTATACAAAAACTTTGTAGAGAGACCGGTGTCACATTGAAGAGGTAAATAATAAAATTTGTAGTAAGATCACTTTTTTTTCATAGTGTTATTAGTTTATTGTATTGTACTTATTCCTTCGATTTGTCATCGCTCTCTATAAGGTTACCTAAGTAATTTTTTAATGTGTGATGATTTTAGATTGGAATTGATCGTTGAAATGTATGGAAATTTGAATTTTTTTAATTAATTATTATTGATTAAAATAATATAACGGAAGTAGCACAGTATGTAAACAAATTGAGAGTAGGCTATTATCTCTATATAGTGAAAGTTCTCCATTAATAGACTCATCAATCATTTTACCACTTCCCCAATAGATAGAAAGCTGACATTTTTCATCTTTTACAGCTTAGATTGTATTTAGCCATCCTTTACCCCCCCCCCAAGGATGTCCTCTGCCTAAACTTTCAGCAATGTGAAAAAAGGGTTATATTGGAGACAAAAACAATAAATTTCATTTAAATCAGTTTTGAAATACCTGAGAAATATCTCTTTACTGATGTTTCTTTTTTTATTCCTTTTCTTTCTTTCAATCTGCTTTGAAATACAATAATATTTCAAGTGAAAAATATACGACCTAGACTGGGAATCGAACCCAGGACCTTTGGCTTTACGCGCCAATGGTCTACCAACTGAGTACCTAGTCGCTCCCAATGCTCTACCTAGTCGCTTCCCAGCACAGGGCGTAGACTTCTCACTTGACTTTACGTTTAATTGCTGCAATTTTGAGTTTCCAAATTAATTACCTCGCATATGCGACATTGAAATTAATTTTTACTCATTTTTCAGCCCTTACGCATGTATTTATTGATTTTTTTAATTATTTGATTTTCCGCTTATACATGTTTACTAGCAAGTATTGAATAGACCACTGTGGGACCCCCGTAATTTACACGACTACCAAAAAGGGGAACACATTTTATAAGTTGCTTATTTAAATAGATAAATCGCAAACTGTCTATCTGCGTTTGAAGAAAAAGGGAAAAAATCACAAACAATGTAGATGTATACAAATTTTTGTATATAAAAATGTTTAAATAATCGTCAAATGATAGAAAGCAACGTTCTACAATGACCAAATTATTTTCAGTTATTTAATGTACACCCGCATATATTTGTGACACTGAACCATTAGAAGCAATGCACAAGGTTTTTAGTCATTGGTTTTAATCAAATGTTTGAAGAGAAAAATTATATTTTCTTCGCAGTCTCAAAGTTTCCACAAAATTGTTGCTCATTTAAAGTGATTAAATAAATGTTTCAAAATTGGGTAGGTTATGGCCTACGGTGTCGGTTCGTGTTCTGATCAGTATTTAATTACTTTGAACATAAAAGCGACTGTAATATATAAAGTAAACCCACTAATAACTCTTCAAAGACATCAAAGTGTTGGCGGTGATGATATAACAAAGAATGCACTGTTGTCATAGCAATGAATGAATGGCCTTCTTGATTACCTAACGTAAATAAAAACGGATTTATTTTATATTGAAACATATGATCGTGTACAAGACAAATACATACACGGATATCTTCGTGTTTTGTTTAAATAACCACCAAACAAAAACAGAACATCTAAACGCAGCGACTGTATTGATGTAGGTCGACCACGTGCTCAAGAGTTGGGAAGGGGGAACTCTTCAACATTGGCTCTCTGCCAAGACTTGCTGCATAGAGAGTAAAGAAATGACAAAGCATTGTAGTTTTCTTTTTGTAATCAGGAAGTGCAATGCTTATCATAAAAGTAATAAAATGCACATATCTCTTTGTTTTAAAAGAGGATTTGTTTATCTAGATCGTAGTCCAATGTCACACTTGGAAACAATACTGTTGCATTTCTTTGTTAAAGGAGTTAAATACTTCCTGGTATTTCTCTGTTGATACCGCGTCTCATTTTAAAACAGATGTGTTATTTTTAGAGAAACATAATATGTTGAGGATTTGGAATCTCATTAAAGCTGGCCAACTTAACATCCATGATAGAAACATTTGCACAGATGAGAATAATTCAAATTCTGAACAATTTGAGCTTACTCGGGGTGGGCAACATGGTAACGGGCTGGTTCCTCTCCTATTTACCACCTAGAACATGCATTAAAACAATCTATGCAGATCGCTCTGGAATACAAAGTCGGGGCAAATACTAGCTGATAAAATATCAACCATAACCCGATCTAGTTCGTCTACTAGGGAGATATCCTGAAAACAAGTACGAAATGGGTAGAAATATCAATAAATGTATATAAAACCAAAATGGTAAATTAAATCAAATCTACACGTCCCAGGCAAAACATGAATATCAGAACTTGAGAACGATGATGTCTAAGGATGGTAGAGACACAGTGAGGATATAAAGGTTAGGTTAGGTCGTATAGTGAGGACATTTAGGTTAGGTTAGGTCGTAAAGTGAGGACATAAAGGTTAGGTGAGGTCGTAAAGTGAGGATATAAAGGTTAGGTTTGGTCGTAAAGTGAGGACATAAAGGTTAGGTTATGTCGTAAAGTGAGGACATAAAGGTTAGGTTATGTCGTAAAGTGAGGACATAAAGGTTAGGTTATGTCGTAAAGTGAAGGCATAAAGGTTAGGTTAGGTCGTAAAGTGAGGACATAAAGGTTAGGTTATGTCGTAAAGTGAGGACATAAAGGTTAGGTTAGGTCGTAAAGTGAGGACATAAAGGTTAGGTTATGTCGTAAAGTGAGGACGTAAAGGTTAGGTTAGGTCGTAAAGTGAGGATATAAAGGTTAGGTTTGGTCGTAAAGTGAGGACATAAAGGTTAGGTTATGTCGTAAAGTGAGGACATAAAGGTTAGGTTATGTCGTAAAGTGAGGACATAAAGGTTAGGTTAGGTCGTAAAGTGAGGATATAAAGGTTAGGTTTGGTCGTAAAGTGAGGACGTAAAGGTTAGGTTAGGTCGTAAAGTGAGGTCATAAAGGTTAGGCTAGGTCGTATAATGGGGACTTTTAGGTTAGGTTAGGTCGTAAAGTGAGGACATAAAGGCTAGGTCGTAAAGTGAGGGCATAAAGGTTAAGTTAGGTCGTAAAGTGAGGTCATAAAGGTTAGGTTAGGTCGTAAAGTGAGGATATAATGGTTAGGTTAGGTCGTAAATTGAGAATATAATGGTTAGGTTAGGTCGTAAATTGAGGACATAAAGGTTAGGTTAGGTCGTAAAGCGATAACATAATGGTTAGGTTAGGTCGTAAATTGAGGACATAAAGGTTAGATTAGGTCGTAAATTGAGGACATAAAGGTAAGAAGGACAACTCTAGTCGACAAAGCATCTTTAAAGTAATCGAGACAAAACTACCTATCAGGAAATGAGGATGTTAACGCAAAGAACACTAAAGATATTCTAAGCTCCTGAGGGTGATTCTAGGTCGTAGGCTATACATAGAAACGAAGAGTGAAGGATTCGGTATAACAGTAACACTGTCCTTTAAAGAACCAAAACTAAAAACTCTGGGCAAAAAAGTCCTTAAGGGAGATAGAAAAACCAAAAGGATGTCCAATGAAGAGTTGAAAGGATACTGGGAAGTCTTTTGGTGTCAGTAGAGAGGATTGGAAAGGCAGGATAGACAAGACCAAGCGTGATTTCGCTATTGGAATAGAAAATCATGATGTAATAAACTCTCATGTACTTTACTATCATATTAATTTGTAATGACGAACATTGCCTTGGTTTATGGCTAATAAAACCTCAAATTTTGAAATCGGGACTTTTAAGACAACGGACTCATTGTTCATTTCCCCTTTAATCTATAACTTTGTCTTTTTTGTCGACATTTTATTATTTTTGTGCTTACCAAAATTATAATACCCGATTTTGAAAAACACCAAATATGTTTTGGGTCTAACGTTCCCGATTTGAATCTTTTTGTATTATATGTTCTGTACACAGTTTATTAATTATGTTTACCACAGGTAGGTGGTTTTTGTGTACAGTTTGGGTTGTTATTGATCAAGCAACACTATCGCGGATAAGCAAGCAGTCGGTAGTGGCGCGCGCATCGTACTGCGTCCAATCAAGACACTGACAGAGCCAAACTATTTGTTTTGTTAAGGTTAAGGCGATGTTGATGTCTTCACAATACAAACAATTTTAGATATTTGGTAGGTTGGAACACTGCCGCGTTCCTAAATTAGCTTCACTTATCCAACAATGTCAGGTGATATTTATCAAAATGGTCTAAGAATTCGGTTACAAAAGACATTTTTTTAAAGTTACAATCAGCGAAATTTTGAAATTTATTATTTTCCAACGGTTTTTCCTCAATCCTGACAGCGACAAAGCTTTACTAGCTTTATTTTGCTTCCTGATTGCAAAAAAGTGGTGTAACAACTTTCTTATTTGTAGACGTGTTCAGAAATACATTTATTTTTAAGATATTTTGTTCGGTCGGAACGCTGCCGCGTTCCTAAATTCGCCCCACTCGTGTCTGTATCGATTTTGTAGAACTGTCTCCGTGGAGTAGTGTTGTTTTAACCCTAAGATTTAAAACAACGTCAGGTGATATTATCGGAGTATGTTAAAAATTATCAAAATGGCCTAAGAATTCGGTTACAAAACTATGCTTAAATTTCCAAAATTTCGAAGTTAATCTTTTTGTATCGTGTTTTGGAAAGTATTGCGGTTGTCAACTGTCAAAAAGCCTGGTTCGTGACAAAAATTTTAAAAATGGCCATTGGGCTGTTTCTCAAAACAGCAATTAAACAAAATTATAGTTCAAGAATAAAAAGAAAAACAAAAATGAGTCTACAAAACTCTATTTTAATCCAGTACGATATACGGTGACACGTTTATGTCACGAGCGAAGCAAGTATACTCCATTTTTAATATGTAAATATATTTTTCCCCAAAACAGCTTCTCAATGTATATTTTTCATTTTCCGTTTTGACATCAAACGAACTTACAATTTTGATAATGAATCATTTTATTTGGTTTTTGTAGTGGGCGAGTAAGAAAGTTTGTGCATTGTTTTTTTTTTTCACCGTTTATTAAGTTTTGGTCGAATTGGAATCCTGATGAAAGGATGCTAATAGCCGTAATAACAAGAAACTATCGTCAATAATAATTTTTAAAACACTGCAGTTTAAACAGATATTTCCCCCAAATGTGCATAGTTTTTTATTTTCCTTCATCAAGTACAAACGGCAAAGCATGTGAAGAGAGAGAGACAAGGTAGATAACAATAATATTCATGGACCTCCATCTCATTGTATTGGCCAGGCCAGTGGAATATTTAGGGACCGGGGCGGGCGTTCCTTCATTCATAACTACTCGACCTTGAAACAATCCGGTTTTGTGACCGTCTGGCACTCAAACATCCACGAGTCTGCACATTCTTTAAAATCCGCCTTATCTCTTCTATCCGCTAGCAAAACTATCCTTGTTAACAAATACAACCATAACTTTCCGTTATACACGACACCAAATAACAATCAGACTCAAAAATTAATAGAAGCTGGGTAAATTAACACTGGGAAGTGTTTCAAACGATTTTGATGAATTGATGAGCCGTAAGAATCCAAACAAAAGCTATTTGCTGCCATCAGCTAAAAAATACCGATTGGTTTGACTCCAAGGGGCTCACTATGTTTGTGAATGCGGGCAATCCCGAGGGACAGCTGGATCTACACCTGGGTTAGATCGCTCTCATCTTTCCGATCCTGATTCTTATGGTATGCAAGGGGTAGGATTTTTTTTTGATTTATTATTTATTTTTTTTTTTACAAACGATAATGACCGAGTATTGGGATATCTGCCACAAAAATTAAAACTGCGACATAAAATAGAGGACTAAAGACGAAAGTCTATTCGTTTTTGAGTACCTTGAGATTTGAAAAGTTGGTAAGAATGTTAAATATAACGGTTTCACAAATTTTCTCATACTACAGCCATTCACAGTTGAAAACTAACGTAACCTAACCTAACCTACCGGTTTTTGTTCATATAACATGAATATTACACTGAATTAGATAAGTGACTTGAAATTTTAAATCTATACGATGAAAATTTAATTTCGAGAACATACCTACCAAGAAAATCTCTAATATTTACGAAATACGGCAGTAGAGAGTGGAGGCTTCTCCACATATAATACAGCATCGAGAGCCAATACACTGATAAGAGCAAAGCGACTGAAAGCGTTTCAAATACACATCACCCTAACCTAACCTTACCTAACCTAACCTAACCTAACCTTCTCCACATATAATACAGCATCTAGAGCCAATACACTGATAAGAGCGAAGCGAGTGTAAACGTTTTAAATACACATCTGCGTAACCTAACCTTACCTTACCTAACCTAACCTTCGCCACTTCTATACAGCATCGAGAGCCAAGACACTGATAAGAGCAAAGCGAGTGAAAACGTTTCAAATACACATCTGCCTAACCTAACCTTCTCCATTTCTATACAGCATTGAGAGCCAAGACACTGATAAGAGCAAAGCGAGTGAAAACGTTACAAATACACATCTGCTTAACCTAACCTAACCTAACCTTCTCCACTTCTATACAGCATCGAGAGCCAATACACTGATAAGAGCGAAGCGAGTGTAAACGTTTCACATACACATCTGCCTAACCTAACCTTACCTAACCTAACCTTCTCCACATATAATACAGCATCTAAAGCCAATACACTGATAAGAGCGAAGCGAGTGAAAACGTTTTAATACACATCTGCCTAACCTAACCTTACCTAACCTAACCTAACCTTCTCCACTTCTATACAGCATCGAGAGCCAAGACACTGATGAGAGCGAAGCGAGTGAAAACGTTTCAAATACACATCTGCCTAACCTAACCTTACCTTACCTAACCTTCTCCACTTCTATACAGCATCGAGAGCCAAGACACTGATAAGAGCGAAGCGAGTGAAAACGTTTCAATACACATCTGCCTAACCTAACCTTACCTAACCTAACCTAACCTTCTCCACTTCTATACAGCATCGAGAGCCAAGACACTGATAAGAGCGAAGCGAGTGAAAACGTTTCAAATACACATCTGCCTAACCTAACCTTCTCCACATATAATACAGCATCTAGAGCCAATACACTGATAAGAGCGAAGCGAGTGAAAACGTTTCAATACACATCTGCCTAACCTAACCTTACCTAACCTAACCTAACCTTCTCCACTTCTATACAGCATCGAGAGCCAAGACACTGATAAGAGCGAAGCGAGTGAAAACGTTTCAAATACACATCTGCGTAACCTAACCTTACCTTACCTAACCTTCTCCACTTCTATACAGCATCGAGAGCCAAGACACTGATAAGAGCGAAGCGAGTGAAAACGTTTTAATACACATCTGCCTAACCTAACCTTACCTAACCTAACCTAACCTTCTCCACTTCTATACAGCATCGAGAGCCAAGACACTGATGAGAGCGAAGCGAGTGAAAACGTTTCAAATACACATCTGCCTAACCTAACCTTCTCCACATATAATACAGCATCTAGAGCCAATACACTGATAAGAGCGAAGCGAGTGAAAACGTTTCAATACACATCTGCCTAACCTAACCTTACCTAACCTAACCTAACCTTCTCCACTTCTATACAGCATCGAGAGCCAAGACACTGATAAGAGCGAAGCGAGTGAAAACGTTTCAAATACACATCTGCGTAACCTAACCTTACCTTACCTAACCTAACCTAACCTTCTCCACTTCTATACAGCATCGAGAGCCAAGACACTGATAAGAGCGAAGCGAGTGAAAACGTTTTAATACACATCTGCCTAACCTAACCTTACCTAACCTAACCTAACCTTCTCCACTTCTATACAGCATCGAGAGCCAAGACACTGATGAGAGCGAAGCGAGTGAAAACGTTTCAAATACACATCTGCCTAACCTAACCTTACCTTACCTAACCTTCTCCACTTCTATACAGCATCGAGAGCCAAGACACTGATAAGAGCGAAGCGAGTGAAAACGTTTCAATACACATCTGCCTAACCTAACCTTACCTAACCTAACCTAACCTTCTCCACTTCTATACAGCATCGAGAGCCAAGACACTGATAAGAGCGAAGCGAGTGAAAACGTTTCAAATACACATCTGCCTAACCTAACCTTCTCCACATATAATACAGCATCTAGAGCCAATACACTGATAAGAGCGAAGCGAGTGAAAACGTTTCAATACACATCTGCCTAACCTAACCTTACCTAACCTAACCTAACCTTCTCCACTTCTATACAGCATCGAGAGCCAAGACACTGATAAGAGCGAAGCGAGTGAAAACGTTTCAAATACACATCTGCCTAACCTAACCTTCTCCACATATAATACAGCATCTAGAGCCAATACACTGATAAGAGCGAAGCGAGTGTAAACGTTTCAAATACACATCTGCCTAACCTAACCTTACCTAACATTATCTAACGTATGTTAAGACTTCAAGAGAGTAAAGATAAACACATGTAACAACTGTTTTAAACAAACTTACACTACTGGGTATACCAATATAATTTAATATTTCCAACAAGGCCCAAAATTCCAACTTTTGGACATTACATTTATACGAATTTCTTGTATTATTGGTCTGGGTAAGTACTATGATGTTCCCATCGTCTTTTTTTATATAATTAACGCTTATTTTGATTGGATTCTCAATGCGGATACAAAAAAAAAATAGGAAGTCAGTTTTGTCCTAACCTAACCTATTTTGTTTGATTTTGAAACTAATGTATAGTGTGTCTTGTTACAGGTAAAGGATATTCCGAGATCAGAAAGATTCTACTAATGTAAGTTAGAAATATTACTTCGTCTGGAAATCACATTGTATGAATGATTCTCTTTACTTTAGATTAATAGTCAATGAATGATTACTCGCCGTCAGTCCTTGAAGTGTAACGTAAGAATCATGTAAAAAGTGTATTTTGAATATCGATTAGTTTTACCAATGGGATTTGATGTTGCAATTTCCAAAAAAGTATTTAGCCGTAAACTGATTTAATCAATTAAACTCAGAAATTTGGTTACAACTGCTCAAGCAATCTTAATTTTAGTTTTAGACACATGTATGCAACGACAAATTTTAAAATAAAGTCAAATTTATAATTCATTGACATTAGAAAATTATTTTGATGATTGTTTTCAATAGGTTCAGAAGTAGTGTTTTCCCTTTTGTCCTTATATGAACGTTAGGTTAGGTTAGGTAAGAGAGTTGACAATTTAATATGCGTTTTCTGACATCTTTATGAAATTTGTTGTTCAGATTGATAGTTTCCAAAACCAGCAAGTGACTTGTTTTATCTGACATATTTCCTTCGCCATCTTTGATTTTAATTGGAGGAAAACGATCTTACAAAATTACGGTTTTTAGAGACTCTACATATCTTATTGGAGCTTATAACATCACTTATAATTTTTTTACAATTTGCCAAACTATGATGTAAAACGACCGATATCCACTTATTTGAACTGTTTTTTAACCTACGAGTATTAAAAAAAAAATCAATTTGACATTTCGTAGTTTACTCGAAAATGATTTTTTCCGTTGTTTACAAGTCGAAAAATATCTTTGTAATTTTAAATAGAGATTCATTGGCATCAAATAATTCCAGCAAAGTCAGGGTCAGTACAAGAGTTGACCAAGAGAGATCTGTTAGGAAAGAGAGGGATCTAACCCAATACTATGTGAAGAAAGATGTAGATCCAGTTCCCGATTGCTAAAACCGTATATGTGAGCCCGGAGGGATTAGAAAATATGGAATATATACAAAATCTTTTAAACCGTTGAACATTAAAAGTTCGTTTTTGTTATTTGCTTATAAGACAATATTTACTTCCAGTTTTGATAGTTTAAAAATTTTGCGGAGATATTGGATCCATCATTTTATAATTAGTGTTTTAAATCGGAATATGGTCATGTGACGCATGTTTTTATATTGTTTTTTTTTTATTCTTGAGTTCAATATTGGAATTGTTATTTTTATATCTCATTTCTTTAAAAAGTTATCAAAACTATAGTACATTTAAAACCATAATTTACTAGTGGACAAATGGTTTGGGTTACCTTTAAACACATACATGCCGCAGATTTTTTTTTTTTAAACCTTGTTCCTTTTGATTACATCCTATTTGGAAGTTTTAAAGATGTTTTCTATCCAACCAGAAAACCCAAATTAACTACATAATAGGAGTTTTAGGTTTAATTTTATTTCATTAGTAGGTATGTAAGTTTAGATTTAGTTTATAAGCAAGACCCTCCGATGATGATAACCATGTTATTGAAATGTACATCAGGGCATTGAGTGGAAATAATTATTAAAGTTTAATAATTATTTTAAAGTTTCTAGTGATTGTGGTTAGGGGCAAATTCGAATCATTATTGTGAATTTCATCACAGTGCTCAACAAGATTGTATCTACATAATAGGATACAAACAGAAATTAACTCTTGCTGATAGGACAATTTTAAAACTTTAATGTACAGTAATAGCAGATATTTCTTGTTGAAACTCCATATTCAAGGATAAAATAAAAATATTTTAATAAATAATTTTGAAACTTTAAGCTTTTGCTTTATTTTATCCTTGAATTTTTAAACTAGTTGGTGAATTTTATAACCGTTTAGAACTGTGCCAAAAAGGGCAACAAAAATCTTTGAAAATTACAAGTTTAAGGTAAGTAGGCCTACCCAACTAATTTGTCCATATGTAAATTAAGATTTTAAATGTTCTATAGTTGTTGTATTAGTTGAAAACCTTTCAAGGAAATGGGATATCAAAAAACTGATTCCATTATTGAACACAAAACAAATAAAAAACAACGTAAAAACATGTGTCACATGACCCTATTCCTACTTAAAAATAAAGGTAATTTCTAAATGGCGGATCCAATATGGCGGATTAAATTTAAAACTAACAAAGCTGGAAATAAATGTATCGTATAAACATATCTCATAAACAAAAAACGAACTTTTTATTTTCATGAGTTTTAAAGATTTTGTATATATTCCATATTTAATCAAGACTTTAGTTCGGTGTTAACCCAGCATTGTGAGAACGATTAGTGAATCTACGCACAGAGGAACTCATTATCTACGCTAACCGCACATAAAGCTGTCCAAATTGACTCTGGTTTATTGTTTTTATGATGTCCTACAGTCAATTAATTTACAATGGCATCATCAGCCACATACACATAACCTATAAACTACTCTGTTAAATTCTGTGAGTAACTATTCGTTTAGTTTATTTATTTTGAAACTCATAAAGTAAGCCTATCACACTTGCCTTATCAGTTCACCCCATTAGCTTCATTAAAAAGATTGGATTAATGGTTCTGTAATAAATTATATAGTTGAAATTATAAGTCAATAAATTATAGTGTTACGTTTAGATGAAGTAGTGTATGTGTGAAGGAATTTAATTGAAGTTTGACAATTTATTACAAAAATTTTCATTTATCGGAGTTATGATATTTGTTAGATTACTTTATTAATAATTATATTAAATGAAAAAGAACTAAACAACATCCTGAAAATAAAGAATATTTTCAGCATACAGCTGAGATTCTCTTGAATTTAGTTTTTTTTTTGCATTATTACAATAGATTTCGTGTCCTTCAAACTAATGAGCGCAGTTCTACTGTAATCCTTCATTCGATTGTTTTGACAATAACAATATTCTATAGGAAATTAAAAGAAGTATAAAAAACGAATTCACGTTTTTCTTAAAAATTCCTCGTTAAGATTTTTAAATTGTAATCAGCCGCCATTTTGAAACGGATTATTGGATTAGATTGGTATTTTTTTTCCAAAATAGTTATTTACCTTATTAGGTACTGTGCCAAGTTTCAACTCAATCCGTTAAACCGTTCTGGAGATAAAATATTTTGTGGGAAAAAACTTGAATGGTGGATATCTTGGAAAGTAATCTAACTTGCCGTTGGCGTTGATATGTAAAATTAATACACAACGTTTCAAATTTATGTCGCAACTACCTTTATCAAGTGTTAAAACTATATGAAAAATGTGAGACAGCCGACATAGGCTATATGGTTTACCTCTTGATAACAGAAGTTGATTGGTATTCTTGAAACGTCGTGTATTTATATAAACAAATAGAAACCCTTCTTAGAAGAGGTGACACATTTGGAATTTATCAGATAAAACTGTTCCGTGGCAAATCTCACTAATTGTTCATTAATAACCTCAAAATAAGTGTCGGAAACATTCTATAGTGGTAATTTGTAGCTCATATTGACTTGACAGAAATATACAATATAAAGGAACCCTCCTAACTCAGGGGTGTCGACGCATGGGGTTGTTTTTGTTTTGAATTCGCAACAGGGTGTGCCATAGGGTGTCGAGCAATCAGTACTACCGATGATGTTTTTATTTTTATTGAATTGTAAAAACAATTATTTTTGGCTTCGGGTTATTAATGCCACCACTAAGAAGGGGAGGTATTACCTCATGCTGAGATGAGCAGAGACACGTCATTCAGTGAGTGTAGTGCTGTCTTATACACATGAATCAATCGTGAGTACATTTAAACATAACCTCAAATTTAACCTAAGTTGAAATCAGCTGTTCCTTCAATTAACATTCAGTTTTTTTATTGAAGGCTGTGGTTATTAAAGCAAAGATTATTAGATTTTAGTTGATTATTATTTTTGGAATCTCCTCTTTATAATATCGGTATGTAACACTTCAATATAATATTTCTTTTCAGGGGCTTATTATTATTTTTTACTAGTTAAGTTTAAAAGCGAAAAACCTGTCGTCGCTGTATAAAATAATAATAAGTAAACGATAGAATAAAGACTCCCTAGCTCTGGATTTAATATTCAGTGTCGGAAGAGAACAAGCGTTGGTCAAAAGAGGGCCCGATAGGAAAGACGTGGGTAAACTAACCTAAAACTACATTTAAAATGGTGTAGATCCAGGTAGCGCCCCTCGGGAAAGCTAGCAGATTTCGAAATGTACATAATATCGAAATAAGATTATATTTTCAAAATATACAATGTCTTATATTTAAGGTGTTCAAAAAATGTCGTGCCAAACACTTGTGATGGTTATATGGGTCAAAATAAAAAGTTTCTATAAGCGCTTTGTTTTCCATCAGTCGCCCATTTTGTGTTTAAAAAAAAAAAAAATATATATATATATATATATATATATATATATATATATATATATATATATATTACAGTTTTTGAAATTATTTACGAGTCGAAATTTGATATATATTGAAACAGTTTACCAGTATATCAAGAATCAATACTTTATCTCATACATTTTCAAAATGGCGGACGTTTACTTTTTTATAAAGGTCGTTTTAGATATATTAAATATTTCAAACGGTCACCATTTCTACAATTATTTATAAGATAAAGTTTTGATTGTGTGTATCAAATTTCGATTCAAAATCTTACTAATTTCAAAAAGTATAATTAGTTTTCAAAATGACTGACTGACAGATGGAAAACGTGTTCGGACATTTGTTTATTAGGAAGGTTTTTCTTCATTTTGAACCATATTAAAGTTGGGCACAACATTTTCAGAACACTGTATAACAAAATTATATTATAAATACCTACTACAACTAATTTATTAATTCTGTTTGCTGTTTGTTACAAATAAGACAGTTCTGTTCAAAGATCGTTTTAGCTTCTAAGAATAGCTAAAATATAATTATACAAAGTTTTATTGTTTTTGTTTTCTATTTTTAATCGCTGACTAAGGAAGTTTATCAGTTCAATGATAAATAAATAATCAGAAAATAAGATTTATAATTCCACTATTGTTGCTTTATCTGACTAACAGAAAACTAGGCCTAAATATGGGTTCCCCTATTGAAACCTTGTAAATGTATCGGCAGAGGTCAAATCAAAGTCCTTGATACATTGGACCAGTGGGTCTACTTTCTGCCAAAACTTAAAACTGGTCTGTTCGTCTGTCTGCTAGACGATTCTTTATTGTAATCGATATCGGCTTGTCTGTTCAAATTTCCTTTGGGAATTATTCCACTTTTGAGGTTATGTGTTACTGTATCCTTTAAAACATCTTTTTGGATAATTTAGAATTATAGTTTTTACAGCTATGTTCTAAGTATGCGACCTAAAAGTGTGCACAGAGCATAGTTTTTATGTTTTGTGTACGTTTCTTCCATTTTTATTGTATTTAGTAAAAACTAAATTTTGTAAGAGCCTAAAAACTATGGAAAACTTGGGAGTCTACACTCTACCTAAACTAATCTGTTAAACAATTCCTTAACTAACATTAATAATAATGTTTAACTAAGAAAGTTATTGCTTAGTTTATTTTTGGTATTTGGTGGTAGCAACACATCACAAACATTAATAATGTTTTTTAACTGAGAAAGTTATTGCTTAGTTTATTTTGGCACATGGCAGCAACACATCACACATGGTAATAAAAAATTTAACTGAGAAAGTTATTGCTTAGTTTATTTTGGTACATGGCAGCAACACATCACAAACATTAATAATGATTTTTAACTGAGAAAGTTACTGCTTAGTTTATTTTTGATATTTGGTGGTAGCAACACATCACAAACATTAATAATGATTTTTAACTGAGAAAGTTACTGCTTAGTTTATTTTTGATATTTGGTGGTAGCAACACATCACAAACATTAATAATAATTTTTAACTGAGAAAGTTATTGCTTAGTTTATTTTTGATATTTGGTGGTAGCAACACATCACAAACATTAATAATGATTTTTAACTGAGAAAGTTACTGCTTAGTTTATTTTTGATATTTGGTGGTAGCAACACATCACAAACATTAATAATGTTTTTTAACTGAGAAAGTTACTGCTTAGTTTATTTTTGATATTTGGTGGTAGCAACACATCACAAACATTAATAATGATTTTTAACTGAGAAAGTTACTGCTTAGTTTATTTTTGATATTTGGTGGTAGCAACACATCACAAACATTAATAATGTTTTTTAACTGAGAAAGTTACTGCTTAGTTTATTTTTGGTATTTGGTGGTAGCAACACATCACAAACATTAATAATGTTTTTTAACTGAGAAAGTTATTGCTTAGTTTATTTTTGGTATTTGGTGGTAGCAACACATCACAAACATTAATAATGTTTTTTAACTGAGAAAGTTACTGCTTAGTTTATTTTTGATATTTGGTGGTAGCAACACATCACAAACATTAATAATGATTTTTAACTGAGAAAGTTACTGCTTAGTTTATTTTTGATATTTGGTGGTAGCAACACATCACAAACATTAATAATGTTTTTTAACTGAGAAAGTTACTGCTTAGTTTATTTTTGGTATTTGGTGGTAGCAACACATCACAAACATTAATAATGTTTTTTAACTGAGAAAGTTACTGCTTAGTTTATTTTTGATATTTGGTGGTAGCAACACATCACAAACATTAATAATGATTTTTAACTGAGAAAGTTACTGCTTAGTTTATTTTTGATATTTGGTGGTAGCAACACATCACAAACATTAATAATGATTTTTAACTGAGAAAGTTACTGCTTAGTTTATTTTTGATATTTGGTGGTAGCAACACATCACAAACATTAATAATGATTTTTAACTGAGAAAGTTACTGCTTAGTTTATTTTTGATATTTGGTGGTAGCAACACATCACAAACATTAATAATGTTTTTTAACTGAGAAAGTTATTGCTTAGTTTATTTTGGTACATGGCAGCAACACATCACAAACATTAATAATGGTTTTTAACTGAGAAAGTTATTGCTTAGTTTATTTTGGCACATGGCAGCAACACATCACACATGGTAATAAAAAATTTAACTGAGAAAGTTATTGCTTAGTTTATTTTGGTACATGGCAGCAACACATCACAAACATTAATAATGATTTTTAACTGAGAAAGTTACTGCTTAGTTTATTTTTGATATTTGGTGGTAGCAACACATCACAAACATTAATAATGATTTTTAACTGAGAAAGTTACTGCTTAGTTTATTTTTGATATTTGGTGGTAGCAACACATCACAAACATTAATAATGATTTTTAACTGAGAAAGTTATTGCTTAGTTTATTTTGGCAGATGATTTATCAATACACAACAATGTCTTATTTCCGTTCCTCTCAATTCGATTTCGCTGCACCAGAAAAATTGCCGTACCGGGTATAAAGAAGTATTCACTTCAAAAAACCTATGTAATGTAAATTTACATAGCCCTTTGAGTATAATCACACCATGAAGGGAAATGAGTTGGCCAAGAAAGACCCGAAGATAAGATGAAAGAGAGGCATCTAACCCAAGAAAGTTGAAGGTGGGGAGGGATGAAGAAAGATTTATATACAGCTAGATACTTCCAGATTGCTATAAGTGATTCCCAGAGGAGTAAAATTTTTACTTTGAAAGATTCTGTCTTTATTAAAGAATCATTTTAAAATATAAATAAAATCTATATACTTAAACTCTATATAATATTTCTAAAAGAATGGAATTAGCTCTCATCAATATTAACTTCAAATCCAATTGTCCAAATTCTTCTGTAGATTGTTTCTATCTCGTCATGTTTGAGATACTAATAATTCAATCCAAGCTACTGGTGATGGTGACTGTTTGTCTAGTATTTTACAAAGATCTCAGTAAAGCATTTCAATTCAGTGTACAAGAAATTAAAACGAATGTTTGTTATTCGACAATGCAAGAGTACACAATTTAATTTCAATCTTGTTCTATTTTGCTCTTTAGATCACCAAAGATCGATTTAAATCATGCCCTCTCTATTTTGAGCTTAAATTGATAATGACCTCCAATTTAAGATTGCAGGTTGCACTGGTTGCAGAACATAAGATTTGAACTTACCCCGAGCTTTGAGCCTGAACTGAAACTGTTGCTTTGTCTTGACTGAGCTGGCGACCTTGACGGTAGGACATTGACCACTTCTAGAACCTGTCCGTTGTAAGATGACACACGCATCCCGCGCCTGTCACTTCCTTTCTCTTCCCTAACTTTAGCGGTCCATCTATCTAAAGACTATTACAGGTTTCTTCCAAAATAACTAGAGTTGTCAAGCTTGTCAATATTTAAAGCAAAATTTGTCTGAAAATCTGTTTTTTCCATTTGTCTGGTATTACGAGTGTTCGCGTTTCTACGGAAGTCAGTAGTTTAGACAAAAGGGTTTGAAGATTAACTAAGTCTGTAGGCTACTAGAATTTTCACACGAGTCGGTAATTTAAAAATAAGTTTTGCTTTAAAAACTAAGTCTATTTTTTCCATTTGTCTGGTATTAGGATTGTTCGCGATTCTACAGGAGTTAGTTGTTTTACAACTAAGTCTTTTTATTTAAAATTTTCCTTGCTTCTACTCGTGAGTCACTAATTTTAAGGAAGTTTTGGTTTGTAAAGTAAGTCTTATTTGTTCCAATTGTCTGCTATTAGAATATTTCGTAGTACTACTTCGGGAGTTGGTAATTTAAACAAATGTTTTTGTTTGTAAATTAAGTCAATTTCTTCCATTTGTCTGGTTGGGGTTGTTCAAGATTGTCTGTGAGTCAATAATTTAAACAAAAGTTTTGGTTTGAAATTCTGTCTCTTTCTTTCATTTGTCTGATATTAGGAGTGTTGATGCTTGTCCGTGATTCGGTAGTAACTTTTTTGTTTGAAAACTAAAGTCTATTCCTTTTGTGTAACTTAATGATTGTTCATATTTTATCCGTGAGTCATTGTTTATACAATTTTTTATTGGAAAATTCAATTTGTTTCTGCCATTTGTCGGGTATTAGGATTGTTTTCTCCAGAAGTCATTAAAAACAATTAAAAAATTTTTTTTTTTATAAGTATGTTTCTTTCATTTGTCTTGTATTAGGATAGGTCGCGCTTCTCCGAAAGTTTGTAGTGCAAACAAGTGTTTTTGTTTGAAAATATGTTTGTTTCTATCATTTGTGTGGTGTAAAGATTGTATTGCCTGTCCGTGAGTCAGTATTTTAAAAAACTTTTTTTTTTAATAAGTCTTTTTCATTTGTGGGCGTTAAGATTGTTTATACTTAATTTTTGTTTGAAAAATAAATGTTTCGTTTTCCCATTTGTCTAGCTGTAGGATTGTCCACGAGTCGATTTTTTGTTTAAATTATTGGGGTGTCTTTCATTTGTCTGGTAGCCAACTATTGTTCATGTCCGTGAGTCAGTACTTTATAAACACTGTTATTTCTTTCGTTTGTATGTTATTTCATATGGGGGATCACCTTACACTTTAAAAAAAGAAATAGCATTAATATCTGTAAACATTAATTATAGAGTGACGAATACATTCGGTATTGGGGATGCAGTTTTAGCTTTTTCTCAATACAGTACAAAGAGTTGTGAGTTTGCTAATCGTAAATATTATTTTAGTAGTTCAGACATGGATTCTATCGTTGCGTCGTTTTTACATTTAATGCTAAACTAATTGTAAACTTCGCTGGTCCTTGGTAATATATTTATTTTAACGTGTTTTAAATTGTCTTTCGCCAGTAGCAACGTCCAGCGCGTCAATACAAATCACCGCTTGTCACTGTGATTTTTGTACAGATTTGTAGTTAAATTAGTTGTTGTAGCCGTGCTTAATAAGGATATAGAATTAAAAAGTTGTATTATGTCCACCTACACAAAATACAGGAAGATGTTGGAACCGGAAACTGGTAGGAGTGAAGACAATGAGTAGGAGACTTGAGTAGGTGTATACATACGTCATACCTTATAGATCTGTCTTACTCAAGTATATTAAGATCTCATTTGTTATATCTAAATTTAATAACTGACAAGTTTCTTGATTTTTTCTGAAAGAGAACTGTGTATATTTAATCGAGAAGCGTAATATGTACAAATCGATAGGTCTTGATTTAAAACAACTAAAGGCCTACCTCAAAGCTAAAGATTTCTCTCTCTCTCTCTCTCTCTCTCTCTCTCTCTCTCTCTCTCTCTCTCTCTCTCTCTCTCTCTCTCTCTCTCTTAGGAAAAATATAGCGGTAACAAAAATAATGACCTTGGGGTAATTAAGGGGCAAAAAGTATTGAGTTAATAAATTTATTGTTTAATATTATGTGTGGGGTGTCTGAACTGAAAGATTTGTAAACTTGTTTGATTTTGGTAGCAGTGGTGTTTTCCTTATGGTTAATGGCATTTTTCAGTTTTGCGTAAAATGAAACCATTTTATGTTGTAGCTTTGTTTTAACTCATTTATAATTAGGTGAAATTTAATCTCCAATTTATTTAAGAATAATTAATTTCTTCAATTTTTAGTTTAATGTTGGTTTGCTTTGTAAGTTTATTTGTAATATTGAGTATGTTTTTCTTTCCTAGTTATGTATGTTTTAGTTTTTCATTATTATTATTTAGGGAATTCCCGTCTGTATGCCATAGAGCTAAACAGTTAGTTGTATAAATAAATTTAAAAATGACTCAAACTAGTTTACCAAATTAAAAATCAAAAATAGTAATTACAAAATATATATATATATATATATATATATATATATATATAATGAATCTTGGCCGTTGTCATTAAAAACCTAAATCAATGTCTGGAATAAACAGACAAGTCTTTCGAATATAATTCAAAATCAATTATTTTCGCAGTACAACCATGTGTGGTCTCCGCTCCGATGTATGCGTGAAGTCAATCTACAAATTACACTTCAGTGGGGAGGTATTTGCTCTCCTACTATACCTCGGGTAAACCTAACATACTCTACGGGAAATATAAGAAGGCATAATCGTTATATCACTTCCCGCGGAAACAATCTATAAGCTGACGAAGGAGAAAATTGGAAATCGACAATTAATGGTGCATAAAATGCAGTTTCATAGAGTAAATTTTAGTTGTCTTTCGAGTCTTTGACAATTTTATTTAAAAAAATGTAATAATTAGTTTAGAATATAGGCTACCTCTTGGTTATTTTTAATCTATTTATTTTGGAAATAACTACTGCAGCTGTCATTATGACAAAATTCCGATAAAGACTTTAAAATAAGCACCGAATAAACACGTTTTTAGTGATATACTTCACGATTGGTCTAAATTTTATTAATATTAATAATATCCACCCATCGGCAGCCATTTTGATATTTGCATACCCTTTTAAAATTATTTTGAATTATTAATAAACCTTGATTATATACAGGTTGTTTCCAAAAATCTTTTCGAAACTTATTCCTCACATGAAAATGTTTTATAAACATATTTCCAAAAATGTTTAATTTTCCATTTAGCCGCCATTTTGTATTTTAACAAAAAAATTAATGCTTTTTAACGGTAAATAATATGAATTTTAAGTTTTGCGTAAACAATAATCGTCACATTTCCTTTATTCATTTAAAAAGTAAATATTTTTTTTGTATAACTGAAAAACAGTAAATTTAAAAAAAATATATTTACAAGAGACAATAGATAGTTTTTTTTTCTCATGTTATTGGGTCTATCGATAAACTTGGTTGTTCTTTAAGCTACAGCAAGCTTTATATATAAAAATTTGCGCAATTCAAACAATAGTCTATGGTTGTTGTAGAGAATATGTTTTAAAATAGCCCTATATTACCAAAATTTTAAGAATAATTTTCTGTCAAATTTAAAACTGGGACAAATCACAGTTTCGTTTAATCATTGGAAAAAAAATCCGATACAAGCCCATAAAAAATCCAAGATTGTCCCGACAAAACCTTATCCTAACATCATAAAATCTCGTTCTTCAGACAACAAACTTTTTTGGATTTTGAAATTGAGTTTCTGTCCTTCCATGTGGCCACCATATTGCCTTAACATGGTCACTGGTCGGAAAATGTAATTATTCTTTTCTTCTCTAAAAAGAAGGTCCCTCGTCTGATAGACGAATGTTTATGATTAGTAAGAGTTGTTAAATTGTTAAGTTATTACTGTAAATAAACGTCAGTATTTCTCAGAGCAAACTACAAAATACGTCACTTTTGTCCGTTTTTCTCAAGTTCACTTGACACTTCTAGTAATTTCTTTCCTCTTCCCATCCTATGCTTTCCAAATTATCGTCACTCTTATATGTACAGACATTCTGCTAGACCATTACGGCGACCTAGCAAAATGTCTATAACGAGAGATTAAATATCGATTAGTAATAATTCGTTTATGGTTGGAGAGACGAAATTAAGGACTTTCAGTGTTGCAATAATTTTGTTTGTGCTGTACATCCAAAGTCGTATATCGGAAACGGATATCTCCTTTAGCCGTTTTGTTTTCTAATGAAAATATTCTAAATTGATATATTTTTTTACACACTTTTCCTAGTTTACTTTCAAGTCTGTCTGTCTGGGAAGCTCTATTTGAGACACTTGATCTCGGATGACAATACAATAATTCATTGTTATATACACATGTTTATGGTGGGGGAAACGCATGCGCAGTACGTAGGTACACACATGCAGAAGATAGTGAGATGTGTAGTAGGTTATCATCTTTCAATTGAGAGCCGAGAAGAACGCGAAGCGCAATGAACGTCAACACAAATCACAATGCCGCGCTGTGGAAACCCTTGAAGAGTTTAAATTTAGCTTAGAACTTGATGGACAACAGTCGCAAGAGCGAAATGGCGATCGACAAATTTTGTGATAAAATCTGTGAAATTTGTACGAAGCGATGCTATCACAGCCACGTTGGCAACGTTAAGATTTTTGACGGGAACAAAGCCATCCTATGTTTATAACCAAAAGTAGAAATTAAAACCCACTTTTCTAAGTAAATTTCTTTATAACTAAAAAGTATAATAATGATTCGAATTTGTCCCTAACCACAATCACTAGAAACAAGGGCGTACCCAGGATCAAAACTGGGGGGGGGAGGGCAAGCCATGGTCATTCAATATACAATTGATTATTAAAATAGTTATTTCAAGAATTGTATTAAATTCCAGCAACAAAATGTATAATAAAGATTTTTTTTTGCTTCCAGGGGGGGGGGGCAGCTGCTCCTCGCTGGGTACGCCCATGACTAGAAACTATAAATATATATATATATATTTAAATAAAGAACAATTAATCAGATAATTGTGTTTTATTTTAAAGTTTCTAGTGATTGTGATTAGGGGCAAATTCGAATCATTATTGTGGATTTCACCACAAGATTGTATTTAAAAAGTTTAAAATAGATTTTTTTAAACCCACTTTTTTTAAAAATAAGAAGGTATAATTAAAGATAAAAAACGCACTTAGTACAAAGTAGTAATTCAAACTTAAATTGCAATTTTTTGATTCCTGGCATAGTAACTTTATTATATAGATGTTTTTATTATATAGATGAATTCTATGCACCTTTCTCTAAAAAAATAGAATATTACAAGTTAGTTTTTGCATAAAATAACTATTTTTGTTGAATTTCAAAAGAACCTGTAAACTGTACAAAAAAGGCCTGCCTTTTTGGGGAAATCTTACACGCTAAGTTCTAGGGTTTTTAATATCCAATAAACATTTTGTCTTTACTATCAAACTGTTAAAAGTCTACAATTTAATTTAGGTAAAAAAAACAATGCAATTTGTTAAAATAACATTAACCTTCAGACAATTCTTAGCATTCGAGGATATTTACACAAACGTTGAATGTCATTTTGTGAGGGACTGTACATTGTTAAAATGTACACAAAGGAACATCTTAAGGGTGACGAAATGGTCTGGGTTCCAGGGAGGACTATGTATACACACAAAAAAAACACTGTTTATTGAGGGTCATAAATATTTCAAATTGTAAGTTTAACGTGACTTTACCTCCCATTAAACTTACCCTGTGAGAACATGGTTGTAGTTATCGGGGGGGGGGGGGGTTACTAAGACAAAGTAGTTGTATTTTAAAGTTGTAAATTTTGCTAAGCATGACGTTTATAACAGAGTATAAAAGAAAAATCCTTGGACAAACTAGCGGGATCTTCACTTTTCTTCATCTAGTCTTGGGTTAGATCATTCTGTTTTTATCTTTCCTGTTGGATCTCTACTAATTCTTGTTCTCTTCCTAGCATGACGCTAGATAATTCAAGGGTCTTTATTTATTATCAAAATGACGACAGTTTGTAAATTTTATCGATGAAACCTAATTTATCCTAAATGAGTTGTATTTAACAGTTTTGAATCATACTAGATCGAGGGCGACAATTAATTTGATCTACAAAATTCTTCTTCCGTTCACTTCATATTGCAGAGTAAAGATCCAATCAAAACCGCAGGTGAATACACTAGCTCTAGGAGGTTCTCGCTGGTTGACCTTTTAAATATATGTGTGTGCGTGCGTGTATATGTGTAGATCTCCCATTGGCCTTGTTAATTGCCGACCTGCACGACAACCACGGCTATATAGGATGCACCACAATTTTATTGTCTTAGCGAAACACTCCGTGCTTCGATGAAAATCAGGTTGTCGGAGCCACTTTGCACTGCTTATTGCTTCCTTGTTGGCAGAATAAATAGAGATATCAAAGCATTCTATCCCCGTCACTTCGCCGCAGAAAAGTAAAGGGTGCGCACTTAGTATGCGGTCCTAGTTTGTAGTTAACCTACAGGATGTTCAATAAGTAGGGATATCAAAATAAGGACAAATGTTCGTAGAAACTGAAACTTGCTTCGTTTTTCATCTTTCTTCATAAAATAACTCACAATTCCAATAAGAATTTTCACTTAAGCGTTTTAAAATGGCGTCCATTCAAAATGTTCCATTCCAAATATTACGAAATAGTTTAAAATTGAGTTACAAGTTTAAAATCGACGATACAACACATGCCGATGTTTTTCAAACCTTTAATATGTATGTGTACAACTGAGTGTAAGTATTTATATGTAGTATTTAATTATTACAACATTCACAGTGCGCATACCGCTGAATATACCTTTGAAAATGACTGAATGAAAAGACTCGAAACTGTCATCATGTCATTAAATGACGAAAAACAAGGATTGTTTGACAGAATAAACTAGGTAATATATGTTTGATGTGGGTATTTTTTTAAAGCTTAAAACACTGTTCATGTTGGAAAACTATCTAATGCCACAAAGATGTGAACAGTAAGTTTCTATTTAAACCGGATGGATTAAATTAGTTTTCTAATAGTTTTCGGATATAGTTTACCTAATATTCGGAAAGCTAATATATCGGATATGGATTTGACCTAATATTAAAGTATTCTACAATCTACGGTACGGTATCCCACAGGGATCTATTTTGGGTTCCAATGTTATTTATTCTTTACAAGATATTTAATATGATTGAAGTATGTTTTAATTCCAGAACAGATTGAGATATCGATACTAAATTGTGCAGATCGTTTTATACTACTTTGCAGTGTAACAACAAAATCGTATTTCCCTTAACAGTTTCAAAATGGCGTTCATTAAGATTTTTTGTTCAGCTCTCTTAACGCCGAATAAGATTATTTTTGTTGCCATGTTGAAACATAACTGAAATATCGATGAAAAACTATCCCATGGTAATTTTTCAGAACACACGTTCTAGTCAATTACCAAATATGTTTTTATCTGTGGTATTTTTCGGTTATTTTACAACATACAATAAGCAATGGAACTTTGCACGATTCGTTCTATAAAATACTTTAATTTTCTTTTCGTGTTGAGATACAGTTTGCGATATCTGCTTTTCTTTCTTCTTTTTTATAACACAAGAATGTCATTTTCACTGAAAGTGTTATGATTACAACTGATAAGCTGATTCTCCTGTACCGTTCTAGCGTGCAGCCTGCCAGTAACAGCTAATGTGGAATTAACACCCGATTTATAATTCAAAGAATTGAAAACAATGGACCGCTTTCTACTGTTACATTATATAAACATCATTAAGTTTACAGTGACGATTTAACATTTGTCTTTTCTTGATTGTTTGTATGTTTGTGAACAAATTACCGCCTATAAAAATCAATTTATATTTAATTTTAGTAAGTTTTTAAAGTGCTTTATGGATCGGTGTCGCCTTGGTTCTACGACCTCTTAATCACCTAATGGTCTCACAGATTGTCAACTAAGCTAAAATTAGTTAATGACTACTCACACATTTATTGTTTAGAATACAACAAAAGAATAGAAGAAGACAGGCAAGACGAATGTGAGTACAACAGACCCGAGCTAATTTGGTCATCACGTTAGTAATCGTTTAGCAATGCACTTTCTAAATTCTTAGAAAAGCCAGTGGTAAAGTTCACTTCTGAGCAAGTTCCTGACAGTCTTATTACTCTGAAAAATGTAGCCTAGCCGTTTAAGAGTGTAACAATAGAACGAAATTTATGTATGGAGTTGTCTGCACGTTCTTAAAAACATGTAAAGATTAATTGTGGTAATAAGGGAGAAATTTGTTTTCCTACACATCCAAATTTTAAGTTTGTCAGGAGTTAACATCCTTGAATTTGTATCTAAGAGAAAGAGTTCCATTGGATGCTATAATGTTAGGCGTAAGTATGTGGTTCGAATAGTTATAATTTCGTAGTTCAGGATGCGCTAGTGTGCAATACGACGCGCTTGAAGTTACCAGAAGTGGACCTTTAGATAGCAGCATTAGAGGCAGTTACTTTGAGCTTCAAACCCCACTATGGAGCAGGGTAGTTTTGCTGTTTTATCCTTGTAAGAGTGCGATGCATTTGCGTATTTTGATTGATTTTTTACGGCGAAGAGATCGGTTGGTTTTACTTCGAGCGTGACTGAGAAAGTTTCCGCCATTTGTTGCACTCTTTATTTTAAATAGTCGCAACAAAACAGGATCTACTCCTGGAAGACAATTTCAGAAAAACGATTTATCGTTGTCAACCGGTTTTTCACGAGCAACTACCATTTTCGCCACAAATTGTCGCGAACTTTTTCCCCAAACAGGTTTTTACCTCTTTGCGCGGATACATAATGTTTTCACATTTATCTTCTTGATTGTCCATGGACAGAACTCATCAGCTTGGTAGACTACATGGAAAACTATTCCTCAATGGACAAAGCTCGTAAGCGATAGGAGGTGGTGTTTAGACAGCAAGAATTTAACACTGTTGGGTGTACAGGATTCCTTGAGGATTTTCCACCTCCTACGAAACAAAACAAGGTACTGTCTGGTATTTGATATTTTCAATTTCATTTACATTTCATATTACCATCAGGGGCTTGCTTTGGTGTGTACGGTCTTGGCAATACCGATGTGACCTAGCTGAATTTACACATTATTTCTTGTAGTCTTGCATTAGATTCTTCTTTTTCATATTTCCTATACGGTCTCTCTTGATCAACCCTTCTTCTTTTCCGACCCTGACGCTATTATAGTATTCAAGAGCTTGGAGTCTTTATTTTATGTTCTTTACTTCTTGTTTTTTAATAAGGCGATGATGACCGAGAGGTTTTTCAATGTCTTTTTCTTTATTACAAAAAGGGAAAAGATCACGTTTAAATTTATTAATCATCAGCCCGCTGAATTATCTTCTATCTCGGACATCTTCAAGCAATCCATGGAATTTATAGGTTCACTTTTATAAAATTTCTTTAAACGTATGTTTTTTAGGTACCATTTTTCGTGTATTTTCTATCGATTTTTTTTTTTTTAGTAACTACCAAACAAATATCTTCCTCTTCCGTTAATATTGTTTTTGTACATATATTAAAAACACTTCGAGTTCTTCAAACTGAACGAAGATATTATCTGATGATGGGGTTACGACCTTGAAACTAGTAAGAAGTAACCAAAATGAAGTCACAAGACGGACCTTAAGGTAGTTTAATATTTTATTTAAGTGTGACTTGGACCTTAAAATATGCTTATATATCGTTCAATAGTTTATATTTCAAACGTATTTCCATACCTTGGAACATTATTTTATATTAATGTTATGAATTTATAATAAAAATATTCTAGGATTAATGGCTACAATTTACGCCCACTGTACGTCGTCTCTTTCTCTCGGATTTTCTTGAATGTACCGTTTAATATTGTTTAGATTTCACTTCTGAATGTTTTTGTTTGTTTTTAAAACAATATTTTCTTCAACCTTGTAAAAACAACAAAGATTGAATCTCAGCCGTGTAGGATGTACATTAGCAAGTCTAAGTACACGGGGACGCGGGAGCACTGACCAGCGCAACTACAGGAAATATGACGTCAAACAAAACGGATGTTCTACTCATTAACTTTGGTCTCGGCAACATTTAATTATTAACCAACTTGAGACTGAGGAGACCAATTAATACCATAATGGATCCAGTCACTGTAACTTGGTATCGATAGGTGACGAAGAGGTGCTTCGTCGGGGGGTAAGTTTTGAGAACGTTCGGTGATTTTCCTGCGGTTGTATTTGCCAAATGTCCCGAGGGCGTGCGGTAGTATGGTGGTGGATGTTAATCCCTATTAGTCCCCCTCTCCTGCTAGTTCTAATCACCAGATATGTAAATAAATTGCTCTGATTATAACTTGCACGTGTCAAAATTCTTAAACAAATATTCGTTTCTAAATCTAGTCAGCTGTTTTATAACGGCGGGGAATGAAGGTGACATACACGCGCACAACTATTGTACATATGTTGCACACAGCACCCATACACAAAAAGTAAATACCAAAATCAATATGGATATATTCCAAAAATTCTACTTCGGAATAATAATAAAAAAAATATATATATATAAATAAATAAAATAAAAAAATAAATAAAAAAAAACAATAATTTAATTTCTTTTGGGATAGGTTGGTATGCATAGCTCATCCAACGTAAGTTTTGCCTTTAGATCAATCCACAGATAACGACAGACTTTTTGGGGTTTCAGGAGACTAGTTTCCATAATTTTGGACCTAACTTCTTTTTAAAAGTCCTCACTTTTAAGAATAATCTAGGTATTCATTAATTTTTCTCTGACGTGGAAAGGTTTCTATTATCGAGTTAAGAGCAACCCTATTCTTTTCTAGGCTAAAGTGTGTATAATTAAAAAAAAAAAAAATCGTTCATTCATTTTTCGTCTCCAGGTCACTAATTGAATAGAATAAAGTATCTTACCTTTTAAAATCCGTCACGTGACTTCTTTTGTTTTGTTTTTTAAATACGGCTCGTTTCAGAACTTCTATCCCATCATCAAATGAAAAATACTTCACCCCCAAAACACAAGACCCGTTAGAACTAACAGTTTGTAACAAAGAAACAAAGTGACAAATTGTATATAGGCCAAAATTGGGGGGGGGGGGGCGTTCAAAGTGAGTTTTAAAAAAATATCAAAAATTTCGGATGTCAGTTCCACTGACTTCAGCAATAACTTTAAAATTTGCAGATACATAAACGTTGTGGAAGAATTCGAGATTTACAAGTCATTTAAAATGAAAAATGGGAACAGTGAATTAGTAGCCTATGTTCCGAAAAATAAATGTGTTGTGTTTTTATGTCATTTATTTTAATGTGTTGATGGCTTCATTTGAGTGAAGCGCTTCGGAACTTCTATCCCATAATCAGGGAATTCCCATCATTTTGAATTCCCACCACTGACGATGTGATAGAAGTTCCGAAACGCGTCATATTTAAAACAACAAAAGAATTCATTTGAAGGATTTAAAAAGGCAAGTTTTAAGGTAGCCTACATTATATTTGTTTCGCTTTGTTGATATTATTGACTTGTCCGATTGACTGATGAAGACGGAGGAGGAGGTAAAACTCGAACACGGAATAATACCCAACGACATCGAACCTGCGTAACTTGATTGTTCACCGCTCTGAGATAGATGCGCGCGCAGTTTTATTAGAATTAATATTCAGGTTCAGATTTTAATTAATATCGTTATCGTTTTCTATTCACGTGTAGAGTGTATTGCGTTTACAAAACCGTTTTGACAGAGGAATAAATATTTGTTTAGGAAAACGACACGTTGCACATGTGCTTTGCAAATCGTCAAGGTCGATTTATGTGCAATCACTATTTTTAACTGTATTTAGTATATATTACCTTGCATGATTATAATTATTGTTCATTCATTTTTAATCTGATAACGTATGAAATGCTATTATTAATTTTATAGATTTACTTAACTTGATTTTATCCTATTATGGAAATATGAATAGTTCGCATACAGTTAAAATCTAGATACTGAAATGTGGCGGAACCTGTCCCAGTGCTAAGTTTTGTGGGAATTTTCAATTTCTAAAAACGTTCGATAATCCCACACGCTCGGAATTTTGGCAATGGTGGATTATCAGATTTTTTTTTACTGTATAAATTTCTATGGAAGTTTAAATTAAAAAAAATATTTTTTATTGTCAAATTCCGGAAATTTCCAGGAGCGAATCAAATAAAAATCTTAATTACATCAATTGCTTTGTAAATTGACAAAACCTATTGCGTTATTAGTGAATTTAAACAAATTTAATCCAGAATTTCGAAATTTTTGAGGTTAGGAACGACTCTAACCTGCCATTTCGATAGTCCCTTCATTTCAAATTAATTTCTCTTCTTTTTGTTCTACGACCCATAGATCCGGAGATATAAAAAAATAGTGTAGCGATGCACTCAAAATACATCAAAAATGCACTTTTCTAGCGAAGATCCAGTCAGATTTTGCTAATTTTTTCGGTTTCCTACTCAGTTGGATGTATAAAAAGGGGAGAAAAATCATTTGTGTACAGTTGTTGACAAAGTGGCATTTTGTTCATTTAAATTAGTTTGCAAAACAGCTGATTTCTCAACAGTTTTACTTTGCCCACTACTTTGCTCACTACGAATGGCAACCGAACAAAACGAAATTTAGGTTAAGTTTATTTGAATTGATTTATAATATACAGGAAATGTCCCGTAAGTATGTTAGATTAATTCTTACATGTAAAATAACATAAATGAACAACAAAACAACGTTTTAAAGTTGAAAAAGGAAGTAATTATTAATAAAGATGATTGACAGTGTATGTACACGGAGAGTATTTTTCGTTTGCCGAGTTTTGAAGTTGGCAATCCCGTTTCCTCAACAATACACCTAAGTTATTTGTAATATTCAAAAATAACCTAAGTTGTGACGTGAGGTTGAACACTATTGTATTAAATTAATGTTTTATTAAATTGTGTTACTGTTGAAGTATGTTTTGTCTACAACTGTAGAAAAAGTATAATGTGCAATTCGTGAGCAAAGTGTCTTTTTTTAAACTCGATAAAATTGACGCACGAGGCTTGTCAACATTTTTCTCTCGTTTAAAAAAGGGCCACTTTGCTCACTAGTTACACAAATAACTATTTCCCAATTACATCACTTTTATATATAATTTCCCTCTACTTTAAAGAGAAAAACCTTTAGGTCATCATCGCAATAACATCAGCTTCAAAAGAGAACAAAAATTGTTCAAAGGAGACTAAATGAAAGGTTTTTTAAAAGACATTTAATGTAACAGCAGATATTTCTTGTTGAAACTCCATTATTAAAGGATTAAATAAAGCAATCTAACTATAAAGTTTCAAAATTATTTTAATAATATAAACCAGTTACAATTGTTTCGCCTTGCGGCATCATCGGGCAACATCAACTGTTGAGAGGTTCTGTAATGTATTTTTACAATTATTCAGGTCACTAAATGTAAGGGCTATCAAATTTGTGTCGTAATTTATGCCCGTGAAGTTCAATATGGCTGCATTATCGGCCACCCTGTATATATATTTTTTAAAGGCAGTATAGATGAACTATTACGAGTCTATAGGGATAAATTTAGGTAAAAAAAAGAAGACTATAATGAAAACATGTTATTTATATAGATTTATTTTTAAAAACCGAAAATATTTAATCGTTTTTCAATGTTGGCTAACTTAAATTGTTTTCAGAACTTTTAAATTTACCCTTATGCAAAAAAAAAAAAAAAGTTACGACTTTGCTGGCTTTAGGTTTCCAAAAATATCTACTTCGCTAAAATAACTATCCGTCAAAATCACTACCAGATTTTAAACTTCTTAAACAGCAGGGTTTTTTCAAGGAAATTTGATTATATAACTCTCATTACACAATTGTAAATTATTAAATAATAACTTGTTGAGTGTTGAGGTTATGCTCCATTAAATACCGCTATGAGAAACTTCTTACACTTCAATTTGGTAATAATTTGTCCCCAATCAAACGGAATTAAATACTGGGGAAGCAGGTTTTATGTTACTGTGACGCGTTGCGAATTTCTTCTTTTCTGGTTTTAAAGTTATTTTATTTGTTCATGTCATTGATATAGTTTGTTCGTGTATTTAAAAAGGAATACATGACGTTTCAGAAGTATGGATCAACTCCCGTTATCAAGAGTAATATAACCACAAGTCAACAGAAATTGTAAATTACAAGTTGAACCAAGATGATACACTAGTAAACTAACAAATAGGGTTTTATAATAGTTTTGTCAGAGAGTACATTCTTTTGTCTCATAAAAAAAGTTTAACGCGGGACCTTGTATTTACGCCTTGCGGTGAATTAACCGGATTTTTTAAAAACTGAAAGTAAAGGATTTTTGTTTTTATGGATAACACACTGACAGTAGAGGTGGCGATCAATATGTTTTATATGGGTCCTTAAGGCTACACTCGAGGAATATTTATCCTTAAAGGCCACTATATTGAGTACGGGCCTGTAATTCCCGAGATAAGCAAACTGGATCTACACCTTTTTTTTTTTTCATTTAAAGTTGGGTTAGATCCCTCTCTTTCATCTTTCGTATCAGGTCTCTGGTAACGATCTCTTGTTCTCTTTTGGACCCTGTCGTTATAGGGGGGGGGGGGAGGGTGTCTATACTTTTTTTTCTTCTTCTTCTTGTAAGACTATGATTAACGAGGCGTTTGTCGCCTTTAAACAACAAAACCGAGCATTATATGATTAAACCGTTAGTGCCAATTCTTAGAATATTGTAATTTTAAGGTTTTTTCCCATTTAAAAAGGCAGCTTTCCCCAAGTATTGAGTTCTGAGAAAAAGAACAATACGTCAGAAAATATTGCCAAAAAGAGCTCACGTACACAATTTGATTAAAATCGGTCACGACAGACATCATTCCAAAACCACTTTTATTAGACTTCGGGAATCTCAAAACAGATATACCCACAAAAACTGAACTCGAATTTTATACTCGGCATATATTAAGACTGTCTGTAACGTACAGCTCTGTCCTGTTAAGTTGTGGCTTTGAAAACTGCAATGACTTACGGAACTCCCTGTACATATGCGAACGCTGAAGTTTATTACGCTAAACATTATCCGACAGATCATCAGTTCATAGGATTCCCCTCATGAATGAGAGATAACACAATCTGTTTCGATTTTAAGATGACTGCTGACATATCAGTCTCTAGCTAGCTAAGCCTCGACTATAAATGCTGGAACATTATGATCTGTATGTACATACGATGTAGGCTAACTGTCTAAAGAGAATGTATAAAATGAAATAATAAGTTGAAACAAATGACATCAAATTGGGGAGTAGAATCGAGAATAGAATTTCGACTGGTTTAACTTACGCTGACAAATAATTGTGTTTGGTTAGGATTTAGATTGTGGATGGATATCTGAAAAAGTTTGAGCAATGTTTTTGTAGCGTTGATTTTAAAGTGTAAGATAATCTTCATTATCCTACAAAGAAGAATCGGATGTGATCTACAGGGTAGAAATTATTCTGCGACCTCTGATAAAAGTCTTAAACGATTTTGTAAGTCAATTGCTCAGCGTTTTGATATTAGGGGTTAATTTCAACAACCTTTGGGTATTGAAAAGATCAAAACATTTAACTCATTATGCGACATCATGTTAAGTTATTTCAAAGTTATCCATGTTTTACTCCATCATACAATTTTAAAATATACATGAAAAAAGTAAAAGACGAACAGTAAATATTTTTTAACGTGCAAACTTTCCGAACGTGAATTCAGGTTTCCTATTTTGGTAACACTGAAATTTTAAAGCGGAAGAAAATATTTGAGACAGTCTATTTCTGTTTACTCAAGAGGAAATGTTACAAAAGAGAAGGGTTTATTTCGTTTGGTTAGTCTTGAGAACAATTAAATAAACACAAAGGGATCAAAGTCCAAACTGTCTCTGAGAAAGAAAACAAAACTTGTAAACATTCCTCGGAGGTCTTGCTAAAAGGGTCAAAAGTCAATGATCCTAAACAGGTGAATTATTGGACTTTCCTAAAATACATTTTAGAAGTGCAAACTTTCTGAGGTAAAGTGTTGATTTCTATAAATTGTATAGAGTTCAGAAAGTCAGATGTACATGATAAACAAGTTGTACTGTACTTACCCAGTCACACTCAACATACAATAGACAACGTCGAGGGCATGTCCAATACATTTCTTCGATTTCCCGAAACCGTGGTGAAACGTAAAGATCAGTCAAGAAATGGAGGTATACTTCATGTACTGACTATGTAATATTTGTTATAGGTTGGAAGTACCTACAGGGATCTGTTTTGACGCCAGTGTTATTTATTATTTATCCAGAATGTTCATTATGAATACGAAATTCAGGATGTGATTCTGGACATTAAAATAAAGGTAAAAGTTTTAGTAAACATGGGTCAAAAATGTTTCTTTTTCCGCCTATTTCTCTGTTACCAATTGTACAGAATCGTTTATACCTTTAATTTGTATTGTACTACAAAATCATATATTTTGTATGTATTCAAAACAAAATAACTGACCACCGTCATGTCCCTTTTTATTTTACGAACCATAATTTTCCTTTATTTGAGGTTTTGCACATTATTTTCCATAATTGTTCATAATTCCTAAACAATTGTGTGTACAATAAATAAGAGTTATATTAACAACAACAAAAACAAACAATAGGAAATATTAGGCGAATAAACAGCTATCGAAATTTGATAAAACATAATCTCAAAATTGAGCGAAAAACGACATCGAAATTTAATAAATCGTAATCTAAAAATTAAGCGAAACAACAAAATCGAAACTTGATTGAAACGTAATCTCAAATTGAAAGGAAAAAACAAAATCGAAACTTGATAGAAACATAGTCTCAAATTGAAAGGGAAAACATAAAAATTTGATAAAAACATAATCTCAAAATTGAGCGAAAAACAACATCGAAATTTAATAAATCGTAATCTCAAAATTAAGCGAAAAACGACATCGAAATTTAATAAATCGTAATCTCAAAATTAAGCGAAAAAACAAAATCGAAACTTGATAGAAACATAGTCTCAAATTGAAAGGGAAAACATCAAAATTTGATAAAAACGTAATCTCAAAATTAATAGAAAAAACGTTGACATTTGATGCAAACGTAATTTCAAAAATATAACGAAAAAACAACATTGTAATTTGATAGAAACGTAATCTTAAAATAAAGTGAAAACAAAACATTGTAATTTGATAAAAACGTAACGTTAAAATAACATCAAAATTGGAGGGAAAACTTCAAAGTTAGAAAAATGGGAGAAGACTGCAGTACTAACTCCTTGTATTGTCAGTTTAAGTTTATTCCAATTTATTAAGCTAGGTTAACTGATTTAATCTAAGCTATAAATGTCGTACCTTTTTATAATAATAATTAAAAACGAGTTCTGTTTTGTTTAAGTCCTTGGTCCAAAATAGGTTTAACTGTTCTTGAAAAACAAAATAGAATCGTAAAATTTCAAAATGGCGGTTGAAACGATTTGTAGTTAGTTCCTTTTTACCTAGGATCTACACTACCGGTAATAACTCATTTTATACAACTACACAATAGGGCCGGAGGTCGGTAAGAAGAAAAAAAAACAATCGTGTCCTTTTTATGTCGTCGTCAACTGAACGGCGGTATTTACAATCAATCAATAGTTAATTATGCACACTATCATGTAAAACACAATAAATAGCAACAAGTTTCCTTAAAGGTTACGAGTTAAAAGTCAAATGTACAGTTATCTTATGTAATGTTATTCAGCGAAAACCTGCGACTCATTGCAGCGAGAGAGAGACTGGAGTCGAAGTGTTAATGACCTTAAGCCGGAGTTAGGTTAGGTCAGTTTCTGCGACTGGCCCACTCTTGCACAATTCAAGGCTGTGCCAAATGTCTGTGTCGTCATTCATTCAGACTCTAATTGCTCTTCACTTTCCTGATCTGGCTCGGTACAGTATTACGAATAAACCCGAACAATTTGCCGTTATTGTGCGAGAATTACGATCTTTAGGCCTAGTTATATAACTCAATTTATAGTTTAGAAATCCTGGTTGTTACATCCTCGTGGAAACTGAGACTGATCCTATCCCTAGACAGTCTTTTTGGCTAACTGTTAATGTGATTATTTTAGGGTAGCAATTTGGCGCTAAGGGTTGAAATTTTACTCTAATTTGTCTTAGGTTTAGGTTAGGTTAGGGCGTTTAATCGTACTCAAATTTATCGTAAGTTTAATTTTACTAATCTGTACAAGTTAGGTTAGGTTAGGTTAGGGCGTTTAATCGTACTCAAATTTATCGTAAGTTTAATTTTACTAATCTGTACAAGTTAGGTTAGGTTAGGTTAGGGCGTTTAATCGTACTCAAATTTATCGTAGGTTTAATTTTACTAATCTGTACAAGTTAGGTTAGGTTAGGTTAGGGCGTTTAATCGTACTCAAATTTATCGTAAGTTTAATTTTACTAACCTGTACAAGTTAGGTTAGGTTAGGTTAGGGCGTTTAATCGGTCTCAAATTTATCGTAAGTTTAATTTTACTAACCTGTACAAGTTAGGTTAGGTTAGGTTAGGGCGTTTAATCGTACTCAAATTTATCGTAAGTTTAATTTTACTAACCTGTACAAGTTAGGTTAGGTTAGGTTAGGGCGTTTAATCGTACTCAAATTTATCGTAAGTTTAATTTTACTAACCTGTACAAGTTAGGTTAGGTTAGGTTAGGGCGTTTAATCGTTCTCAAATTTATCGTAAGTTTAATTTTACTAACCTGTACAAGTTAGGTTAGGTTAGGTTAGGGCGTTTAATCGGTCTCAAATTTATCGTAAGTTTAATTTTACTAACCTGTACAAGTTAGGTTAGGTTAGGTTAGGGCGTTTAATCGTTCTCAAATTTATCGTAAGTTTTATTTTACTAACCTGTACAAGTTAGGTTAGGTTAGGTTAGGGCGTTTAATCGGTCTCAAATTTATCGTAAGTTTAATTTTACTAACCTGTACAAGTTAGGTTAGGTTAGGTTAGGGCGTTTAATCGGTCTCAAATTTATCGTAAGTTTAATTTTACTAACCTGTACAAGTTAGGTTAGGTTAGGTTAGGGCGTTTAATCGGTCTCAAATTTATCGTAAGTTTAATTTTACTAACCTGTACAAGTTAGGTTAGGTTAGGTTAGGGCGTTTAATCGGTCTCAAATTTATCGTAAGTTTAATTTTACTAACCTGTACAAGTTAGGTTAGGTTGGGTTAGATTGGGTTAGATTAGGGCGTTTAATCGTACTCAAATTTATCGTAAGTTTAATTTTACTAACCTGTACAAGTTAGTTAACTAGAAAAATCGAAAATAGGCAGAAAATATCACTTATGTATTTAAAAATAATAATACACGACGTTTCGAGAGTATTAATCAACTCTCGGTACAAGTGTAAAACATAAGAGATAATATCAGCAACATAACTTAGTAGCCTAGGACCATGGTGAAAACAATTGCCGTCCTTTGTGTAGTGGAGGCCTGTGTGTGGTGGTTTTATCTAATCACGTTTGTATTTCTAGAGCTATTAGAGTATTCAAGGACTGGGGAGGGGGGTCTTTATTTTGTATCACTAACTTTTTTTTTTATAAGGTGATGATGACCGACAGGATTTTTCCTGACCTGGCAATTTTTATTCTCATATTTATGTTTTCACCAGATAACACAATTTTATTAAAAAAACCCAAAGATCATGTTTAAATTCATTATTCATCAGCTCGCTAAATTACAATCTGAGACATAAAAAAACAATCCATGGAATAATAGTATGTTCACTTTAAATTTATTTTTCTGAAATATTCTCTGAATCATCCTTCGAAAATCTTCTATCGACATTTATTGAACTCTTAGTAACGTGGTAAACAAAGTTGTCTATCTATTATAAAACCAGGACATATTTTGTACTCTAAACAGTACAAAGTTCATATTAAATGTTGAGCTTGACTTATGAGAAAAACTATACAGTACAACAAACACGCAGAACACAATTCTCATAAAAAAATACGCCTAAGTATCAGACGCTTTTCAACGACAAGGTCGTCCTCTTCAGTGATACACGAGCTACACCAACCAAACCATAACCACATTCGCTATGAGGGAGGATTGTAAGAATGGGCTAAATCCCTCTCTTTCATCATTTCTTTTAGATTTCACATGACACTCTTGTTCTATTCCAAATCAAGGACTAAGGGTAATATCTTTATTTTACTTTTTTATTTTTAAAATTTTTTTTTATTAGGCGATGTTAACCGAGAGGTTTTCTTCTTTAAAACAACAACAACAAAAAAAAAAAAGAAAGAAAAATAGGTACTTGTGTACTATAGGGACCCCCCCCCCTTTGTAATTTTAAAACTCGAAACATTCTTTTGCGAATATTTTTAGGTTCTGTCACCACGACAAACAAAATTAATGTTAACTGCAACTTTCGTAGGTCTGTTCTCCTACAACACTCTTACCAGAATCATTGTTTCTATTTAAATAGCAGATTGTGTTGTTATTTTCTGATTTATTTACATATACTGGTTTTAAACTGAATAATTTCTTAAGTCTATTTAAATATCTAACATAACCTGACAAAACCTAATCTTTTCGCGTTTTGGGGAAACAAAAATTATAGATCAGATTTGTGCTAACTAGAATCACTAGAAATATGAATAATACATACAATATTTAGGTTATATATACAGTACTAAAATTGTGGTATTATTTTAATTTGTTTCTGTTTGATGTACAAAAAAGGAGGAGTTCGTATAATACAAAAGAACTGAAAAATGTTCGGTTAGGTTAGGTTAGGTTATACCCTTATAACAACCGTAACTATTTCTTTATAAAAGGCATAACATACACTGTTTCCACTTTTGTAACGTCGGTAAGGACGCAAAACTTATGACACAACTCGCAACATATTTTTATAGGTTAGAAAAACAGCTGCAGAGTACAACATTGTTAAACAGCTGTGTGTTACCAACAATAAAAACAAAAATACAATACTTTGACCCACATAACTCAACATTTTAGTTCATGTGTGTTGAAAATTTGAAGTGTGAAGTGACTTTTAGATCACCCTGTATGTGGAAGATAATATCGCGGGAGGTTTCATTCGACAATCAAATAAAAGAAGGGGAGGGGGAACAAGACTAAGTGCACAGCGAGACCATCTGGTTTTGCTTTGAGGGTTCTGCAATTGGACATGCGTAGTAGGGATTTGCATGACGCCCTCATCTTGTAATATTTTTAGTATTATTTTAACTCGCTTAATTATAGCTATGTTTTATAATAATAGTATTCACGTTCGATTAATTTTATTCCCTTATATAGGAAGTATTAATTTAAAGTAAGTAACTCGATTTTGGATTAATCGTGAAAATCGTACACTCACAAATTAACAAACATTCAAACCAATTTATCTAAACAAAACAATTTGGAGAGTTCAGTGTTTTATCAGATCATTTCCATACCTTGTACTTTTTTATTACATTTTTTGTTTTAAAGACAAAAAGTCTCTGGGTCATCCTCGCCTTATAAAATAGAAGATAAAACAAGCTCTAAAATACTATAATAGCGTCAAGGTCAGATCAAGAGAGATCAGATAGGGAAGATTTTAGAGGGAAGTTTCTAATCTTGGGTTCTTTCTGTTCTTACGATGTCATCTCCTGTGACTGAAGATTTTCCTGGCCTCTTGATGTCTCCAACGAACTCGGTGGTTACAAACTTACTGACAAGTTTTTTTATACGCGACTACACGACAAGGTCCCTCAAACCGTTGCAAGTACGAAACTTTCTTCTACTACAAATTTATCTTTCCCTTACTAGATTTCTGTGTTGAAATTAGTCAAACAATGAGACAATTATTTGCTATGGCAACAAATTAATAACAAAGAAAATAACTGTTGATGATTTTTTAATTAATTGTAAACTACTACAAGTTTATTTCCTACTAGATTCCTGTGTTGAAATTAGTCAATAATGAGAAAACTCGTTGCTATGGAAACAAATAATTTACAATGAAAATAACTGTTGATGATTTTTTTAATTAATTGTAAACTACAAGTTTATTTCCTACTAGATTCCTGTGTTGAAATTAGTCAATAATGAGAAAATTCGCTGCTATGGAAACAAATAATTTACAATGAAAATAACTGTTGATGATTTTTTTAAATTAATTGTAAACTACAAGTTTATTTCCTATTAGATTCCTGTGTTGAAATTAGTCAAACAATGAGAAAACTCGTTGCTATGGCAACAAATTAATAACAATGAAAATAACTGTTGATGATTTTTTAATTGTAAACTACAAGTTTATTCCCTACTAGATTACTGTGTTGAAATTAGTCAACAATGAGAAAACTCGTTGCTAAGACAACAAATAAATATCAATGAAAATAACTGTTGATGATTTTTTAATTGTAAACTACAAGTTTATTCCCTACTAGATTACTGTGTTGAAATTAGTCAACAATGAGAAAACTCGTTGCTAAGACAACAAATAAATATCAATGAAAATAACTGTTGATGATTTTTTAATTGTAAACTACAAGTTTATTCCCTACTAGATTACTGTGTTGAAATTAGTCAACAATGAGAAAACTCGTTGCTAAGACAACAAATAAATATCAATGAAAATAACTGTTGATGATTTTTTTAAATTAATTGTAAACTACAAGTTTATTTCCTATTAGATTCCTGTGTTGAAATTAGTCAAACAATGAGAAAACTCGTTGCTATGGCAACAAATTAATAACAATGAAAATAACTGTTGATGATTTTTTAATTGTAAACTACAAGTTTATTCCCTACTAGATTACTGTGTTGAAATTAGTCAACAATGAGAAAACTCGTTGCTAAGACAACAAATAAATATCAATGAAAATAACTGTTGATGATTTTTTAAATTAATTGTAAACTACAAGTTTAATCCCTACTAGATTCCTGTGTTGAAATTAGTCAACAATGAGAAAATGCGTTGCTATGGAAACAATGTTGATGATTTTTTAATTAATTAATTGTAAACTACTACAAGTTTATTCCCTACTTGATTCCTGTGTTGAAATTAGTCAACAATGAGAAAACTCGCTGCTATGGAAACAAATAAATAACAATGAAATAACTAACTGTTGATGATTTTTTAATTAATTGTAAACTACTACAAGTTTATTCCCTACTAGATTCCTGTGTTGAAATTAGTCAACAATGAGAAATCTCGTTGCTATGGAAACAAATAAGTAACAATAGTTGATGATTTAAATAAATGGCAATTACATCTGCATACAATAGTGTTTTTCTTGAGGATTTAAATCGCAACAATTTTAACTTGCTTTTAAAAGACCCGGTATTTTTGAGTAAAATTTGTAAGTCGAAATTTTGTGTTTTTTTTCTACCTTCAACTTTTGACTCATACAAAAAACGAACACATCTCTCGAGATATGACAAATGTGCCTCAAATTTTACTAAAATTGATGCACGCGTTTTAGACTACTATGAGACGACATACGGACATTATTCCAGAAACAGATACAGTACTACGTATATAATATGTGAAAGTTTGTTTCATATGATCTTTTTATCATAACACCTATCCAATCCCACTTGAGTTTGGTCTAGTCCTACTTCTATTTCAGTATTTACAATTGGTCTTGTTATCTAATACCAAGTTACAGCTAGGCTTAGGGTGTGTTTTGGATTGGAAATGAAAGGGTTAGGGAGGATGTTGGAAACTCGGCTAGTGGGTAGGCCTATAGAGGGGTTGATCCAGATTGGACCCGTGTATGACTCATCTAAGGGATCACAAAGGGGGTTAATGTGTTATTAAGTTTTGCTATAGGGGTGGCTTCTTCTAATTAATGCACTCACTAGGCGTACTGCACTGGTTATCTTCCATCCTGTTTCTCAGGCAATGTGGACTTTAAACTTAATAAACTGTCACTGTGCAGACGTTCTGTGATTTCATTTTGGGAATTCATGATAACATAGCCTCAAATTAACGTTATTTATAACAGCTGATTGGGAAAATCAGATGACAATTGATTTTTTCCTTGACATTGTTAAATTGGTTACTATGGTAACTGTAGAAACGTCAACATTTGAATAAAAAATTTAACGATTATCCTACAGTTATGATTAAAAAAAAAAAAGTGTTACTTTTTTATTTATTAACAAAAATATTTCGAAATTTTTGATTTTGTGCAACTCATCTAATTTTAATTTGTGGTGTAATGTTGATTTTTAACTAATTTTTTCTATCGAAAGTTATAATAATGGCTAGTTTTTAATTGGGGGGGGGTACTTTATTATAAAAATCTGTTACTTACAAACGTTAAACGAAAAAGAACATAAATTTTGACTGTAAAATAACAAAAATATACAATTTGTTTCTTCTAAAAGATTACAATTTACCAAAAACTCGGCTTAAACATAGTAGAACTGAAATTAAAGTCCGACACTATAGCAACTTTCAAAAGTAATCTGGCACTAAAAATGTTCTTTGGGAATTTTGAAGGATGTATATATGTTCTGTTTTTATTCTTGCTCCTCACCCTCGGATACTCTAACTTCAGCGTTAGAAGAGAGCAAGAGTTGATCAATAGAGGCGTGATAGGAAAGATGAAAGGGATGGATACAGATAGGTGTAGTACCTCGGGATTGCCACTAGTCTAGTCACTGTTAGGGGTTCTTCTATCCAACTTACAGAACACGTTTTTCTCAAACGTAGAGGTTTAAATAAAGGATAATCGATAGTACTTGTTGATCCAACCATTGCGGCAGTTTGGACTAGTGAACCAGCAAAGTGTACAATTCGAGTTCGGTTGCTAGCGTTGCGTTTTTCCATGAATTATCTACTAAATAGGAAAAAATCGTATATTTACACGAGTAACATAATCACAGTCGTAATTGTGTGTAGTTTTCAAAGTTGGCAAATAGTGATCCCCAGATTTATTTTCTAAATTAAAAAGTAGGGATTTACAACAAAAATAATAATGTTATAATTGTAACTATAACCTCAAAATTAAAAAACAAATCGATTTACCGGGAGGAATTGGAATACAGGACATCCGGCTCGCATTTAGAATTCATTAAATAATGTTTGGGAAATTTCGACGATTAGGATGGATCCTTATCTGTAAATCCTTTATGTCTCTTAATTGGTAAATTTGTGTCGCTTGAGATCATCATTGATTCCAGATTATCGTATTAGTCGTGATCAGTAAACGAATTTAGTAGTCTTTCCCTCTTTCAACGCGGATGATTGCCGTGTCTGTAATATTGTTTAACAGATTTTAATAAAACACATTTATTAAACTTTTTAAAGTGTTTTATAATATACACAAAAACACTTCCTTGTGTGTTGTTTATTTTCCTTCTATACACAAGTAAAATTTTCGAATTAGTTCGGATAATTGACGTTTCAGTTAATTGAGGTTCGGATAATCGACGTTATGTTTTCTGATGACAGATTTAGGAGTGTGGCAACATTGTTGCTAACTGCGTTTTGTAGTTCAGTGTTTTTTGCACATGGAATACCTAAAGATGGCGACTTTGTCGCCGAAATGTCTTCTTGTTTGCCAATATTTTGTCATTCGATCTAAACTACGAGTTCCTGTATTTGTTACAATAAAAAAAGTGGAAACCAAAATTAAGATGCCTATTTTAAAAATAAACTTTTGAATATAGGCCAACTTTTTTCGACACTATTATATACGGCCAAATATATATGTTGAAGGGCATGTTGGGATCACAGTAATCTTGTACAATAGGGAAGGGGGGTATTGTTCAGCCAACACATTGATTCCCAAGTGTGAAATGAATAATTGCCAATTCTATTGTTTTTCGTAAATCACACCACACCCTCGTGTCTATGTAACGTTTCCGCTACGTAGATGTTCTCCTAAAATAAACCATAAGTGTTGGCGCTCTGTACAGAGTTGGATTGGTGTCTCATTAAATGTGATTCATATCCAGCTTCATTAGATTAGTTCAAAACAAAGTTCTTGAACGTAGTTTCTGACCCTAAGAAGTGTGAATTTACTTCGGCGGTTGTCGGCGTTTAAAAAAATTTAAAAGAAAATCTTCAAAAGGCTTTTTTTAACACCTAGGGACTATCCCAAGGTAGAGTTGGACATCTCTTTTTATTGTATGTCTGCTATTATACTCTTACAGGACCGCCACTAGATCTTACTTCTCAAGAAGGTAAATTGAATACTAAGCTTTTACCTTATATGTCTTTTCCTTCTTCTTTTAGGATGCTCCTGATCTGTTCTATAGGATTTTGGACTATGTTTCTAATATGCATCTTTGAACCAATTATTGAATTACTGTACACACTTCCCTCTCTCGCGCTATAAAATGTGTGGTCAGGATCATCCATTTAACGACTGCAGTATATGGATAATGGTGTGTGCCTCAAAATATCCGTACCCGGACAATGCTTCGCCATGGTTTCCCATGAACCCAGAGCCCAATATTCGGAACCAGCTGGAAGGTTCGCTATTACTAATTCAGTGTTCATATCATTTATTAATAAACCGGTCCTTAACAGCCAGCTTCGCTTTGGTCTTCAGTGTTCTTCTTTACCCTATACCCTTTTGGAAAAGATCCATTTAAATTTCCCTCCATTCTTCTGCCACCAAACCTTGCCAATACCAGCACTGCATCTTCAGACAAAGTTCCTTCAGCCGAGGCTGCGATTCTTTGCACTGTGGTCAAGTTCTCTCATCATCGCTTCCTCCTTTAACACTGGTCACCAGATTTGTACTCCGTATAAAATTTGTGAGATGACAACTTGCTATCAACCTCCTCTTTCTTCTCCTATACTATTATTGAACAGGGAATGCGGTTGAACGAAAGGTCGCCTCACTCTAACGCACGCGCCGTCACACACAGGCGTGCAGAGTATTAGGACTGACCGGTCCTTGCTGCCCCCCCCCACATGAGTTACCTACTCCGTGTTTCTTGTTTGTTCTTGTAAACTTGTTCAAACTTTCATTTATTTAATTTGATATTTTAAAATAAAATGTGTAATATATTTTCATTGTACACTTTATTGTAAGAAAAATGAGACCTAACAACGTATAATTTACTTTAATAGAGTCCAAAGTCAGTAATGTTTGCTACAAAATGAATGACAGTATGATGACTAATAAGTGTGAATAAACAACAATATCGTATATCTTTATCCAAAATTCGATTTTAATGAAGCAAATAATGATAATAATAGTATAAATCATAATTTGTACTTTATTATTTACATTGTGATAAGCTGTGTATGAATAAAATATGTATTGAAATGGTAATGTTGACATTTACACTATTTATTTTTTTGTAAATTTAACATTTGCTCATCTAAGCAACAGTAATACAGAAAATAATGTTGAAAATTTCGTACTAATATTGAACAATGATGTATAACAAATATTTTAAAAAGTGGAAAAACGTATATTTCTAAATAAACATTAGAAATATTGCAAAACATTTAGTAATATGTAGTAAAAGTTTGCATTCTCAAAATTAATAGAACTAGATTAATATACTACAAGGCACAGTACTAAAATTACTTATAAAAGAAGAGTAACACCTAACAAATACGTTGTTTGGTCTTATTTTTCTTGTAATTATGTGTAGAGTAAAATTATATTATAGATTATATTTTCAAATATCAAATAAAATAAATTAAAGTTTTATAAAGAGAAGTCCAGTAGTTGACACATAGGGGTGGCTTGGGGGTAGGTTACCGGACACCCTAATCCTCTGGGCTTGTGTGAGTGAAGCGACCCTTCCTTCAGCCGCATTCCCAGTTTGATGCCTTGGAGATATGGCAATAGCCGTCATTCGCAGCCTTAGCAAGGTGTGAACCAAACTGGTAGATATGTTCTTTCTTCCACTCTATTTTTACTCGGTTTTTGTTGCGTGACGGCTCTTTTATTTGTTATTAATGTTGTTTCTGTTTTATGAACAGCCATTCTCAAGGTTGATCCTCCAGCCGGCGGTTGTCGGCGTTGGTTTTTCCTTAATTTAACACAACTTTTCACTTTTCTTTTACCGTATTTGCTCAGAATAATGATTTTGAAAAATAGCTACCTCGTTCTTGGTCGACGCTTTATTTGTGTAAATTACATAAATTTCCGAGTCGGCTAATAATATATAATTATTTACTGTTGATTGTGTGGTGACTTAGGCACCATTGGCCTCCTCCTACCTTCCTTGCCCTGTATGCGCGCGAGTGCCCATAGGAATAGCGCCGGTACGGTCCTAGGGTTTATATCTGGGCGCATCGGGTTTGTAGAACCGTATAAGTATAAGTTGAAACTAACACACGGCCATGTTGGGCCTTTTGTGTTAGTCCTATACAGTGTAGTTTATATTAATATTTAGTTTTAGTCCTAATTGGTGTTGTTTCAGTAATTTACTTTTAGATTGAGATTCGCCCAGTGTACATTTGTTGATTTACCACGCGATCTGACGGGCCGGCAACACATAATAAAGATCCACGTTCACCCCAAAACGTTAACCTCACAAGTGAGAAAATTTTGTGAAAATAAAACGATTCAAAAACGTAGAATCTACAATCTTTCTCATAACCGATCTCCAAAACCAACCTAATTTATTCATCAGAAAAAATGTAATTTTGGTAGTTGTAATTGAAAATGAACCAGTACCGTTTCTGGGGGGGGGGGGGGAGGAAATATTTATTACTGATGGTCAATCCTAAGGATTACCTATTCTTCACGAGTATACATTTATGTGAAATATGTTATTTTATAATATAGTGTTAATATCGTATCTTATTTGAATTTGAAGAAATAACAGATTAATATAAATGATTATTACTGTATTATAGAACTTAATCTTGTTTCACTAGTTCCATTTAACTTTACAACAAGCTTAACATATTTATAAATAAATAAGTTAGTTATACAGTAGTTTAGTTATTGTAGCTCCATGTACCACTGAAGATGGCGACTTTATCGTTGAAACGCGTTTGATTAAGTAAACGTTATTTTTGTGAGATATTGTGTTCGAGTTTTATTCTATCTCGTAACATATTTGATTAAAATTGAGCTTTTTAATGACAGCGGTCAACGTTCATTGTACTTAGGATTTTTCACACCAGTTTGGACTCATGTGCTCCACATTTCATTAAAATTTTAGCGACATCGGTTGCGCCAATTTAGAGAAATTACGTCTTTTATGTTCTATGGCAGATCGAACCGTCGTTTCTTAGAAATGTCGACTGATACGTATTGTTTGGCTCTTTAGAGGCTAAATTTGAGCAACATTTGGTCAAAATCGTTCGAGTATTCTTTGAGAAGAACGTAATTTTATGCTTTTTAATTATGGCAGCTATCTTTAGATCGCGTCCGTAGTTAATTTTAATTTTTTTGATTTTTCACCGCACTGACAAATTTGATGACGATTAGTTAAGCTTCGTTTTTATTTAGTTTTGGAAATGGCTTAGTGAGAGAGTTTATGCGATGTTTGTTACACAAATACAATCACTGGCTCAACTTAGCTAACAATCCCAACGGAGCCTAGCTGGATCTACAATTTTTCCATGTAATCTTGTGTTAGATCCCGCTATCAGGTCTCTCTTGACCAAATCTTGTTCTCTTCAGATCCTGACGTTATTATTACAGGACTGGGGGGTCTTTATATTTTACTCTTTTTAATTGTTCATTGGACTCTCTGAAGTATGGTCCTGCTCTGCTCGTGTCCGTCATTTGATGCCGCCCAAGTAACTTTTAAAATAAAAAAAACTAAAACGTGACAGTACAGAAATACAAAGCTTTGGTCGTCGGATAAACATGAGTTCAATGGAATGATTATGCAGGCCCTGGAAAGTGGCCAATGTTACGTCTAAAGGTGGAAAGGTTTGAAGTTATAATCCTTCTAATTATAGATAGACTGAAGGGAACTATTAAACATTATTAATGTATAGTGGCTCAAATAAAACAGAGCTACCGCACATCCTCATCTGTCTCGTGATAGAATCATTCCTCTTTGGTGTTTATTTTTAGTGAGTAGGAGCTTGGCAATCCCAGGTGAGTCTAACTGGATCTACACCTTTCTAATCATGAGTTAGATCCCTATCTTTCATCGTTCCTATTATAGTTTGTAAAACGTGCAAAAACGGCTGCTATCCGGCAAAACCCTCTCCTGTCCCAGACAAACTGTCTAAAGCTGCTCGCCCACTGGGTCGTCACGGACCGTCAGTACGGTCGGTACGGGATTTTTCAAAAGTTCAAAACATTGAATTAAATGAGCCTGCGCCCACTGCGTCGTCACGGCCGTCAACGGCGTTCCGCGCCTTCGGCATGTCCGATAGAAACTCTGGAGCTACGAACTGTAGGACATTTCCGTGACGGTGGATCCGCCCGACCGATCCAGTGCGCGCGCACTTCGGGCGTTCGGGTTCTACGCAGTCTGCTCTCTGTTGTGCTCGTGGTCAGTTGAAATCCTAAACGCAACAAGGATGGATGTTAGTACACTGTCGTGAGTCATCCTGAAGTACTCAAAAAACTTAAGGTCATCTTCCACAAGGTCCGGGAACAAAGTGTGAAATTCACCACAAATCAATCTTTTTCTGTTAATGTTATGAATCCAAAACCTCCTTTTTTTCTTATTTTAACATTCTCCTCTTCTTCTATCAAAAACGCACTCACTACCGCAATTTCCTCCTCCACATCCATCTTTCAACAGATCCGTTCCCAAACTGACTTGTGTTTTGGCGGAAGACGGATGGAGGACGGTGCGGAACGGCGGAACGTCCGATCCAGTGCGCGCACCCCCTCTAAAAAATGCCGTGACGACCGTACCGACCCAGTGGGCGCGTAGCTTAATTATTGACTCATCCACTGCAAACTGAGCTTTTAATCGAAAATAGTTGGGAGAGAGAGAACCCAAGACTAGATAAGAAAAAGGGTAGATCAAGCTAGGGTAGCTCGGAATTGATACGCACTATAGCGAGCCACTGCGGGATTTTTTAAGACGGGAAAGATGAAAGAGAGGGACCTAACTCAAGATTACTTGAAGTGTCACTCTTAAAGAGAACTGGGGTTGGTTATGGAGATATAGGATAGATGAATGAGAGTGATGACCGATGTTTTTGTACCGTGTATTTAGTGTGGGATGATCACTGAATGTGCTTAGTTTTACACAGATAAATTTGAATGACCTATTTGACTCGTAATCTCACAGTCTCATATCGTAGCATGCAATTGCTATACTGTATTTCCAATAGTTACTAAACTGTAATCACGGCTTAGGGTTACAGGTTAAGGTAATTCTAGACCTTTCGGAACGTATGATAACCTTGAGAAGCGCTAACGTAAGTCTTCCATAACATTATCATGAAGTGTCTATAAAAATTTATTTGCAAATTTTAAGCTACCGAAAATTTGTTTTTCTCATAAATTGGCTTTAACGATTGTAATGAAATGTCCATTTGTGTTGTTTAAAAAAAAAACGGAAAAGCTTTTCGTCATCATCATCTTACAAGTCGTGCCCTCGAATACTCTTTTAGTAGAGCAGGGTCTGAAGAGAACAAGAGTCGGTTAAGGCAGAGGGGAAAGAGGAAAGGACATAACTTAAGATTAGTTGAAGTAAAGTGTAAATCCAGCTGGTTACACGCCAGAACCTTAAGGCCTTTTCACACCCGCGTACTGAACGTCCTGGACGTTTTTGTCAAAATAAATCGCTGCCCATGCTATCAAATGAGACGGTTCACACCGCGCGTCCCGAACGCTCGGCGAGTGATTTTCCACAAACGTCCAGCCCGTCCACGGCCTAGCGCATGCGCAATGAACACTTCAGAAAATAAGTTCTGAACCTATCTTCATCTAGCTCCAGATCATGCATCAAGTGATGGTATTCTCCAAATCTCTTCCGTTTTTTATCCATAGTCGTCATCACTATCACTACTCGACTCGTTCATCCACGGAACAGAAAACCCGGTCTCACACCAAGGAACTGGCGGAAAAGACATCTTTGCACAGGTAACAACTACACTGAGTGAGAGGTGGCACTTGTCTGATCCTCATGAGCAAACAAGTGGACGTTTGGTACGTTGCTGGGCGGTGTGGAATGGGCGCGTACTGAACGTCCCAAACGTTCCAAACGTCCAGGACGTTCAGTACGCCGGTGTGAAAAGGCCTTTAAGAAGAAAAAAATAACAATACAGTAATAGAAAGACTCCTAGTAACTAACACAATAGCTCGAGAGTTGGAAGAGAACTAGGGTTGGTTATGAGATTTATGGAAGATTAATGAGAGGGATCTAACTCACGACTACATGGAGTGAGGTGTAGATCCAGCTAGTTACCCCGGGATTGTAATTAGCGTAAGAAGCAAGAAAATAAAATAAAGACTTCTAGCAAAGAACACTCTTAATTACATCAGAGTCAAAAGAAAACTAGGGTTGTTTATGAGAAATAGGAAAGATAAATGAGAGGGATCTAATTTAGGACTACATGAAGTCAGGTGTAGATATAGCTAGTTACTTCGGGATGACTTCACTCATAAGAAGTAGAAAAAAAAGGCTAGAACACTCTTAATAACGTCATAGTCGTAAAGGAACAAGTGTTGGTCAAGTGAGACCTAATAGGAAAGGTAAAGAAGTGTACATAACCCAAGACGATATGAAGAAAGGTAGTTGCAACTAAGGGAACCTCGGAATTGTTACAGGGATATGGATTATAAGTGTGCACCTGATGGCTCTACTGGTTCAAATACGAAGTAAATTTCTCAAAATTGACTAAAAATGTATACGCCACCATTTTGAAACTAACCGAATGATTTTTCTGACTAGAAATCTTCTCCAGTGGTTTTTCAAACCGAGCGTATATACCAAATTTGAGCAAATTTAGACTCTTGTAATATCTAGAGCTTTTACAAAGATTTAACAAAGTAGTGTCAAATTACTCCCAGTATAGGATTGGTGCACATTTCATGGTTTGTGGTAAAGGCGTTTACATCATGAGGGAGATGGTAGTTAGATTTTCTGTAAAAGAAATTCCTAATACAGTAGTACGTTTTGTGTAACATAACCTCTAATCTCTGTTACTTTTCAATTATGAATCAGCTGTTCAAGTATTTTATTATTAAAACATGTCCGACTATCAAATACAAATTATAATAAGAAGCTTTATCCCTATAAAATTGGAACAAAAATACCGCGTTTTAAAAACGTTTGAATAAATTTCATTATTGTTTGTGTCGGAATGACGTTGGCAAGACTGACAACCTCTCATTAACAATAAGCAAGTGGTCTAGCAGGGAAGTAGGGAGGGGTTTTGAAGGGTAGTTCTGAAATTGGGAGCTGCTAACTGGTAAGCTTTCGACTTGTATTCAGTCTAGAGATGTTGCTATCTGTTATTTAACGGTAACAGGTCTAAATGCTACTGCTACTTGAAAATAACAGTTATTTTTAGTTGTTATTTACTGTTACTGTGATTTGCTGAAATGCTATTTGTTTTTAGCGGTATTGCAGGCTAGCCGTTACCGATCACAGAAACACTTTAACAGTCTATAAATGTTCATATCAGTTATTAAAATGTTTGGAAAATATAGAATTAAATATTTTGAAAAAGATTAAAACAAAATATATACCTATGGCATATGTTAAATATTAGAGAAAAAGTAGTTAAACAGAATTGAAATAATTTTTTATGTTTTATAATTATTAATAAAAAAAAATAAAGTTTATTTAATAATAGTACACGTTTAAACTTTCGATATAACTTTACACTTAAACTATACTGTTCATTTATTCAGTAGTAAAATAATAAAACTGAAATAAAGAAGTTACTACAAAACTAGAAATAACAATATAAAATATAAACGAAGATAGCGTTAAGCGAATAGGCCACAGTAACACAATTCACACAACTCAGTTGAACTCAATATAGCAGTAACAGAAATGCACCCTTGTTCTAGGTCTGAAAGTCTAACATATTTTAAATTTTAACACAGCTCTAACCTAACTGTTATTGCTACTGAACAGCCAATCACAAGCGAGAATCCATAACTTTGACAAAGATCTAACTGTTGTTGTTACTGAACAGCCAATTACAAGCGAGAATCCAAAAGACAAAACTTTGAATTTTCATCTGGTAGCAGTAGCAAGGGGTGGCATAGCATCATAAATCATAACGGGCCTACTGCCTGCGGCAATCCGGAGTAACGAAAAATAACTAAAACTTTCTAAAACTAAAGTAACGGAAACGACTAAGACTGCAATCACGAGAACATCTAATCACGTTTTGTTAGAGAATAGAGTAGCAGTTATAATCTGCTACTCTAGAGTAGCAGTTACTAAGTAGCAGTTATGTTATTGATGTAACATCTCTAATTCAGTCACATGACACGTCTCATGGTGGCTAGTGGTAAGTGATTGTGTTTAGTGCGCATGTGCAAGTTCATGTTTTTTCTTTTGTACAATATGGAAGTGTTTATATAGTTACAGGTAAAGTAAAAGCATTTTTTGTTACCTCTTTGTTTTACTGAGTGTTGTATTTTGTTACAACATAATGCGAATGAAAGGGGAGAAATGGTTGTTTGTTTTGTAGGCCTGTATTGTAAGTCATGTTCACTTGTGTATACTTAAAACTATTTATACGTCGAATAGATGATGACTTGCTATAAATAATAAGTTAGCTTGTCAATGTAATTAAAAAAATATATTTTAAGTTATTTTCAAATGCACAGACACAAAAAAGGCGATATTACAAGGCTACCTACGAGCTTTCGTCTAAAAAAAAACATGTGGACCTTATTTTATCAAAATTTTAACGTAGATATTTTGAAACTCGAAATAGGTATAGAAATCGGAATTAATAAATTAAGAATGCCTTTATACGGCCAAAATAAAATGTACCCATCTTCTCAAAATTAACTCGTATGATTTTGATGAAATGATGCTCTAATGTAGAACAATACCCACATAGAACGTGTTAGTCGGTATCTTACTAAAAATTTCGAGTTATAGGTTAAAATTTTTAATCGAATCATGGTCGCTGAATGGAAGTTTGAATAACTCAAAATTTGGTGAAGCGATTTCAATGAAATTTTTATGTGTCTGAAAATTATTGCCCAAATTAAACGTACGGAACAGCGTGTAAAAGAAATTACGGTTTAAGAATATTTTAGAAAATACAATAAAAGGGTCCACACGACTCAGGGTCCCGTAGAGAACACATCTCGAAAATTAAATTTAAGATTGGGACAAGCCCACTGTTTGCTTATATACGATTATTTAGGCACTGGAGTGCCACTTTTTTCCATATATTGTTGTCCAGTATCTAAGAAACCATACCAATATTGTAATTTAACGGTGACAAAACTCTGGGAGATCACTCTTAAAAGAGGAAGAAAAGAGAATAAAATAGACCCCTAGTGCTGGAATATTCGTAACAGCGTCCGTGGTCGGAAGAGAAAATAGTTGGTCATGACAGACCTGATAGGAAAGATTGAAGAGAAGGATCTAACAAAGACTAGATTGTGTAGATCCAGCTAGAAACCTCGGAGTTGCCACACTATCTCTCACTATTAAATGAGCCCCTAAGGGGTTTAAAAATAATAAACAATACTCGTATTTGAAATTATGAAACATAATGTAAACAGTTTAATTATAATCGGTCTGTCAGTTTTTGTTTAAACTACCCACATATGAAAGAAACTTTCTTCTTCCTCACTTTATTGAGGAGTGTAAAGAAATGAACAGGTTGATTTGTCAGTCTAGCCTAAAGGTTCCATGCAAAACAATTCTTGGTAAGACTAGGAACTTGAAAATATTTCCTTTACGAATGGCTAGTTTCTGGATAACTGTAAACTTGGGTGAGTTTTTATTGTTCTTTGAAAGTATATTTAGTTGCCAGTTAATTCAGGTAGGCGACTGTCTCAACCCCAATCTGTTGTTATGGTATTATTCATTTTAAAAACATCTCCTTTGTTTTGAACCACTTTCAAATTATGGTATAGGCTACCGTTTAGTTGATATGGATGTAATGCATCAACTGTGTAAATTAAATAGGAGTTTCAAAACTAATAGTATATTTGTATTAATCTTGGAAGGGTAAGATCTAAACAATTTAAAATCATGGTAGTGAAGTATTCTTATTCATCAAAGACTGATGTTAAGGATTTTCATTTCAATGTTTGAAGTAATCTCGCCTTCATTGACGCTCTTCTCTTTTTTTACGCTCTTTTTACAATCCACATCATTCGGTTTAAATCAGTTTTAGCTTATCTGATCCCTTTTGAATTTGTCTGGGATTCTTACGTTTATGTTCACTAGTAAAACCGTACGGCCATGCCCGCATATACAGTACAACAATAAATGATACAATTGTTATGATTATATATAAATAAATCGTCTATAATCTTAGCAGTATAGTTTTTGGTTGTATAGAAAACTTTGTGGTGTGCTTTTACTCATCAACAACTGCCTTTGTTATTTATTTTGATTTTTCAGTATCAGATAGGATGTACACGTATCAAGCTACCTCTAGGCTTTGGCTTGATTCCTTCTTTGAATCAAGAAAATCATACTTTACGCCCCGAACTTTTGTTACAAATATTACCAAATTGTTTTATATCACTCCAGGCTAGACCTAACCTAAAATTTTCGGAATAATTTAATTATTGGTGCCGATGAACGCAATCAGCTGTTTCATCTGTTAATTTATCCAAATGGTTGCTATGATAAATCTAAATTATTTATAATGTTAATCCAGGCTAGGTCTAAACTAAAATTTTCGGAATAATTTAATTATTGGTACCGATGAACTCAATCAGCTGTTTCATCTGTTAATTTATCCAAGTGGTTTATATTATAATAATTATTCTAAATTATTTATGTTAGTCCAGACTAGACCTACATAAAATTATCAGAATAACCTTAATATATATTCTAATGGACCCAATCAGCTGTTTTATCCTTATTTTTTATGGAGATTGTAATTCCAAAGTATTTATAAAATTATTAATCCAGGCTAGGCCTAATCTAAAATTATCAGAATAATTTAGTTATTAATGCTGATGAACTCAATCGGCTGTTTTATCTGTTATTTTATGCAAATGGTTGTTATGGTAATTCCAAATTTTTGAATGCGGCAGCGTTCCGCCCCACAAAGTACTATTTTTCAGATGTAATGTCAGAATGAACAGACATTAATATGGAGTGAGTGAAGGATTAGAAACGCGTAGTTTCGATTGACTAATATCAAAGGACTTTTAATTAAATGATTTTTTTTAACATCTGTCACATTGTGGGTTTTTACCACTTTCACCCCTAACCTCAATATTCTCTGAATTCTTCGTAGCGTATTTGTGGTAGATTGTAGATTTCATAATGTAGAAGTAATCTTAATTTTAGCACATATTTAGGTCACATATTTTCACAAATATTTGATGAAAATCGCTTAGGGTAATTCAGCAAGGTACCTCGGGATTGCCCCCACACTCTCACACTATTAAATGAGGTCGAATGGGATCTCAAAATAGTAACCAATACTTGTATTTTAAATTATAAAACCGTATAAAAGGAGTTTGATTATAATCGGTCTGTCAGTTTTTGTTAAAACTACCCACATAGGAAAGAAACTTCTTTCTTCTTCCTTCCTTCATTGAAGAGTATAAAGAAATGAACAGGTTGATTGTCAGTCTAGCCTAAAGGGTCAAACAAAACAATTCTTGGAATGACCAGCGGCTTGAAAACATTTGTTTTAAAGAAAGGTTGGTTTCTTTACGGTAAACTTGAGCGAGTTTTTAAAAGTATATTTTATCTGGACAACATAAACTGTACTTTTTTTTAAAAAACTGTATTTAAATTACCACAGAATACTCTTCAATAACCATTCTGTAAATGTATGTAAAGGATTAAAAGAAAGAAACAATAACTTCATAACCTCAATCCTGTATCGATTAGGTTCGAAACAACTGTTCAAAGATTTTATAAAAAATAGTTTCTAAACATGCTCGGTTACTCCGGGATTTATAAAACTGTGTGAGTAGTATGTTGATTTAAGCCATTTTGAATACATAGTGGTCCCAAGAAGAAACTTAGGAGGTATTTCTATGGATGACTATAAAGAAGCCGCCATTTTGTGTTTTGAACAACAACTAAAATCATATCTTTTGGAAAGCCAATGCAAAATGTCAACTTTGCAACATTTGCCGTTCAAAAGATATCAATTGTTATGTGAATCTCATTCCATTACAAGATGGAGAAAAATCAGTGATTTGTCGAAAAAATTCAGACTAAAATTTGGCTACTACATATCTACTTTTTTTGCAAATTTGAGTTTTGTTGAAAATGTACAATTTTAAGGAATACTTTATGTAATTGTTATAGTACAAAACACTTTGATATCAATTGTATATAGATTTAGCTGCATACAACTCTATCGTAGGACCCCCTAAAGTTATTCGTTATTGTCTCTAAAATATTGAACAGTGCCGCCATTTTGAAATTTACCAACGAACTTTGCTACAGTATATTTGTGCCTAATTTGAAAAAAAATCGAACAGAAATTATAATTACTAAAGCGGTAAAATACATTTATATATGAATTTGTGTTTAATTGATGGTTTCGTGTCTCAAATTTGTTATAAAGGAAGCTAATTAAAATTTTCTATATGTCAAAGATTTTAACAACACGGGAAGTTGATTCTTTAATTCGATTTTCGCAATAACGGAAGTCATTTACCCACTTCATTGGCAGCAATGCTAATGTAAGTATTTATAGTGTTAGTGGATTAATACCAAATGGAATTCGTATCATTATTATTTTTTAACGTCAGAAATAGCTTAACCTCGTACTCTGTCCAACGAAGACAGATAAATGAAATGAACCCAGTCTCGTCCGCCCGTGTGCGTGAGTGCGCAGTGCACGTGTAGTTTCCCTTATACGCATCTCTGCCCCTCCACGATCGGCCGATGCATGCAAATAACGTTCAAGGCTGGGGTCGGCTCGATAACCTCACTGGAGTACAGTTTGTGCCCGCTAGGCGAGCTACCTGCCAGCTGATAAATTGTTAACCTGCGCGCGCATCCCGCTAGAGACATTTCCATGTTACTCGGGCCAGTTGTGTTGTAGAACTGTGGGTATTAGGATTAATGTTAGCGTTGTGTTGGAGAACTATTGGAAGTGGGTAGAAGCTGTAAACAATGTGATATTGGAAGGTGTTCTTTGTGTTAAAAGTGTTTAGTTTCTTGTTTTTCATAGCTGTGAACTCTTTCGGTTTGTTCTATTGTGTATGCGTTTATGAATTATTATCATCTTTAATTAATTGCTCTAGATCTTTAAAGTAAGATTTTGTTTTAACAGCATTCTTAAAAACTTGTTTCTTCTTGTTTGTATCAATTTTGTATGAAATATAACCCACAGTAGGTTAAATGTTACTGCTACTACTGAATGAAGTTAGTTATTTTTACATTTCTGAACATTAACTGGGCTTTGTTTCTTGTTTAATATTGTAGTGTATTTGTAGACAGTTAATAATTTTGTATAACTAAAATGCTGTTTTTGATCCACTAGGACAGTAACAATTCAAGTAACCAATTGTAGTTAAGAATTAAGAAACTTTTCTATTCCACATGCTATTAGCTAGGCATCTTAAAAAACTACAGCACTTTTTATTCAGGTATTCAACAAACTATCAGTACAGTAGGCCTACTCAAAATAACAAAAAGTTATATTATCTAACATAAATGCTTTTTATTGCTTTGTAAAATTGTGTTCAGTTTTACTGGGGCTAATGGTGGAGTGATGGGGAATTCTGAATGAAACATTCTATTATCTTGCCATAGCCATTTATAGATAAAACTTAGATTAGGAATAATGCTTTTTCAAAGTTATAGTTCTGTTTAACTCTGTTAAATAATAAGTACTATTTATATTTAATGGTTTTTTAAATTTTGTTTCAGTGGTGTGGCAGTGCTGAGTTGCACAGATTGTTCTGGCAGTAGCAGTGGTACAAGTGATATTATAGAGCCTGGATCTCCATTCAGTACAACTTCCAGTAACTCTTCAACATCTGAGAGTGATCCTGAAAATTCCACCCCTGGAAAAATGCCACCAACACAGTCTACAGAAACTGCAACCTGGCCGTGGTCTGGAGATATTGAACAAGATCGCGGACCTCATTCTCCACCAAAACGATCTTTCCACGAGCCTACATCAGTGAAACGTTTGAAAACAAACTCAGGAGTTAATAATAATGTCGGTAAACGTGTTAGTGATGATGATTGTGTGCATAAAAATTGTTGCAAAACAGGGTTACAACAAGGTAAAATTACAGAGTATTTTAAAGCTCAAATAAAATTACAGAAAAAGTGCGATATCAGTGTTAAAGTTCAGAAAAATGGTACTATTGTAGCCAATAATAATAAGTTGGCTGTATATCTCTCAGGGAATAGTGTGCCGGCAATTTTGTCAGTGCCTGTTGTCACAAAGCTACCTGACGTCTTCCAGAGGGAACAGAATGATGGTTCTACATTGCCCGTTCAATTGGATGAGGTGAAGAAATTTGTGAATGTTATAAATCAGAATGATTTCTTGAACTCTGCTGAAAAATGTAATAGTTTTTCATTCATCACACCACCTTCTGTTTGTCGAGAATCTTCAGAAAATCATGGCACTCTGAATACTGAAATTAGTTCAGTTTTCATAAAACCCAAGTCTGTATTAAAAACCCATTCCCAATCAGTGTCTTCTCCGGACAGTGATAGTGCTACTTGTGTATCTTCTAAGCCTAAGTCACAGGAAGATGTTACTAAAGACTTATCTTTAAACACTGTTCTCTCTTCTCCTTCTTCCTCAGATTTTCCAGTAGATGATTCTTCATCATCTGTATCTTCTACCTCTTTATCAGTGTCAGTTAATGACTCACCATGTGACAAACCTTCGTTGCCTTCTCCTATTCTTTCTGCACCTAGAACTATTCGGTTTCCTGTGCGCAAAGGTTGGAAAGGACATAGTTTTCTTTCAGATATTGTATGTCGATGGACAGGCTGTGAAGCATCCTTCAGTACAAGTACAGGCCTGCTGGAACACTTACAGGTAAATAAACTTCCTTTATTAAAACAATTATGGTAAGCAAAGTAATTGTACATAATTATAACGAAGGCATATTTAAATATGCCTTTAGGTAATCTAGCCTAAAGATTTTGGTTTTTTAATAATAAGCTACAAGAAGTTTTTTCTTGGTACAGTGTTTTATAAACTGTTAATATATTATAAGTACTCTTCTAAGGGTTTTAAGCATGCTCGTAAATTTTCATTATCATACTATCTTAATGCATGAAAATATTTTTTGGGTTATAAAATGCAGTCTTCAGTGATGTCATTTAAAGTTAATTTTCATCTGTTTCCCGTAGGCTATATAATATTATTTGTTTAATGGTAGGCCTAAATTAATAAATAATAATATTTTTTTATAGAAATAAAACCAAATTGTATATGGTAAACACAAAACTGAATATATGATTGAATCTCTGTATTGGTAATTAGTTGGAAGTAAATTAATAAATTATAAAGAAAGTAGTTTAACTTTTCATTTATCATTAAGAAATGACACTATCATACTTATTACATTTATTTAAGTAGTACAGTAGTATAAAAATTGCAAGCAGAGTAGCCTATGTCAAGTTAGACTATCATATGCATTAACAAAAATTTTATATTAAAAGTAAATTCTGAGAAGGGAGGTTTTGTCCTTCTGAAGTACTGAATTATATCTGATCAGAATGAACTATAGCTTACAAATAGTAAGGCGAAAAAAAACAGAGGGTAGATTTGTCATACAGTTCTTAAATTAGCTTATTCAGTAAAATTAAGTTAGGGGGCTATATGTGAATATCATTTACAATTGAAACAATGTCTAATGAAGATTTCAATAGACTGAACTAGGCTTAAATGAAGAAATTGTGTGTTTACAATAATGGTCATTTTCTAAAAAATGATTAACCTAATTATTATTGTTTATTGAGTATGTGAGACTGTGTATTAGACACCAAAACTCTTTTTATATGATTGTATCAAAGTTCAAAGAACTGATTGAATTAAATTGTAGCCTAATTTTGTAATAGATTAGTATAAAATCTGTTATATGATATAAAATCCAAACAGCCTTAATGGGAGCAGCATGTTTTACAGAATATCAGCAGTAAATTGACTGGCCTAGGCTTACATTTAATGAAATGTTTAATTTTAAAATGTAGTCGACTTACAAGGTTTCTGATTAAAAAAAAAAAAAAAAACTTTTAAGTTAATTTTAGAAAATTTTGAAATTACAGAATAAAATACTCTCACAAATATTTATACTGTAATAATAAATAAGTTATTATATTTTTTAGCCTAATCTCAACATTATAACTTATTGAAAAAAAATTTAAACTTTCAGAAGTTCTATTTGGTTACCATATAATGACATAGAACCTAGATAATAACCTCGAAAATAATATTATGTATACTATTTCATAAGTCATACAAATAGGTATAATCGAATTCTGATAATTCAATATTTTTATGGTTTCTGAATTAGGTTTATGTTATAATATTGGCAGCTTATTTATGAGTCTTTAGAGTAGGTAGTGCATTTTACTAAGGGAAGGGATTTTGGTAACTATAACATTTTTTTATAATTGTTTGTAAATGGAGGGTATCGCACAAGTGTAGACTTATTGTTCAAATAATGGAATTGTCCTTAAAATGCACTTGGAAGGTTGGTAACCAGTGAAAGGTTTATGAAACTAAACATTTTCTAGAGACACATCTAAGCTTGTAGGTTTATTACTTGAGAGAATATATATAAAAATCTTTAACCACTTACTGCAAATTACCCTGTTTCTTGTCTTTGTAAAAATAGTTCATAACTATTATAGGATTACCATATTAAAAGTTCAGTTAGTAAATATATCTTATCAGAATCATGTTTTTATAAGGAATCCTACAGCAAGCACTAAATTATTTCTGTTGTGTGTCTAAACTCTAGGCCTATCTGTTGTATTTTATTTATGATCTTCATATGGCATATATTTAATTTTTATAAAAGGGTTCTGAAGATTTAGTTTAGTAACGATATTACAAAAATACCAGAATATTTTACAATTTACTAATAAAAATGCTCAAATTTCGTTAGTGAAATTACATTGGAAGATATTACTATATATTTTACACTTCTGTTAATTCAGTTATTATTATGTTGCATATTATTATATTATCATGCAATTTGAGTGTATTGGAGTAAATTTCAACCTTATTAGGATTGTTGCTGACATTTTTCTTATTTAGCCTTTCAATTGAAAATGTGTAAATGCTTTTGATCGTAAACAGAAGAGTCACAATCATGTTTTGTTTTTAATTGTAAGGTGTTTTAATGTATAAAACAATGTCTTATAATCGATTTTTTTTTTAAATCTGGACTTTTGTTCTCAATTAACGGCTACTATAAATTTGAGTAGTTTTGTACTAATTAAAATAACCGAAAATGTTACATAGGCTCTATATTTTGGTCAAATATAAAAAAAAACAGAAGAATGGAAAGGAAGGAACCTACATTTCTATTTTCACAACATTGTCAGTTTTGAACTTAAAATGTTCAAATGTTTAATGTAGTTACAGACAGCTATCCAGAAGGTCACATATTTGTTTTGTCTATTTGGGTGAAGCTAGCTGCAGAGGGAACACATTTGGCTCCAATATTTCCTGTAATAAGGGTAAGAGACTTCTCTGGTAAGTCATGGGTCTGTACTTCTCTCAAGTTATTGACATAACTTTTGATGTTTAGGACCCAAACATGATTATTCTTCTCGTATCATATTTTAAAATTTATTTTACACATTTTTTTGAAAAAAACACTCTTTCTCAAAATATAACTAAATAATCTGGGTAAAATGACTAGGCCTGGTGTTTCAGTCAACAATTTAGACTTGTCAGTTCTAATAATGGTTACTTATGGTTTTCTTCTTTTTAACTGTGTTCAGAATACTCTACAGCTATATAAAATGCACCATAAATATCTTTATTACAGTACTTTGAATTTGGTAGGGTGGATGCTCCAGTTTGGTCACCTTAAGACGTTTTTCATATTTACGACAAATTATTCCACATTAAAGTAATACTTCTGCCATAAAAATATTTTAAAGTATTGTGATTTAATCTACATTTATAGGTAAAATATTTCTATAAAAAGTGGTTTTTCCTCCTTACTATTTTGAGTCACAGGTCACCTCTTCCATATTTTCTCTACTTTTTATAAAGTAAAAAAAAAATTGTTTAATAGTTCTACAGATGGAGGAGATAATAAAATAATGTATTTTACAGTTAAACTATTATAAATTTGCACTGTATTAAAATATATAGTAATGGAACAAAATAAAAATAATGCAAAATATAAGAATATTTGTCCAAAGGAATTAATTTTGTTCTGAAGAAAGTAAAAAAAAAGGAATATAATAATTAGGCTCATTTTGTTTAACGAAAATAAGTTGGCTATGTAACAAAGAATTAATTTTGTTATAACAACGAAAATACTTTGGGTAGTATAATAAAGAATTAATTTTGGTCTAAAAAAAGTAAAATATAATTTTGTTGAAACGAAGAAAAGAAGTTGGTTGTATAACAAAGAATGAATATAATTATAAAGTGCTAACAGAACCCTGAAATAATGGTTAAAGTTCAGGTTTAGGTAATTTGCCAAACATTTTTTAGCTTTTATACTTTTTGAAGATTGAATCTAAAGTCACATTCTGTTTCAACCTTAAAATATAGCATTACAGGGAGATTTCTTGTCAATTAAAAATATTCCACTAAGTCGAAGTCTTATGAATTTTAAGTTTTTAATCTGTAAATCCCACTTTTATTTAGTCTTAATTTCAGCTTACAATTTTTAGTAATAATTTTCTTTATGCATAGAATTAATAGTTAAATTGTTTAATTTGAGGCAGAATTCTTAAATATTAAAGTATAGCAAACATTGGTCTAATAGTCTGATAATGACAATGTTTAATTTAAAGTAGTCTTTAATTAAGTGTTCCTTAAAAAAACTATCCAAATTTGTTATGTTTAAATAGTTGGGGAATAGAATATAGTTATTTTTAGGATATTTTTAAGTAGTCGAAAATTAATTAAGATAGTTTGGTAGACATAAAACTTAAAATAAGGACAAATTTATATTATATTAAAAAATAAATAATTAAAGTAGCATTAAGTACACTTCAAATAAATATATACTCTAAAAATGTCAAAGTGATGACACATGTTTAAGTTATCCAGTTATGGAAAATTAAAATAAACACGAAAATTTTAATGGCCAGACCATATCCACACCTAGTTTTAAAATTAGGAATTTTTAATTACTGAATATCAATATATCAATATAGAATTTCCTCTTATCTGTAAATGTTGTAGTTTTCCTGCATCAAAAATGTGATTTAAAAAAAAAAAAAAAAAAAAACAATTTCGTTAAAAACTGATAAAAAACATAGGTTTTTATGACAACAACCAACAATTAATTTCAACACATTTGTAATTCAACTGTAAAACCAAAATACTTCTTACAAAGAGATAATTAATCTCCAGCTCAGTAGTTTGATAGAACAACCTGATGCTTAAAAATTAATTAGGCCTAATAATTTAAATTGGCTTGAGGGTTGGTGGCCAAAACCAGTGCATCCACTCTAGGTAAAGTTTCTTTGTTATTTTTAACCATTAAAACCTGTAGTGATGGGTCGATTTGATTCTTTTAATCTCGATTCTACTCATTTTTTTAGCAAAGTTGAGGAATTAAAATTGCATTCTTTGATAATCACAATTCTTGGTAATATTACGTCTGGCTCTACAGCAACACCACTGACAAGGAGTTGTGACGGTCTTTTTTAACAACTGTTAAAAACAAAAACCTTATGACAAGTTTTTCTATAGGAAAAATAAGGAATCTTATAGGTTTAATGAAAATTGCTTTACAAATGGATGTTTTTCCGATTTCAAAACTGAAAGTATAGAACATCTTGTTAGTTGTGATTATGCTGATGCTTTATATAATAGCCACGCCTTGTGCTTCATTTCATTATGAGGGTCGTTTAGGTTTTCATTTATTTCTTATTTAGTTAATATTGTTTCCGTTTTGAAATGATTTTTGGAAATATTTTTGCTTTGTTTGTTTATCTTTTGTTTTTTATGTAATAAAGCTTAGTTACAATTATTCTCAGCTATTCTTAGAAGATTATTTTAATTAAAAAAAAAAAAAATTATATTTATGTATTCATAATTTTATATAATAGTTATCGGGTTTTTAAGCAGACTACATGTCAGTTACCAGATTTTTACTAAGTAGCCAAATATTTAAGGAAATTTATAATTGACGTTTCAAATTGTAGCCTAGTATTGCACATTCATAACTTGTGTTATAGGTCTACTTAATCAAAAACCGAAAAAGAAATATGATTGCGTCAAAACCTATATAATAAATATTGTGAATCGACCCATCTCTAAAATTTTGCATGATCAGCATTCCCTACATATCACCCCTTTGAATGCAGTTTTGTTATAAAAAAGAAGAATCATGCATGATAATTCCTTAGTTTTTATTTTTATTCAATTTAACAATGCTCAGTATAATATTAATATACTTTAATCAAATGCTTTTATATTTCATTTGTGTTGATAAAACCATTGCTAGTTTAAATGCCGCATAAATAAGATTTATTTGTTGTATTTTCAAATTTTTATAAAGTTTAAAAAATTTTAACGTTGTTGTTTTTATGTGGGAAAACTTAGAACAATATACTTTTTACTGTAGAATTTATGTTGAATAACTCTGCATTTGTCTTAACAATTTGTAGCATGTTATGCCATTAATAATGGAATTGAAAATATGCAAGATGACATAAACTTACTCCTTTATGTTCTCTGTTCTGATAAAGGTTGTAGACTAATAATAAAAGCCTTTATAGATTATGGAGTTTTGAGTTGATAAGTATTATTATCCTTAAGTACTTACAACATGCGAAAATAAAATTTGATATAAATATGCATGTAAATGAGTTTACAGTTAAGTTTAGCCTAGTTATATGAAACATTTTCTCTTCAGTTTGGAAGTAGATAATTACTGTAACTTTATTTTAGAAAATGTATTTTGTTTTATAAAATAAATTGTATTGTACCTTTAAATTAGGTTTTATAAGTAATTTTACACTTATAAATAATTGAAGGACTATTCATTTTATGAAGGCTTATAAATCATTTTTAGATAAGATGAACTATGATAAATTTGTTTCATATTCACGTGATAGATAATTATTCGGTTTAAATACGAGCTGTTATGCGGTTTAAGGAGCTATGTTTTGTTACTTTATAATAAACATAGGCTACAGTTTATACATAGCTTATAACAATAATAATCATGTGATGCACAGATCATGAAAGGCTTCAACGCCTGTTAAACGATTTTTCAGTCAAGTGATGTATGCTCATCATATCAAGTTCTCTCGCAACCAGAAATCATTACTAATGTTAGTTTCAAACTCCTACAATACTGGGTCAACACAGTAACTTTATAAGCCTCTTATACACCAAGTGAGAGATTAAACCAATTGTAAGCTCTACAAGAAATCAGTATTTCCCATTCCCCAATATAACCAAAATTAAAAGAACATTATATTTTTATTCTTCTAGACTGATATGAAAGATTTTGAATGCATAACTTTTTTAAATATTTGTATATGCTAACTTTTAAAACAATTTTTTTGTTAGATATGTATCTCAGCATTTAAATCATTTTATTTAAATAGAGGTTCACAATGCGTACAAACATCTTTCTGTCTCCAAAAAATTATATTTTTGTCTTTCCAATTCTGTCTACCCCCCCATTAACGTTCCTGCGACCCTCTTCCATTCATTGCTACCTTGATCTAGCTCATCTACCCCATTTATGATGAGGCTACCTCTTCTTTCAGATCGCTACCATTACAAAATTGGCTGAGGGCATACCTTCGTGTCCCATTTGCTCTATATGTCTTTACCATTCCAGTTGTCTATACTGTACATAGTCTAAAAGGGAATTTCCATATTCATTTCTTGCCTAATTTCTTCATTCAATGCTAGAAATACTTGTTGAGCGTCTCACAAAATTCATTTCAAACAATTCAGGGATTAAAGTTTGATTTACTTCCATGTTCACTGCACTTCAAGCTATCAATTTATATATTTTTGCATTTAAAATCATCATTACAAGTGTACCAAGTAGTTAAGGAAATACTATTTCTAATCTTAAATAAATAGCTACCACATTTCCATAACAAACACTTTATTTTCAACAAGATTGTATTTTAATGACTAAGTCATCATCCTCATTTGTTTAAGTGTATAAGGATATTACAACTCTAATTCTTTCACTATTATTGAAATTACTTTTAAATCATTCATAAATTACTGTTCCGAAAAGACTATTTTTTATAACCTTAAAACATGGATAGGCATAAATTAACTTGACCAGACTTTCTAATAATTTTCCATACAAATGTACAAGGTGTTTTGATTGGATGTTGGTGAAGGGAGACTAAAACGAGCTTCATGATAATGGGGAAGTGTAATAGAAGCCTTAAAAACTTGGAAATTGGAACTAGGGTTTTAGGGAGGGGATTGGAAGGGAAGTGATTGAGGTGGCATTGTTAAAAATATAAAGGTATGTTATAGAGTTCAATATGACATTTTTTAAATTTTCTTTTTCAGTTTTATGAAATATAGAATTTAAAAGTTCCATTGCATAAAGTTCCTGTCTCGATTTGTGAGGAAAGTGTGCTTTAAAAGTACACAGGAATAAACCAACAGAAGGATATTGTGCCCCAATTACAGTTACTGGAAACATTACTTTAATTTTAGACACAATGCAATTTTTAAAGAAAACCCCCAATTAATGTATAAATTCCTAGTTATCAGAAAATCACTATACCTGTCTGTTTTGAAATATTTCAGTTTAAAGAACTGATTTTGCTTCTATTCATATTACAAGTAAATATTGATAAATTATGTTGTGTTTATGGAAAAATTTACCTGTTACATCAGTTTATTTTTTAAATTTTGATAAGAAATTGGTTAGATTGCAGGTAGATGGATGCATGGCTTTGTTTCATTCTTGCACAAGGCACTTTTAGAGAGTAATTCAACTGATATCTTTGCATGCAATGGGTTTTGTTTAATTTTAATCTGCATGGCTACACATAACAGCCCTTTATTTTCAGATTCAGTTAAATTTTTTGCGCTTGGTTAACCAAAAGGGCTCAAATTATAACTCTCATGTGTTTAGGGAACAGTTTAAAATTATTGACTGAAACTAAGGTTAGTTAGTGACCGGAAATTAAATTTGTATAATTTAGTTAATTGTATTCTTGTTCATATTGTGATATAAATTATAAAAAACACTTAATGTTTTTGTTTTTAAAGAGGTAGGCTTATGGGTTCTTATTTATTTTTATGCATTTAATGTTAAATATAATTGAAATTTAAAGCAATATATGTACACATTTAAAATGTACAAAAATTCATTTTTGGGAAATATTTTCCAACAAAATTGTTAGTATTACCTACATTATTAATGGTTTAGAGATAATTTAACAACTAAGAGTATTTTTTAATCATTCATAATGTAGCATCAAGTTTTTGTTTAATCGTAATAACTTAAAATTAATCGATGCAACATGTTGCCTACTATTATTTAAATAGACACACTTTTATTTTGTAATTCATTGTAAATCATTTTTATTTATACTGAAATATAACTTTACATTATACAGCTGTTTAACAATTTGTAAATTTTATTAGGTGGGTCGGCGCCATTTTGTTTCGTTATTTTACGGACATAAGACTAGAATCAGTTGCTTTTAAATGTGGGTTCGAGTAGGCCTAGAGTTGACTAATCATAAACACAAAGTTTAAGGTTATTTTAACTGTTATAGTCTCACATTACTAAAAAATTTAACAATGAACTAACAAGTTGCGCTGAAATTGATTATTTTCAAACATTACCAATAATTAATACTATTATTTTTCAAATTTTGCTTTCTAATAGTTTTCTAATTAATTGTTGAAATAACTTTAAAGAATAGTAATCACCATAATCTAACAGATTTATACTGAGTTTCTATAATATACTTTTAACACAGGACTGATTTAAACAAGTTATTATTTGTACTTCACTTACTAATAATTTATACCCGTGGAATAAATTCAGGAAAACTAATGTTACACCTGTGTTCAAACAAAACTATGCTTTTTCAAAGGTCAAATTTGATTGAAATAATATCATTTTATAGTAATACAATTATGACAAAATATACTTTGAATTGGACCTACCACGAAATATACAGTACTGTAAATAACTTTTATTAACATAACTAGTACTGGAAATGCAGTATTTTATAATGGTCTTGTTGCTTTAAAAATATATACAATTGTTTAGTTTCTATGAACACAATTCGTCTTGTTTCTATAAATCACAATTTTTCCCCCCTTTTTACTCACATTTTAGAAAACCGGGTAAATATTTTTAAACTTCCACTTTCTTAATTCTTTTATATAAAATCTGATAGTTTGTAGTTATTTAAAAACTGAAACAATTCACATTAACCATTGCTGTACTTTGTTTAAAAATCAATCATTAAAATTTCAAGTTTTCTCTTTTGAGGTCGATTCCATGACAACTAAAATACCATATGATTTGACTTAACAGCTGTTATTACATTTGAGGTTATGTTTTCAGTATAGCTTAAAATAATTGCACAGTTATTCTACACTATTTAGTAATATTTAATCAACTGGAAAGGTGTAATAATTCAGAAATGGGATGTGAAGTAATTATAATGAGCATAAGTTTAGTTAGTGACAACACTTCTTGGTTATCTTTAAGAAATTCATGTTCATTGTATGAACGACTATTCTTTAATCAATCGAAATATTAATTTTTATTCAAGAATGGTAGAATAATTGGACTAATGTAATTTTTTTTTGTTATTAAGTTTGTATCATTTTAAATTCCATGAAAGTGAGATGTATGGGGAAGAGCAGGCACAGGTATGTTATCTCTTTCATTTACATACATATTTGTTTACATTTTAGAATAAATAAACAATTAAGATTTACAGTCGTAATAAGTAATAAATGTTGTTGCATGTTATGAACTTATTAAAATTGATAGCCTAATGTATTTATTCTAGGTGAAACATGTAAACACACAGTCACTTTGTGAAACGTTCGTCTGTCTTTGGGTTGGTTGTAAGGTGTACGATCGGTCATCTTGTTCACGTTCCTGGTTAGAGCGTCACGTCCTCAGTCATGGTGGCAACAAACCTTTTAGGTGTATCGTCGATGGTTGTGGGCATCGCTTTAGTTCACAAGTAAGTATTATAAAGGTGCATTTATTGAAAATCGTTCAAGGAAATTTGTTTTTAATTACTTGGTTATTATATGACATATACAAATTGGTATGTAGAAAATGAACCTGATTGTATAATAATTATCTTGTGTGTTTCACTTGACAAGTCAAGCTTTTTTCTTTTTTTAAATGTAGGCTACATCATATAACTTTTTGTTTGATATTGTGCCTAATTTATTATTGAAAACAAAAACATATTTATTACTTAAATAATATTTTAATTGACTAAAACGTTGCTCTCATCACAGTAAAATTAAAATGAATTGTCAACAGCTGACTAGTGAAACAGTTGATTGCATTTCCAACTTAAAAAAAAGAAGATTACATTGAAGATAAAGATTGAAATTTATAGCATATTTGAGAGGATTGGGAAAAATTAGTGCTGACCCCTATATCTTTGTAGTAAAGTGTACATATGGTTTGCAATTGCGATGCTATTAGAGAAGGGTAGATTGAGTCATATCTGTGAACTGTAACATATATATATATATATATATATATATATATATATATATATATATATATATACCTCTTTATTTCAGGGTATATATAGATCTGTAGTTCTTATTTCATTTTTATTTTTTTTTTAAACTGAGGTTCTTATGTAATATCAACACAAGTAATGAAAGAAATGTAAAAGTACTTCAAAGAAACTCATTTTATAAAGATATAATTAAACCCAATTTCTGTACAAAGAAAGTTTGGATAATTGAAATATATCATGTAAAACAGTCTATAACGAATAATATTTAATCAATAATTCAACACGGAATACATCTATTCACCCTGAGAAACCAGTTTTGTAATATTTCACAATTTACTAATGTTTATTTATATTTATAGACAATGTTAGAAAGACACGTCAACAGCCACTTCAGTCAGGATACAAGCAGCAATGGTGGTACGGGTGCGAGGAAAAGTTTGGATGCAACACCTAATAAATTGTTTCGAAGGAATGGCAAGAAACTAAGATACAGGAGGCAACCTTTTTCAGGTAAACACATTTTATTATACAATAATATTTCAAGTGAAAAATATACGACCTAGACTGGGAATTGAACCCAGGACCTTTGGCTTTACGCGCCAATGCTCTACCAACTGAGCTATCCTAGTCGCTTCCCAGCACAGGGCGTAGATTTCTCACTTGACTTTTTACTAGACTTTTTTTTCGATTCCCAGTCTAGGTAGTATATTTTTCACTTGAAATATTATTGTATTTTCAATACCTGCTAAGGAAAAAATCGTATAAGCGGAAAAATTAATAAATTAAATTTACATTTTATTAGTAATATATATTGTTTACTTTCATTCTCACGTATAAGTGGTGTATAGAAACTATGTGATGGCAATAAAAATCAGCTGAAAGTTGTTTGTACAACTATATCTGTCATTTGTGTGTGTACAAAGTTCCAGTCAAAACGCATAAGAGTGTATAACATAAAACCAAACAATATTCATGTTTTCTAAAGAAGCTTGAATAGGTTTGATTAAATTTTGCTAAAGTGAAGCCTTCAAAGAATTAATCAAAAATATATTGGTTGCTACTGTTTTCCTAAAAATGCCCCCAAAAAAAGTGAAAGTAGATATCTTCATAAAAGGCTATATCTCAAAAATGACTAAGACTATGTCTACCAAAATATGGTGAAATGTGGAGGTTTATGGCCCATCTACATTTAAAAAAAGAAGTTACTTTATAAGAAAATTTGTAAAATAAAATGAACTTGGATTGGTCTCAGATCCATGGGTTTGACACTTCTGGGCTTATTATAGTGAGTATGGATGGGACTGAGCTGGATCTACACTATTTTTCATGTAGTCTTGGGTTAGATCTCTCTTTTTCATCAGGTTTCTCTTGTTCTCTTTCGACTCTGTAGCTATTAGAGTGTTTGAGGGCTCAGGTTTTATTTTATGTTTTATGATGGAAGTTTTTTTTTGTCTATAAACAACAAGGAAACAAGTAATTTTTCCATATATCTTTATGTACCTTCTAAAAGTCTAGTTAAAATAAATTTTTTTTAAGTTATCACTTTCTTAACACTTTATTAGATTTTTCCTTGTCTACATATATTTCGCTGTCGTTAACAACATCATCAAGACTTCAAGAAATATTAAAAACTCATCACATTCACGGATATAGATACAATACAATTTCAAACTTGATAGTTGATGTCACTACTTTTAATGAAAATTCAATGCTAGAAGCTCTTAAATGATTCCGAATTCTCTAATAACGAGGCTATGTATCATCCAGGTAGATTTTCGTGAATTATAAACTTTAATTGTAGTTATGCGCGGTTTGGCCTATTGACTTTTCACATTCACTTTTCACCAATATTTTAAGAAAATAGTGTCTGCATTTTGAAAATGTCAACCTTTTTTTATTTACTGCTGACATTTGGTGAGATAAGAACTAATATTTTTTGTTTGTTTTAGGATTTGGTTTTTTATGTAAGTGTTAGAAGAAGTTAATGCACTGTTTGTTCAACATTAATTTTTTTTTTTTTTTTACTTAACATTCTGTCAATTATATAACACAATATCATATATTATCCATGGAACACTGTGTCTATTGCTCAAGTGTTTGTAGTCATAGTTGTCTGTAGTAAATGTGTGAAATGCACTTTGTACTCTGCACATAACAAGATAACTGAACACCGACAATAAAGTTCCTCATTTATGGTGTGATTAAATGTTTATGTAAGCATATGACATAATCTAGGTTAGACTTAATCTAATCACTTCCAACATTACTGGGTCCCTCAGGGGCTCACTTTATTGCGTACGGGTGTGTCAATCCCAAGCTCAATCTATATCTTTTTCATATGGTCTTGGGTTAGATTCCTTTCTTTCATCTTTCCAATCAGGACTCTCTTGACTAACTCTTGTTGTTTTCCAACTGTTAAAGTTTAGAGTATTAAAGGGGTGGAAGTCTAGAGTTATTAGAGTATTCAAGGGGTGGAAGTCTAGAGTTATTAGAGTATTCAAGGGGTGGAAGTCTAGAGTTATTAGAGTATTCAAGGGGTGGAAGTCTAGAGTTATTAGAGTATTCAAGGGGTGGAAGTCTAGAGTTATTAGAGTATTCAAGGGGTGGAAGTCTAGAGTTATTAGAGTATTCAAAGGGTGGAAGTCTAGAGTTATTAGAGTATTCAAGGGGTGGAAGTCTAGAGTTATTAGAGTATTCAAGGGGTGGAAGTCTAGAGTTATTAGAGTATTCAAGGGGTGGAAGTCTAGAGTTATTAGAGTATTCAAGGGGTGGAAGTCTAGAGTTATTAGAGTATTCAAGGGGTGGAAGTCTAGAGTTATTAGAGTATTCAAGGGATGGAAGTCTAGAGTTATTAGAGTATTCAAAGGGTGGAAGTCTAGAGTTATTAGAGTATTCAAGGGGTGGAAGTCTAGAGTTATTAGAGTATTCAAGGGGTGGAAGTCTAGAGTTATTAGAGTATTCAAGGGGTGGAAGTCTAGAGTTATTAGAGTATTCAAGGGATGGAAGTCTAGAGTTATTAGAGTATTCAAGGGGTAGAAGTCTAGAGTTATTAGAGTATTCAAGGGGTAGAAGTCTAGAGTTATTAGAGTATTCAAGGGGTAGAAGTCTAGAGTTATTAGAGTATTCAAGGGGTGGAAGTCTTTATTTTATATTCTTTTCTTCTTCTTGGCGATTTTGACCAAGAGATTTTCCCCTCTGAACAACAAGGAAAACAAAAAAAAATTCTGGTATTAGTTTGCCATTTTTTTCTACATGTAAATGTTTGGGGTGATTAAATTTGTACGGTTTTGAGATAATAGGGCAATTTCTTATTTTATTGTTATTTGTTGTTATATTACCAAATTTTCTCCTTTGTAATAATTATAGTCAAAGGTTTTTTAATAATTAATATGAATTGACCACCTCTATCACAAAACACATTATTGGAGTAATATTGTTGCCACTAACATATTTAGTCTAAGTTATGGAACATTTCTTGATTGTGTAGTCAACAAAAATAATTCCCGTCTATTAAAATGGAAATTGGAATCTCACTGAGAGTTACAGACCAATTATTTTATTTTCTAAACTAGGTGAGAATCATGTCTTTTTGTTCATCTTTAAGACTACTTTATAGACAATAATTTCTTATATGATCATCAGGACTGGTTGTTGAAACTGTTATAATTAATGTATTACAGTAGTTTGAGAATAGATTTGTTACTGGTATATGCCTAATTGATTTATGCAAAGCGTTTGGTTGCATATCCCGCAGAATTCTGTGTAATAAGTTTAAATATTATGGCATAAAAGACAGAATTAAAATTAATACATCCAAACAATAGGAAACAAATGGTTGTAAAAATGTAATCTCAGGTGTGCCACAAGGTTCTGTTCTGGGATCTTTCCTTTTTTAATCTTTGTCAATGAGTTGAATTGTAACATTCTTTCCATGTCAGTCTTATATGTCGATGACACAACATTAACGTGTTCACATAAAGATAGTGTTATGACACAATTGATACTTAAACTTTGTGTAGAAAAAGCGAACTGGGTTTGATGTTAACTGCTTAACGATACACAATATTAAGACTTAATTTATACAGTTTACTCTCAGCAATACTATTGTATTAGATAGCGAAATATAAATATGTAAAACTATTGGGGTTGTATAATAAGCTCACCTTGCAAACACATACTTTAAGTAAGGAACTTTTGCGAGTAAATATTTTTAACGAGGAAATTTAAATTCATTGTCAGCAATGATTTTATTTTGACACTTTTTGCTACAATAAAACTCAGAATTATTGGAGGTTTGTCCTACAGGGATAGTGCCAGTTTCTCCAAATTGTGACTTGACACTTTATTAGTCTACTCAAATCTATATTAAGAAGATCTTTCACAATTTGTTAATCACAACTTGAGACACAATTATAATGTTAGACATAGTTTGGATTTGATCGCCCTTGTTTATTAGACTTAACAAAATCGCATCAAAGTCACATTTTCCAACAATGTAAACTGTTTAATAAGCTCCCAGGTCATGTACAATTTTTGACAGAAAATAAATTTAGACTGTGTCCATCTAACAAAACACTTTTGTCTTGTAATGTTATCTGTTTTTTATTTTTTGTTGGTTATTTGAATTTTGGTTATGTTACATGTTTTTAATAAGATATGACTGTTGTACAAAAATTACTCTTGCTATACATTATTTTATCAATGACACAGCAATTAAGATGAATAGAATTGAATTTTGTTAGGGTTATAAGTATTGTTTTTAATAACTTTTATTTAAACAGTTTTGACTTCTCTTATGTAATGGAGTTTATTGTCTAAAGGCGTTAATAAAGAAATGAAATGAAAACTTTCTATTTGAGAAATATATAAATTCTACTGTAGCTGACTAAATAAATGTAAACTTCCTTGTTAAATTCTAAATTTAAGTAATGCAAGTTTTAACAAACTACTTGACAAAAACAATAAAATTCGAACACAAGTTCTCATAAAAACTACGTTTACTAAATCAAATGTGTTTCAACGTCAAAGTTGCCATCATCAGTGATCACGTCAGCTACAATAACTAAACTATAAACTATTCGACCATTGCTAATTACATTATGTATTATTGTATTGGGTTATGTTTTTATGATGTAAATAAAAATCACATTTATACAACGAGAACATTATACAAAATTGTTTTTCTCAAGTTATTTCTAATGTGGAAAAGTACTGAATAGAAGGAATGATCATACCAGGTGTTTGGTTTTTTTCTTTTTTAATAAGGATGTACCATCTTAAATTAACATCTGTTTCTATAGTAATTAATCATTATAAATTGAATGCAATCACCCTGTCAGAAGTTGATTACTGAAGTTTTATTAATGTGTTTTTTACTACTGTACTAAAGTTGGATTCATTGTATGAATGATTCACACCAATCACACCTGTTTGGTTATAGATAAAATCAAAATATTTACACGTAACAATTATTAGATAACTTTGTTACAGTGAAATTAGTATATGGTGACTGTTGTTTATTCTAATAATGATTTACAATTTATTTACTTAATTTGAAATCTAGAATTATTTAACACTCATCCTTTCAATAATGTCATATATTTGTTTAAATATATATATTAGAAATTTTAAATAATTGAACAAAACTCCACATAGATATCACCATTTCAAATAATAATCATCATCGAAAATGTAGTGTATCCGATTAATTCATTCATGTATAATATTTACGAATCTTTAGAATGTGAAAAATAAATAAAATATCTAGATCATATCAAGGATTAGATTAAAACCAATATGATGCATAAAAAGGATATCTCACAAGAAGAATTTAGAAAATGAAGGAAGAACTAATAATTTTGATGGGCTTCTAAGGGGCTCACTTATAGTGGGTACGGGTTTGGTAATTTTGACAGAACCTACCTGGATCGTAGTCTGGTTAGATCCCTCTTTCATCTTTCCTATCGTATCTTTCTTGTTTTTTTTTCTGACCCTGATGTTATTCGAGGGCTAGGAGTTTATAGTTTGTCTTTTTCTTACTTTTTTCTAAAGGCGATGATGGCCGAAAAGTTTTTCAACTTTTAATAAAAAGGTGAAAAAATAAAGATTATAATGCAGTTTCTGCTGTAGCCTACTTAGTTTTGTTAAAGGGTGTGTAAGAAGTTTAATCATAATTTATTTAGTAAAATTGTCTTCTTTGAAAGACTTTAAGACTAAATAATTGGTATGGGAGTATAATGAATGTATTGACATTATTAAATAGGTTGATAAAGACTGTAAATACATTTACACTGCAAGAGAAAGTGAAAGCTACAATTCTTTATTATGTCTTGGGTGTGTTTTGTTTATAGCTATTGTTGCTACTTGCTGTGAGTGTGCAGTGTCATTTTTTATTTATAAGTATTTCAGGTTTTGTTGAATTGCTCTGCAAGTTAAATAACTTTGAATCTGATTTATATACTAAAGATATTGTTGTTACTATTTAGATGCCCAGTATATGAACGTTTTATTGAATTTAGTATGTATATACAGGGTGGCCAAAATTTTATTTCACACCATAAACTTCAATACAAATAAACAAAACTGTAGGCCATAATTTTTCTTAAGAAGAAATAATAAGTCACTTTTTTTTGTAACTTCCACTTTTTATTAGTCTAGCCGACCAATGGTTTCATTAACAATAATTGTTTTATTATTTTTTCTTTAAACATGGAATTCCACCAAGAACCTTCGGTCTCAACAGTCATGAAAAATTTTTTTTTCCCTTTTTATTGTTCGTAATACACAGCTGTTCGATAATGTAATCTTGTAATGAAGCTGCTTTTTAACCTATAAGAATGTGTTGAGTTTAAGTGTCATCTTAAGTTTTGTGTCCTTGTCATGTTAACAAAAGAAGAAAAAGTATCTTGAAAACCATTTATAAAGAAGTTTCTTGTACATTTTGTTGCTTCCATCTTTTGTCATACCAAGTTTTTGAGCAAAAAATTTCAGATTACTCGTTCTCTAATGAATGGATCTTGTACTGAGCAACCAAAGATAACTTTGTAAGATTGTAAAGTTTAAATTTGTTTGGTAGTTAGAGAAAAAAAATTGACAGAGATTGTCAGTGGAGTATCTCCAGAACATTTAAAGAATTTGTTTAAAAATGAATTTAAAGCTTGTGCATACCCAGGTTGTTCCATGAATTGTTAGACGATGATCTTGTAAAGAGATGAAATTCTGCGAGCTGATACTTAATGAATTTAAAGATGATCTTTTTAATCAAATTCTCTGGAAAGAAATATTTTTTAAATGTCAAACCATGTCAGTCGATACGGTTGTGCTTATTGGTAGACTGAAAACCAACAACTAAATCAACCCTGGTATTGTGAAGGAGTTACGGGCCAAACTGTATAAATAAGTGTAATATGATAGTTAAATTTGTATTTATTAATATAAATACACACGGTAACATTTTGTTGTTTCTTGTATTGTTTAGCACGGATGTTTGATTACTTCGATGTTGGTATAATGGAAGGTCTTCAGCATTCGTTAATAGAAATGACAGAAAGAAGAACACAAGGAGCTGTAGATGTTGATAGTGGAAACACAATTACTCTTTACAGCAAGGTATGTTTGTTGATTTATTTCTATCGTTTTTGTTCATTAATAACAAATTGCATTTAGTATGAGGGAATGGGTAAAGAAGTCAAAAAAAAAAGAAAAAAAGAAAATGTAGATAATAAAAAACTAATTAATTATGTTCTAAAAATTCGATGTTTGGTATTTTGTTGTAACATACATATTTACAAAGTTAAATGGGAAATATGACTGCCTTCCCTCACTCTGAGAAGAGGGGGGGGGGATTGGATGTGAATTGGGGATAGATGTTTTGGTTTTCTTAAATAGTATAGTCTGAACAATATCTATGCACTTTGATTTGCGCAACTATTTTTTTTAGTTAATATCTTCATACAATTTTCCCAATAATAAATTGCATAACAAACTCCTATTAGTGTATAGCTAATGTTGTTGTTTTGTGTGCTAGAGGTTTTGGCTTCAATTCCCATCATAACTCAAAAAGGTTTGATCTAGTAATATATGGCAACTGTTGTAATTGGTAGCAAATCCTGGTTGTGAATGCTAAAATTACACCTGTATTTAATGATTCTTTATTTCAAAGAGAGGGGGTAATACAAGTTTTCCAATTGCTACCAGAAGGAAGAAGAATTAGGGGAAGAACCAGGATACGGTGGGATATAGACAGCCTGGAATATTTGAGAAAAGTTAGGGTTAGGCGGTAGAGAAGAGAAACTGAAAATAAAGATAATTAGAGACATGTTGTATGGGAGGTCAAAGCTATACAGTAGTTTATAGTGACTATAGTATATTTATAAGGCAGTAGAATTTCAAATACTGTTATTCTCCAAACGTTTAAATATTCTTTGCTTCTACATTTAAAATATTTTTGTTGGTACTTACACAAATATTAATTATTTTAGGATATATGGAAAACCGTATTGTTAAAAGTTGCACTATTTAATGCTTTAATGGTTGGTGCAAGCGTCTACAGTCCCTACAGTCGGTAAGTTGTATCCTGGACTTTCATAATCCATGTTAGGGGAAGTTGCAGGTGGGAGGAGAAGTGATGACTACTACTGCTAGTAAAGACAATGGCTCAGCTCCATTCAGCTGTCAATGTTTGTCGTGTTTCCATCTCATCTTATCATTTGTTTGTCACCTTTGTTTTTATTTACAAACAATTTGACAAATTTTCTAACCAGAAAAATCGTTATATAAATTTCAAAATTTGTGCCTATTTTCAAAAAATGAATAGCATTTCAATTTTGTTTAAATTTGGTATTTAGGCTCAGATTTACAAACGACTATACAAACTTGCTAACTAAAATAATCATTACATAAATTTCAAAATGGCAGCAAATTTCCAAAAAACTTTAGTTTCTTAAGCTTTTAAGTAGTAGATTCAATTTTCATTAAATTTGGTATTTAAGTTTATATTTACAAACAATTAGACAAAGTTTCTAATCAGAAAACTTTCGATAAATTAATAGTTCTTCCATTCTCGGCTTGTTGTTTCATAAAACTATTCTCATTTGACATGATTTCGAGAGATTGACTATGAAGGACCTCACTCCCACCAACTTTCTTCCTGATGTTTTCACCTTCCATAACAACAAAAGAAACCAATGTTTTTGAAATGCACAGTATAATACTCACTGCAGGACTGAGTTGAACGTTTCCCCCACTACACAGATATGACTGCACATCTCAATGACAGAGATCACGCTACATCTTATGAATTGTAGAATAATTTAACATTGGTTTATAAATAGAGTATTTTATAAATGTTTTATTTTAATTTGTTTAAATATTGTTTTTATTAAAAATATGAAGATTGTGTTCTCTAAGATATTCATAAATATTTCTGTACTTTTTCATCCTTTCACAGTAGAAGTTGTATACAATCTGGTACCCTTTCAATCTGTACCTTTCGCTTCCATATGATGAATAATCAAAATTTATAAAGTGGGCGTAATATAACTACGATAATGGTTTAATGAAATAACATTTTCAGTGAACTAAATATACTATTTGGGAAGTTTATGTTATTTCAAATAAAATTTAACCTTTTTTGGTCTTCTAATGACTATAAATAAATGTGTGAGTTAATAAAACAAGATAATTTCCTGATAATCCATCTATTGATTAATCTGTCAATCTTTCTCCCATTTTCATATTTAAATTAATATATGATAAAAGGGAAATATTTAAATTTCCATTTTATCAGTTAATTTGTGTAACACCATAGGTGTTCAGTCTGCTCTAAATTCATATATTTGCCTCTTGCTTCATTCTAAAATAGTAAAATTTTTGTAAATTAATCGTAAAATGTAAATTTTTGTATATACTTTTTTGAAAGTAAAATGTAAATTATCTGGTGTAGAGTGTATCAAAATGACAGCTGTATTACAAATTGAATATTATTCTTTCAAGTTCTCATTCGAATTATAATTCCTGGGGAAATCCAATAACAAAGTTTATTCTTTTTGCCATCTTTAGTAAATTTGGTGGATTTATTGAATTAGTGTAATAATGACAACAAATTCAGGAAAAAAATTACACAGAGTAACTAATGAGGTTTTTATAATGTATTGATAACATTTTTAATACCATCAAGTGAACCTGTTATAACAGTGTATGTTATGTTGCAGTTGATGGCGCGAAGATCAGAATTGGACGGAACAAAAAGGGTTTTACTTCGTTGGTTTCCTCCTAATATGTAAGTAGTCGTTTCAAATCAGTAAGAATGTTACGAGTGGATTTTTTGTACAGTTTGTGTTTTGTTTTTAATTAAACACTCTGGAACCCAAAGCACACATTTTAAAAATAGTCATTATCAGCATTTGCCCATTTTCAAAGTGCAATTTTTCTCCTACAAGATGTTAACGTTTGTTTTTGTATGATTGATTCATAAAAAATATTGTTAAAAGTTGTAAGATTGTCAACAAATATTCTGTGAAATTGCGAATACAAACGATCTTCTTCGTACAACCTTCTAGATTCAGTGATCCTTGGCTCAAAGTTATCCCCCACCAATGTCTAGAAGGCCTTTTCTATAAAAAATATTTTTAATTGTCTTTTGATTTCCATTATTTTCTTTACCACCAGTATGACTGAACATTCAAGAACGATGTGCATCATGTTTCATTCGCTAATATGCATGTATTATTAAAAGTGACCTTGGGTCATTCAAAGTAACTACATATTTTATTTTTATTTTTCTCCATCCATATGTATGAATGAGACTGTGAACCCTTTTATTATATGTATTTAAAACTTTTAATAAGAAAATATTAATTATATACTTGAGGCTTTATCAACTACGTAATTAGGCTGCAGGGTATGGGTTCCAGAAGGTTAAGTAAGTAAAAAGAGGCATGTGGTGGAATTTATAGATTAAAGATTCTTGTTTACTATTATCTTTGATAGTGGTTTATGGTTAAGTATTTTAGGGCTGAGCCAAATGTTTAGTTATTTAATTTGATTTTTCAAATTATTGAAAAGTATGTCCACATATTTTCAAAATTATTTCAAAAAAATAAGTATGTTTTTTATATAAGTATATTAAATCCAATTTTTGAGATCGAATATTTATTTTTATGATCTCAGTGGCGGACGGATCTCAACAAAACAAAAAGCCCACAACAACGTCCTAACCTTACTTAAACATTTATATAAGATATTGTTAAATTTGTAAAGTAATAAATATATGGATAGATGACACAAGCTTATCTTGAGAAAGTGGTCCTTGGTATTACTAAAGTTTTGTGTGTTTTGTTATTTGTGTACTATTAGGTAATACCAAGGACCACTTTCCCAAGATAAGCCTCCATCTCCTATCCATACAAAATCTAAACTAATAGGCTACGTGCTCTATTAAACTCTAACCTAAAATAACAAATGGTAGTACAAAATATTAACATTATAAAGGAAAGAAATTATATTGGCTCAGCCCTTAGGGGATATAGTGTGTTGGTTTAATATTTGTAATATACTCAATTTTTTATTTTCTATCTAGTGAAGCAGGTAAGAGCTTTTGGATGAACATACACGTAAGATTGATTCGTATTAGTTTCCTTCTATTATTCTTTATTTATGTGTCTGTATTTTGTGCTATTAATCTATCTCTTTTCAAATTTCAGGTTATCTCAATTATCTTAATTATGAAATTTTGTCAAAAATTATTTCATTAATCTTCGTTATTTTATTAGAAGCTTTGATTAGAAGTGAGAATTTAATTTTTTTTAAATTCATATTTCAGTTTTTAAAATAATCATATTTTACCAATTATTTTATTCAGTCACTCTCAACCAGATTTAAAACATTTGTTTTTTCTTTAAGTGAAATATATAGAAGAAAATTAAATTAGAATATTGAAATAAAATTAAATAGGCTACTGATTTATCACTTCAAATGTGCTACTGATGTCATTTTACATTTCAAAATTATTATATCATTTTTATTTATAAAGACATCAACGTGAATGTTAGTCTCAAAGAGCCTTAAAATAAAGTTAATTTCAGGTGTACTAACTTAATAACAAAGACAAACCCTTCCTTAGAGATCCAATATATATCTTCACTTAATTAAAGTCAAAAAACCTCTCGGCCATCATCGGATTATAAATAAAAGGAAAAAATGATGACTCCTAGTCCTTGAATATTCCAATAGTTTTTGAGATTTGGAGTGTTTTATTTACCCACATAATTATTATGAGTACGTTTTGAACAGACTAATACAATGAAGCATAAGTTTTAAGGAATTTTGTTCTTTTTGTTGTAACAAGTAGCGTATTAAATTGTTCTTGCAGAGTATGAACAGTTTTTGTTCATTTATTCAGTTGGAATTTTAAAATATAACTTTACATTTTATAAATGTTAACAGAAGTGATGGCCAATAAACTGGTTGAGAGAGAATAGGAGCAATTAAGCATTTAGTGCTATACAAAAAAATCTTCTTTTTTACTGTTTGCCACTTCAATTCAAGTGCATTTATCTATTTACATGATTCCAGTTCTGATTATAGTTACTGACTTTTTCCAGAAAATTTTACTTGTGTTACTATTTTGAAAGCAATTTTCTACCATTTTATAAAATAGGTATTGTTAGATTTTGTTTATTTATAAATGAATATCGTTATTAATTTTTAAAAAGAATAACAAATTTGTATGATTTGAACAATCATTACTATTATTATTTGTAGTAAATTAAAAAAAAAAGAAAAGATTTTACAATTTTTGTGATTTTACACAAATATTGAAATGAAAGAGTAGATTCCGAGATTCTCCGTACTTGTATAATCCTAACCACTATATTGGATACTCTTTGATTTGGTTTTATATTTCTGATATTTAAAATCGTACAATAACTGAAACCTATGGTAGAAATTTGCATACAAAAATGTTTGCAATAAAGGAATGAAAAAAGCCAATAAATATAGCTGCAAAGATTTATAGTAAAATTCATCATTATAATAGAAAAAAAAATATTAAAAAAATAACTAAAATTGGAAAACCGTATGATGAGAATCCGAACTAGCAGTACCAATATGGTGGAGACTGGTGTCCATGAAAGTTACCTCACACCAGATCATCTCATTTAACACGTACACGGTGAGATATTCATTACATCGAGGTGGCATCTTACATGGTGAGATAAATGAAAACTCGGTGCTTCGGTGAACACAGTGCTGACAATTTTTATAAATGTGCTTTTAAATAACTGCTTAAAGTTTGATTTTGTATTATTTCAATAGAAAACTTACAGTTTGTCATTACCAACATAATAAAACATGTCAGTTTTAAATTGATTTTGATCAAAACTTCATTTACCAACTGGAACATAAAATTAAAAACCAACAATATCAATTTTCAATGCGTTTCACACATTAAAATGGGAAGTTGTGTGGTATAATTGGCAGGACCATGTCTAGCTAGTTGCAGCTCGGAGTTGCCGAGGTTTAATTCTAGTTGTTGGTGCTATGCATTACACTACTCTCTTTATTTAATAGTCTAACAGGTATAAATTAGAAATTAACTTAAATAAAAAAATACATATATCTAATTAAAACATATTCTTTTCTGCATATTTTAACGATCGTCTCACTTGCTATCTTAGTGATCATATTCGTCTTAAAGAAAGGAAGTAACCACAATTTGGAAGTGTATTTATAATAGAGTGAGATCGTGTTCATCTGAATTTTTGTTTGCTGGAGCTGTTTAAATTATTTATGGAACCCGTTGATTAGTTGGTTTTTCCTTTAATCTCCTTACACCAAATTAAGAGTTTTTTTTCGTGTACAAAATTTTGTTCTTACTAAAAATCAAATAAGACTTACAAAAATAGTGGTAATTTATAAGTCAATAATGTCATAGTTTTGTCGCAAAAATCATTGAAACTTGTACTTAGCCTTTTATCTGGATTTTTTACTCTAATACTGTGCTCGTATTTTTGTGTGTATTATACTGAGCATTAAAAATATTAAATAGTCTAGAATAATTATAAAATTATTTAGTTTTTCTCAAAAATTCCTCTTTCCGTGGTAAGCTCAGAAACACTCCGACAGGCACATCACAGTCTTCATACACATTACAAGGTCTTCATTGGTTTTGTCTTATTTTCAGTGGGAGGTATCATTTCCGAATGTCATCAGTACTAAGATTTTTATTATCAAGCGGAATAGTTACACAAAACACAATATACAATACACTCGTAGCTACACAATAGCTACGAGTTGGTTAGAATTGGCCAAGTTATGCGCTGTTCTGAAGAGAATCTACGTACACCCTATCGGAGTTAGCTAGAACTACAAGAGATGTTTCATATCATAGCCAACAGATCACAGAACACAAATAACCGAAAAAAATTCGAGCCGCATAGATTGCTACATTCCAATAAAAAATATAATTATCAAACCTCATATGTTGCGGCACTACTAAGATTGGCTCTGACGTAGGCTGCCGTAGCACATGAGGTGTTACTAACCAAGAGGTTAAAAGCAAGAAACATAAATTTATTACATCCAAAAACAAAATTTAATATAACAATAAAGCATGTAGCTAGCGACTCACTATTACCTCGAATAGTAGACTGTAAACTTAACCTAGAACTCACCTAGTGAATCGGAGCAAATAAGTGTAAAATCAAAAAGTCGCAACATGACAACTTCATAATGTCATGTAGGCTATTGAGACTAGTGCAGTGTTCAGACTACCATGGATTCAGAATAATGCGATCTCACTGTAAATTCAAATTAAATTTATCTTCAATTATGACAATAGAAAAATTTTAAATGTAAAAGCTTTAACAAATTGTAGATATTATTTATCGGAAACTTTCTTATTGTAGATTTAAATCGGATTTTTCCACTGACGTTAGTTTTCAGCAATTAAGCAAGAGATTTGAATGAAATTTTCTAGAGCTCTTGAGAAAGCCTGATATTCTAAATTTTGCTCTGTAAGTTGATATATTTGAAATCAAAGTATCCATAATACAAAAGAACATTAGTCTTAGCAGCATCAAATAGAATTTCAGTACAAATCATTTCCATATCAACCCATATTATTTAGAGTATCTAACAGCTGATTGAGTTTGTACTAGGAGCTATGTCACTGGTACCATTGGATACCTTTAATCTTATATCTTTGCACACTGTAAATTTCTATTAGGGTAAAAAAAAAAAAACTAGTGTACTGATTTGTATATGTTGACAGGCTGAATTTCATTTTATGACATTGCCTCTGCCCAGTTTTATATTTAATCTTGTTGTGCTGAAGTTACTTTTAGAGCATTAAACAAAATAGTTGATAACAAACAAAGTAAGAGTTGTATTGGTATACTATTAAAATTGATCACTATTTCCAAGTGTATACTTTAAATCAAAATTGTGGTTTTGGACAAAGATTTATTGATATGAAACAAAATAATAATAAACAAATGACAATTGATAAACTTTAAATGGTTAGTTGACGGCCAATATGAAGTTTTCTAGAGTTTTTAAAAGTGTTCATTATTTTTCAGTTAAATTTGAAATTAAATTTGCAAATATAGACATTAATTCTATCCTAATTGTAATGTAAGACTGGAAGGACTGTTAAGCAATACTTTTTTTTTCTGCTTGCTTATTTAAAAAATACTTGAATTGACAATATGTATTATATTCAATGTAATGTGCTATCAAAGAATTGTAATGCTGGCTATTCATTGGCACAGTAGAACCCCTCTTAACCAGTCTAGTCAGGACTGACACCCGGGCCGGTTGCCCGTTTGGTTGGTTAATCCAAGGTTCCCTTTAAACTCGTCACAAAGCTTTTTTACAGATTCCCCTCTGTCAAGTATTTTTAACACATTTAACTGCGTCTCAAACGAAAACCAACACACGCTTCCGTTTTCGTAACTCGTTCATTTTTATTTACTGTATATACTGTACATAGATCATAACCAGTCGAAGACAAGAAGAAAACCGAAAAGAAATGTTATATTTTTCATAATGTATACGAAATTGATTCGTGGAAAAAAAGTGGCCCATCAAACGTATTTGCAGGTGTATGTCTGCTATACCGACGGGTGCCAATGCCGCCGAGTTTTTACACCGCCGACAATGGAAAACCACTATCGACAAAGTCATTTGACTCGCTGCCGCTTTAGTGCCACGGTGTTTTTACGCTGCCGACAATGGGATACCGCTATCGACAAAGTCGTTTGACTCGCCGCCGCTTTGGTGTTTCAATTACAATTTATTTTCGGAAACTCATCGAACCAGTACACTATGAAATAGGCCGGTTGATCCGAGGCCGGTTAACAGAGGTTCTACTGTAATATTAACTGATTTGTCAATAATTTTTTTTTTGAAAATGTTATCAAGCTTGCTGTAAAATAATAATAATAATAATAATAATAATAATAATAAAATGTTGAACCTTCCCGCTTGTATTGAGATATTTGTTTTTTGAGTAAGACATTCGATTACACTATGTCCATGTTTCTAGGACATAGTTTTACCCATCCGACACTAGTTTTTCTGCTTAGTTGTGGTGACATTTTTTGAATTGTTATATAATTTTGTATATTTATCATAGTAAATATAACAATTTTTACAATGGAAAAAAAAAAATACAAAAACTGATTTCTTATCATTAACTAATTGTAATTAAACTTTCTTGTAAAAATAAAATTGCTGTACCAGTTCTGACAACGTTGAATATGGTTGTGGTAGTAAAAGAAATAATATTTATGTAAATTGTTAGATATGGAAGTTCGGACTAAATGGGGAAAAAAAAAAAATTCTCAAAAATCAAGACAAGGTAACACAAAAAAATTGTAAACTTACCTACATTTTTCTTTGTTCTAGTTTTACTATCATGGAAACAATAAAACTTGTCCATTCCATACTGTTGACTTTGTCCATATGTTCATAATTCATTTACCTATTTTTATAACATACTAGAAAATAACTTACGAAACAACATTTTTGAGCAACCAAACGAATTGTGTTGACCATTTTAAAAATTTTCTTGCGTATAATTCATGGTTTTTAAAGGGCTTTAATTTAAGGTATTCATTACACATATTTAAGATGGGGTGGTGGGAAGGGGAGAATTATTATAAATTGTGTAAATAGGTTTTTCTAAGGTTCTGCGTAAATGTGAATACCTACCCCAAGAACAGGTCGTGCATATCAACTCTCTCTGTCTTTTAAATAATAGAGGTGGTATGTTTTCAAAAAATCACTCTGTATGTGTAATGCTATGTAAATTAATGGGTAATTTATTTGTACCTTCTTTTGTGAGTTATGATTGTTGCTCTGGGTCCCAAAGTTGTCCTAACTATATTTCTAAAGCACTGGTTTTAAAAAATAATTAGTTGCCATAATTAGTTAATTATGAGTTCACAGAATCTAAGAAACTGAATTCAGTTGAGAACAAACCCAAATTATTCAAAAATTTGATCTAATTAATACAAATTCAAAATATTTGGATATTGTTTATGTAAAATTTAAAATCTGAATTAATTTTCATTTCCAGGACTTGTGTGTTATCCATGTTTAATGAGCCAGTTTTGTAGTTTAATCTTGGAGTGATTTTATTCAAAAATACTTTTAATTTCGACTACTAGCACAACTTCAGTAGTAGATGAGATTATTAATTTTTTGTTTGTTTTTTAACATTTAAATATCAAGTTATTTTATATTGAATAAAGTGAAAATTCTAAATAATATTTTATTTTCAATTTTTAAGTATTTGCAATGGTGTTTTCGAAAGTCTGTAATGGTAATTTTCACAACCAACATTTATTTTTACAAGATTTTTAATTATTAACGTATCATCTTGATTGTTATATATTTTTGTAACTGAACTGATCGATTTACCCTTTCTTGGTTCGGTTGCTCGAAGTTTGTGTAAAAGTAGCAACATGGAAACTTCATTTTATACAAAATAAAGTCTTCGTTTTGAAAAATTTTATGTTCTTTCATTTGGTGATATAACTAAAGTTTTGAATATCAGTTGTGTAAATTATTTATGTTTTTCTCTGGTGTTAATGATATTGTAAATGGAATGCATAGAAAACATAAAAGTGTTAACTAAATTGTGTGAACTGAACAAAATTTATCAAAATGGAAAAAAAAGTTAAATTGTTTTGGTTTGGTTTGTACAGATTTAGTTAAGTAGGTTCTATTATAATATTGAATATATATATTTTTTACAGATATATTTAAAATATGTGTATTTACAGGCTCTTTATTACAAAATAACTATCTTTATCGTTGCTTACATTTGGTCAACGTTAAAGTTGTTATTTGTATACATTTGTTATGTTTTTTAAACAAATATTAGTTGTTAAAAGAACAATTTAATTGTTAATAATTTTAGTAATTTACAAAGGATTTGCCGATATAAAAGCTGAAATTTTCTATTTCGGCATTTCCTTACATGGAAACGTTAACAATGAAACTAATTGTATTCTTTTTATTGTTTCAGAATAAGTGACGAATGGGTAAATGAAAGTGAAGTGCAAAGTACTCGTCAAGTGCCATTACCTTCTCTTAGCCAATCACAGGAGTCTGTAGAAAACTGTGTCCGAACACTGTTCAGGCGAGGCAACACACAAAGGTGTAGTCGGAGAAAAACTACTTCAGCATTGCGATGATATACGTCGTAGTGATGTAATGTAATACAGTTACCTGTTGTCGAATAATCATCAGAAATTCTGATTGGCAAAGATTTGATTTTCCCGGACATTATTAAGTGCGAATAGATTTTGAGAAATTTTGAAATAATTTAAATTTTAAAAACTCTTGTACAACAATATGGTCTTACTTTTTTTTACCAAACCTGAATTAAACTTTCATAATTTTAGAAAATGAACTTTGAATTGAGATGGATAAATTATCAGAATCTGTTTGCATTTAATTTTTAAAGATAACAAAAGGCGCTTCCAGTCCGGATCTAGATTAAATTTAATTTTAGTTTTTAATATTAAGTTCCTCGTACTGTTGTCCTGTGAATATTGTAAAGATTTAAAGCTACTGCCAGAAACTAAAATTCGGCAATGGAGAACAAAGAATTGTTAATATTTTGAGTCGAATCGCTGCCATTTTATGGCTCAAACAAAGCTATGAAACATTCCTGTAAAAGCTTTGCCCCGTCAAATTGATTCAAAAATAGTATATTTACACATCTTAAAATGATCTCTTAACAGAAATTCTTAACTTTCTTTGGAAGAAGAAAAACTCGTTTCATGTGGAATTGTATGTCTCTATAAGTTATAAGTTTCATAGATACTTTAGAATAATTGTTGAGCAGAAATTATTGATTTGTTAAAAAATTAGAAAAGATAAAGCATAATTTCTGAAACTTTTAATTGATTTATTCTGTACATGTATTTGTATTCATTGGTTAAAATTTGTTTGTGATTAATTTTAGTATGTATTTTAACTTTCTTTTGTATGAAATGTTTTAATGTCTTCATATATTAATTTAATTTTTTTTTAAATTTTATAATGTATTTTATTAAATATTGATATAAAATTTTTAGATGTATACAATTGTATGTAGTTAAATTTAATTTTAAATTGTACTTGACAGTATAAATTACTTTATAATTTTATGAACCTGTTGTTTAATAAAAATAATTTTCGTATTGTTTTCATCAATTTTAGAAAGTTTTTTGTGGGAAAATTGTGAGTTTTTCTTCTTCTCCCCTCAACCCTTCTTAAAGGAAACAACCATATACTTTCTGAGAGATAGAGTTTCTTATAAAACGGAATATTAATTCATATTTTAAAATGATTTACAAAAAATGGGGTATTTGAATAAGCAAGCTGTGGGAATCATTTGATTCTGTCATTGAGCAAAGATTCAAACATAGCAAGACTGATAAAAGAAGAAAATAATAAAAAGAAAAGAGCCAATTAAAAATATATATAGATACAGTATAAAATATTTAAGTAATTTATAAATACTCAGATGTATATTGTTTTCATAGATTTCATTACATTGTACATAACTTTAAAAAATAGATTTGTTAGTAATAAATATGATTAGATTTTTGTAGGCTATTATTTAATAGTCTTTTATGCAAACATTTGGGAAAAGGTTGAAAAGTGAGAAAAAGTATTTTTTCTTGTTGCCGCAACCAGCTGAAGGAGGTCACACTGCCATTGTTATTTTAAAAACAAGAATTGTGAACGAGAACGTATCGGATAGTATAAAATGTATGAATTATGTGTTTAGTGAATTCGATTAGTTTATAAGGGAAAAAATACGTTGTATATATTACGTTTGCAACAAAATAGGAGTTTGTTAATAATGATTGTATTTATTATTTTTTAGATTATTTTAGGACTGATTTTAAGCGTCTATTGTGATGTAAATATCGTAGTTGACTAAGACAATTTGTCATTGTGTTTTCCTTTCATGTGGGAATGGAAATGATGTTAGATTCTGTGTGTAGATTAAAAATGAGGATAACTTGTCAAATGCTTTAACTTATTGAAAATTTTTAAAGGATTCTCTTGATTTAGAGTACTTTAGTTAAATTTAAATTATGTAATATAGCATTATTTAAATTGGTGAATCATTATCCAAAGTTATCTTAAAAATTTTGCGTCTGTACCTACCGTCTCGGATGTTAAGCATCGAATTTGTTTTATTACATTATTTATAATATTCTTTTTTTAATGTTTACATTTTGGGTTGTTTTCCAATAACACAAAAAATTAAATAACAATTTGATGTTATTAAACAGTAGAGAATAAAAATAAAAATAAATTGTGATATGGAAAATAATAATAAAGCTAAATCGGCCAGGCATTCCTGATTTTTAAATCACTTTATGTGGGTATACCAGGACAAAACTGATACATGTTGTCCTCTGTTAATTAGATATTTTTTATGAAAATGTAAAAACCCATTTTAAGTTGTCAATATTACTTACGAAATTTATAAATGAAGAGGGAAATACTATGTTTAGGTCAAGTAATTGTAAACATTCATTACTCCAGATGGTCTAATGGCTTGTGTTCTCGTTTCATGTGTGAGAGATACAGAGTACAATCCCCATAAAAAATTATAATACGAAGAACAGGATTGGTAGTGAACTATAGTTAAGAATGGTAGAACAATGGAGATGGTAGCACAGATTACTCAATTGAAAAACAATCGAACCGATCCAAGTCCTTCAGGACTGTTATGCAATTGAGTTTAGTTAAAAACGGATAATCATAATGATTTTCTGATTTCTAAAAATTATAAGTGGGGGGGGGGGGTTCATCAAAATTTTCTGTTTTGTATAATTACAGTTCATCTACTAGTTTATGACTTTTTTTTTTAATGTTCACTAATTAAAATAAATTATTAGTTTAATCCACACAGATAGTTGATTTTATAATAATTGTTTAATTTAAAATAGGAAGTAATAGTAGCCACGCAAGTGGGAAGGCAAATAAAGTTCGACATTAGATATGTATTAAATTGAAAAATGCACAGTATTAGATATTATTCAAGTGCAGTGGGCCATACCCAAACCACTTTTCTATCTATTGGTTTCATTACAGACAGAATGGGCTACATTTATTAACCTAACCATGCTTTTAATCGTTTGGGAAACAATCCGACTAAACATTTGGTTTTTCCATGTAACATTTTAAATAGTAAAGTAAAATACAAATCTTTATACTTTTATATATTATTAAAAAAAAAAAAAAAAAAAAAAAAAAATAGATCTTGATTTTGTAGTTAAAATTTGATTTTCATTAATTTATGTTTATCTCCTTGAAAACTCATTAGATACCATTGATTCGTGATTATAATTTGCCACAAGTCTCCAATGGAACCTTGCCAAATTCGTTTTAGCTTTCATTTATGCTCATTCATAAAATAAATTGGGAAGGGTTTTCTACTCAAACCACAAGGACAGATGGGATGGATTGAGTGGTCTTACATAGAAAAGTAGAAATAAAGTAGCGAACAACCATTTATTTTTTTAGTTAATTTGGGAGTCCAGTATGACAGCCTGATGTACCCTCTACACAAATCTGTCTGCCCTTATTTTACTCCAGTACCTTTCGTATGAAATATACTCTGTGGATGTAAACGCCAGAGAAACAGTTCACCTACTACTCATGATGTGTCTCAAAAGAGTTTCACATTATCCTGTCAGCAGTAATAAAGTGCTTAATTTATTGTAAATTGTTTTTCCCTCTTGTTCCCATTTGAAGGTGGACAAACCTATCATTATCATCTTTAAAAATAAGAAAAGCTCATAAAAAGACTCTTGGATACTCTAATAGGTTCAGAAGGGAGGCCTAATAGGAAAAGTGGAAGTGGAGGATTTAACTGGACTACCTGAAGAAAGTTGTAGGACCCCCCTCTTACTCACTGTAAACCTCCTGAGGAGTGTTCTAAAGTATAACAAATGTTCACTTTCCCTAGGTTTTTAATTTGGGTTAATTATTACAGATTTATAAATTAGTATGATGTGCTCTGGTGATGACATTTTTTTATAACTTGTTATAACACCATAGATTATATAAAAATCATATTTATACAAATAACTGTTTTCAAACAAAATAGTCCATGTTTCGCCAGCACATTTCTTATGTAAAAAAACCGATGTCAAAATCACCACATTGAAAGAAATATGAATCTATTATGTATAAATACATTTATTTAAAATTTAAGTTATTTTTGCCTTAAATATAAATCTCAACAATAAATAAAAGATTATGGATTTATTTTGATATTATAGACCAGTTAGGTTCAACCGATGTGAAATTTAAGCACTTATTCCAAAAACTTAAGTTTAATCAAAGACCGTTGATAAATATATAATTTCACAATCTTTGCTAATTATTTTTACCCATTTTGATGTGATTTAGAAATAACTGATTTTGGTACCTTTCATTCGGTTGGAAATCCGTTTTACTTATTCTGACCACCTAGATAATGTACTTAAGTGTGACTACAGTCGGTACTCGGTGAAATTCCATAATTGGGCAAAACAAAAATGATAAGGCACTTATAATTTCACAAACAACAACAATTTATTGTTACAGCTGTTTCGCTGTTAGTCGTCGTCAGACAACTAAAAACTAAAAAATGCCTAACGGCGAAACAGCTGTAACAATAAATTGTTGTTGTTTGTGAAATTATAAGTGCCTTATCATTTTTGTTTTGCCTTAGATAATGTACGATGAACACTTTTAACCCTCTGCCTACTCTAACCACCAACTAATTATGCGAACTTGTAAATAATTTCTGAAAAACCTACCCCACAACAAAAATAAAATTTGCAATCACCCGTTCTTGAAAAAAGTGTCTCGTAAAATGTGATAGACATATATATATATATATATATATCAAAGGTATTGAAAACATTGTCTAATTTATAGCTCCATGACTTTTATAAATAGCTCCATGAGTTTATAAATAGACTAAAACATTGAGATCATAAATTATGTCCATCAAAAAGTATGGGAACTTAATATAAAACTACAAATGTAACATTTGTGTTTTATGATTTTACCATTTATGTATACACAATGTTTCGATAGTACAACTCTTGTTATCAAGTGATAACTTGGCGCATGAAAAACAAAACTAAGGGGTTAAAAGCCTTAAGCCTATGTTAGGAAACTAAAATTAGTGGCAAAAAGTAAGTAATTTAAGGCATGAAATGTCTATAGTGTATACAGTATTCTCAAACGATGCAAATATCCTAATAAAGTATATTAATAATTGGCACAATTAATCGCTTAAAAAATATAATTTATTTACATTGTAAATTGTAAAGTATGAACCGATAAAGAAAATCGATACCCTCATCATTATCCAGCATACACCTTTAATTGAACTAAATTTAATTGAATCATTTTTCGCTTTATTAGTTGAAAATGAATTATATACTGGTATAAGAAAAAAAATATGTTAGTTATTCTTCGCTAGATGAATAAATGGTACAATTTATTATACATGTTTAAATCATTTTATTTTTATTAGAAAAAGTTATTTAATAGTTTTATGTATTTAAATTTAATTTAAGTACAACAAATTAAGAGAAAGTATGATAAAAATAGCTCAATTATTAAACAAGACATTACAAAATAAAATAACAATTCAATAGGCAAATATTTGGAGCATTTGGCAACGTTTTAAACTCCTGTAATTTGACTTTGTCAATTCAAACTCTATCACTACATTTTTCTGATTTTTTAAAAAAGATGTGTTAATGGAAGCCATGATTGTCAGATATAGAAAATTAAAATGGTTTTATAGTTTAACAGGTTCACTATATATATAGGAGTTGGTGGATGATGATCCTCGATTCAAAGTATGCACATTGTTCTGGTATTTCATGCTTGCATGATGTGTCAGAATGGCATGTGCATCCTAGATCTGAATATGTAAAATCAATGTTTTGTATTCACAAACAGTAAAAAAATCTTGCGTCTTCAAATACAATAAAAAGAAGTATAAATATATTTGAGATTAAATTATTTACCACTAGAAAACGAGTATACAAATGTTTTAAATTATGAACATTTGAGTAATATTTGTACATTATTTTCTAGAATCAGCCCGCAGCTAATACGGTTTCTTCTGTGGCCTACATTACTAAATAATTTTTTATCCAAAATTTCAGAAATAAAATAAACTAACAATCATGTCTTTATTACTATCTTACTCAATAAAACCTCGTAAAAAAAAAACCTGTTATATTGAAGTCCTTTGTAAGTTGAATTTTGGGAGTGATTTGTTGAATTGATGTTTTAATGCACTTGACTTAGATCGCAACACTGCCATAATGATTACTGCCACTTATTGAAGCCTTTGTGGAAGAGCAATCCTTTTTAATTTCATTGTTTGTTGATTGTATAAGATCACTGCCATTTTTTAGTTTTGGAATGGGATTCATAGTGTAAGCATGGTCACTTTGTTGAGAAATTATGTCTATTTTCTTTAATATTAAAAAAAAAAAATTAAAGTAATTTTCCCAAAAACTTATTAATTTAGAGATTTATTTATCAGTAAATATTGGAAACGTTTCATCAATAACTAAGTTATTGCAATACATTTATTAGCTTTTGAATTGTCAAATGAAAAAAACATATTTTTACTAACATATTATTTAAAACAAGACTACTTTTTAATAGCTAAATCATTATTGGTTATAGAGTCTTGTTTAAAATAAAATATTTGTTAAACAATTTGTTTTCTTTCACTGTAATTTAAGTTTCTACATGTATTCCTCAGTAAATAACTTCTTAACGATTTCTTACATGATTTTTGATTGACTCGTAATCTTCAATCTATACAGTAAAGAACGTAAATCGTGCGAGAATTCCTAATTTGATTATACTCAATCCAATTTTTTATTTTGATCTCTACTTATATAAAAGACAAAAAAAGCGGTTATGTTTGGAAGACATATTTTGTTTTACAGAAATAATATTCATATCAAGTGTTGAACTAGACATGTCTTAAAGAACCGGTGATTATTGAAGGGTTTTATCGGTGTTGGCCCATATTCCCAATAAATACCTAGACGTGCCATGCCAATCTATGTCCTTTGCCCAATTGGTCGTTAGTTTTTGATCTCTTGGTGTAAATTTAATGAGTGCTTTAACTTGATGTTTGATATCCGTTTGTCATTATGATTTAAGATCATCCACTCTAACAATTGACATTGTTGAGCGACATAGTTCAGTGATGTTTATTAAAATAAAATTACCATGGTTATATTTTTATTTTGTTTTAAACAAAATATATTGTCGGAATTTATTCTGGTACGAATATTTTTGTCAAGGATCTACAAATAAAATTTTAGCATTAAAAACAAGAATGAACTGAAATGAGTGAAAACAATGCAACGTTAATAAATGTAGGTTTGGATTTACTTATTAATTATAAATAATATGTAAAACTTGAATATTTGATCTAACAGCGTTAAATATTTTCAGTAGTACGCAAACAGTTATGTTTTAACAACCATTACTTGATATTAAATTCTGAATCATTATAGTTATATTGGAATTTCGCCATAGCTCATAGCTGAATTCTTGTTTTAACATATTTTTTGTTCTCTGAAATTTGTTTAATATGTTTGAGGTAAATTATTATCATAATATCACTGAACGCTCTAAGTGCTCAATTGTCGAAAAACAGTGTTGATTGTTTTTCATATACTTAAAAAATTGTCTTCATCTATAAATTTATGTAACAATTATAATAATTTTTAATAATAATGATAAAATAATATAAATAATTGTTTTTGTAGTATTTTATAAGATTTTAACTGATCTATGCAAGCGATTAGACTTAAAACTCTCTTGTTTTTGTAAAACATTTTTGTATTTTTTAGAACAGTTTAGCTTTTATTGAATCATTGAATGAATGCATTTATTGCAACTTTTAATTTATGTACATTTCCTAGTCTTTATCATGATTTTACACTATTTTTTAATTAAAAAAATTAAAAATCAAATAATTATTTTATCATCGAAATTCAAATATTCTTTAAAAATGTTATTTTAAAATTGTCTGCATTACAATCACATTTTATTGCATAAGATTTTAATTTTTTTGTCTACATTTGTGATAAAGATTACAAATTTTGGGTGGATAAATTGTAACATAGTTTTTGGGGACCAATTTTTATGATTTTATGTAAAAAGAAGTAAAAATCGTGATATTTCAAAGTTCAAATTTTGTGTAGTTTATAACGTAATTCAAACAGTGCAAAACAAATCCGTCCTGTAAATTTTAAGGACATGAATGTTGCTTTTTATAAATATCTTTGCAATTTGATTTGATTGTTTCAGAAGTACAATTGTGGTGTTGTTTTTTAAGTCATGTTTATTACTTTTTATTTCTCTTAATAGTCAAATATTGATTTTTCCTTTTAACATTGTTTCGACAGGATTTGGTTCATGATACTTAAATTCCTAATATTATATAATTTTCTTTCGTCCTTAATTGTAATGTAAGCTTTCTATTTTGTATACCATCAACATCAATTTGAAAGAAGGTAAACTTCTTATTTATTTAAAATTTATATAATTCTTTATATTTTGTTTAGTATTAAAAATAAATTAACTTCTCTCTGCTACAAAATGGCATTATAGTAGAATAAACAGTTCTGATCAGTAAAAGATTTCATCAAGTTTTTACAAATATTCTGTACAAAAAACAATGCCGCAATTGTTGTATTTGTTTTTCCACATATTTAAGTAATTATTTATTTTAATGTGATTATTAGAATTTTGTTTATATCTATTCTTGTTGTATTCTTTTGTATTTATCATGTGTTCAACCCAAGAATGACATCTTTTAAAGATTTTGGACGAAAAAAAAACTTTTGTAAAGTGTGAAAGGTGTGTGAATGTGTATAAAAAAAAAACTAATGTCTTTTTAATGTTCGGTTTTGACTGATTTTATTTATTTAGTCAAAAAATTTATACTTTTGTCTTTAGGTTAAATTAGGTCTTTAGGTCCTTATTTTGAAATAAGGATTTGTACAAATTGTGAATAAAATTAAAAAATTAATAAATAACTTTGATTAATAATTATTCTAAGAGAATTCTCAAAATTGGGAATAAACACTATTTTTACACAAATAATGGTGTGGATACTTAAATTGTTTTTTTTTTTTTTGTTTTTTAAGATAAGGAAAAACTATATATTGTAAGGTGATAATAAGTTTCTGTACAAATTGTTAAAATACGATGTAGAGAAATTAATTCTGAAAATGTCGAGTATCTTTCTAGACAAAGTAAATTTTACTGTTGCCAGAATAGAAAATTAGATTCACATTTTTTGTGTTGATCTTGGATCTCTTTAATTTTGTTTTGTTCTCGTTTTGTAATTTTTTGTTGTTGTCAAATTTATTAACGACAACGTGTATAATATTGTGTCACATGATTGAAAGTGTAGAATTTAAGCCCGTTTGTGAAGTAATCGATGTATTGAAGATTTCAAATAATAAACTATCTATATTATACAGTTAGGTTGATTTATTTCCTTCCTTTTAAAATTACAAGTTAGATATTAACCATTATCATAATACAAAAAGATTGTTAAACAGTTTAAATAGAATTAAACAAAAACAGTCTGGTAGTGATCAATTGACCCATGAATACTGTCATAAAAGGTTGAATACAGTAGAAACTATTAACTCCCAGCAGTGGTGGCGATAAGAACCCGCAGGCCCCCGCAAGTTTGTTCATCGGGCCCCCCCTCCCAATAATCTTTAAAAACATTGTGGGTATTTCCACCTAAGCTTACACTTGGGCTTGGTGCGGCTGTGTTGGCGGGGGGGGGTGGATGCTAGGCAAAGACTTTTCTGCGAACATTCCACTACTGCCTCACAACATTCTAAGTTTTATTAGTTTTAACTACTGATGTAGACATCACCTATTCTAGCGCCTTCACGCAGGCCGCGAGGACTGTTGATGAAACCCGCATGACTGCAGACAATGTTTTTGACTTAGGTTAGTAGAGAATTTCTATCGATCGGTCAAGTGTCAGTTTAGCTTATTTTAGTAATTTCTTGACAATACTCATAAAGATATTGTTATGATAGGGGGGCCCGTCGCGGGTCCGGATCCCATTAAAAATTCCCGAAAAAATCCAGTCAAGGCTCGCCGGCCCCCCGCACCGCGTGCCCGTTATTGCCGCCACTGACTCCCAGTCTTGGTACCAATGGCAGTAAAGAGAATAGACGGGTAATAGAAATACCTGCCTTCCTTCGGCGCAGTGGAAATTTTTTGTTATCGTTTTAGATCTCTACATTTTTACGATATTAATAACATTTTCTTTATTCAAAATTTATTCATTCTTGTACTAATAAATGTTTAAATTTTTTTTAATTAATCAAAAGAATTACTGCAATACTATAATAAAATTTCAAATTGTTTTAAGAGAAATGGACATGCAAGAAAATTCTATTAACTAAAAATTTTTACAATGAAGGTAAATAATTTACATACTGTATTGTATAATGTCAATGTAATGAAAACTGTGGTTCAAACCAGTAAATAATAAAGACACTCAGAACTTATGTCACATACTCTACATTCTACTACTCTGACTCGCAAACACTTGTCGCATCAAACAGTGAATGATATTCACCACATTATAGTGTGAAATATCCAAAGATGTTATATTGTATTTTTTCAGAATTTTATTTTTTGCTTTAAGTATTATTTTATTTACCAACAATTTTTCTAAAAATTTTCAAGGGTTCTAAGAGAGATTTAAAATTCACTAACAGTATCAGCCGTTGTTGTTATAAACGAATAGGCTAAAGGGTTTTTATTTAGAAAGCTCTTTTTCTCAACATTTGTATAATTTATTATTTTTCATCAAACCGAAGAAAATTACTCAAGACGGTATGGGACAGCCTATTCTCAGTGGCGGCGATAAAAACCCGCAGCCCCCCCGCAAGTTTTTTCATCGGGCCCCCCTCTCCCAATAATCTTTTCCCAGATGTTTATCCTTTCGCCAGCCGGTGCCGGTGAGAGACCGTGACGTAGCGATAGCTGCATTATTTATCGGCCAACGGTAAACAATACACATACTTCGTATCATGACATAAATAATAAATACTGCTCTCTAAAAAATAATGGTTATTACCGTTTTGGATGCACGATGCACAATCTTGTCTGAAGACATTTTACCTTATTTTAGTAATTTCTTGACAATACTTATAAAAATATTGTTATGATAAGGGGGGTCCGGGTCCTGGTAAAATTTCCCGAAAAATCCCGGTCAAAACTCGCGGGCCCCTCCGCACTGTGGGCCAGCTATCGCCGCCACTGCCTATTCTACTAAAAGGGTTGAAAATAATAATTAAATGATTGTCTTGACTTGACTTATAATTATTATAATTAACTGATGATCTTATCTAAATGTAGCAAGTTATATTAAGTGTTTAAACTGATTTTTTAGTCATTGTAACATGCATTGTCCAAATAATCTGCTGTTTTATTCTGAGATAGTGTTTTATCCCTTAATGTAGGAGGCAAATAACAGAGCGCAAAGGATAAATTATAAAATAATGATAGGTCTATTCTAGCATAAAGTAAATGTAAAAACAAACATTTATTAAATTCAAACATTACAATTTCATTAACTTATTCAATTTTGGGAACAAATGAAATGAAAAATAATATAGGTTTATTCAAAAACAAATACACTTTTTAATTAACATGGTAAATAGTTTTAATCAACAGAAAAAAAATAAAAAATAAAAATAGTATTGCAAAGAGGACATTTCAAAGTTTTTTGTTCAGTGTTATAGAAATTCTATATGAGGGTTATACGGCAGACATGAATTCAATGGTCAAGTTCTGACCAGACTCTGGTTAGGATTTCGAAGTCAACACTCTCTCTATAGCTCTTTCTGTGTATGCTGTCCAGACTTGAGTCCATGCCACTTCTTTCGTTGGGGGTTACATTAAAGATCAAGTTTTTATTTCCCCAATATCATTGAGCCTCTTGGAATTAAGGCAGCACATAACCCTGCTGCCTTTAGAATTGGATGTTGATACCCTCAACAGAGTCTGGTCAGAACTTTACTATCGAATTGATGTCTGCCGTGTAAACCCGTGGGGCTCATATAGAACATCTATAACACTGAACAAAAAACTTTGAAATGTCCTCTTTGTAATGCTACTATTTATTTTTGTCTTGATTAAAACCATTTTACTATGTTAATTAAAAAGTGTCTTCTTTTTGAATAACCCTGTATACCGCAACCAAACATGTAAAAAATTAAGTTGATGTGTCACAAACTGTACCTGAAATTAAATTTTTCACAGAATTGAAAAACACTCTGAAATTAATATTTTCAAAATTTAGAGTTGATAATAGATGAACAGGCATTTGATCGTTAATCACCCATAATATTTGATTTCTATCTACAAAAACATCACTTGGGAAAATTAGAAAATCATTTTGAGCTATTATTTCTATATTATCTGTAGTGTATGGTTTTCTAGAGTTCCAACATCCAACTGCATTTAGATCGATTAAGTTAAAAAACAGAATACCATTATTCATAACTTGTGAAGTAACGTGTCCACACGGACCTCTTTCTGGGAGGTAATGAAAATCATGGTAGCTATCTTTTACTTTCAGTTTGTTTCTTAATACTCTTGTGCTGACATAAAATTCTCTGTTACTTGATAGGGGATGAAAAAGTAGAGCCCTGACGATACCTTTTTCAATTGGTGTTAAAGCTAAACCAAATATTCCTTCCTGTCCCCATTGAAAGTTAAGTCCTGCTATGTTATAGTCTCCTGCCAAAGGATCAGGCATGAAATAGCTGTGTTCAAAACGCCAAGAGTCGTGATCTTTATAACTGTATACAATTAATCCATAACCCAATTCGTCTGATGCGTACATAAATGTATCTTCACAAGATTTACCAACGTCAACTTCTATGTTTGCTATAAAGGTACTGTTTTTAGTATCAGATGGTTTGAATACATATTTACGAAGTAGGACATTTCTTTTGAGATCAAATACATGGACAGCATACGGGCAAAGTTGTTGCGTGGTTTCGTCTGTAAATTTAAAACTCATTGTTAGACATTTTATAATGGGATTATAATTATTTCATAGACTGTAGAGATCTGGATGGTATTAAATGTCTTTTAAGTTAACCCTGGGAAACATATACCTGAAACTAGTATTTGACTAAGTTCTCATGGGACATTATAAATCAAATATAAAAGATTTTACCTAACAAAATAAATTAAGTTTTGAAATCAAAATGACTTTATTTTATTTTCTAATATATATGTGGTACAGAGAAAGTTATGTAATGAATTTTTTGTAGACATGTGTTTTGATAGCCACTAATTAAAAATAAATAGCTTTTTCTGTATGTTATATGTGCAATACTCAACAGCCCAACTCATTTTTATTGGCATATTTTGATTCTATCTCGAGGCTTTTTTATTCTCAATATCTCAAAATTAGGAGGTAACTGTAAATAAAAACAAAATTGTGATTTTCTCAAAATCGGCTCATGATTTTGATATAGTTTTACTTCAGTGTAGCCTTTAAAGAGCCAAACAAAATGTATTGGTCACATTCTCTCCAAAAATGCTGATTTGTGAGATCCGTAAAAAACAAAAGAATTCGATTGGTTGGAAACAAGAAGGAAAATCAAAATTAGGCTTTGGGGATGGTTGAGTTAGAAAGTTTGTGCAATGTTTTTCCACTATTTATTCTTGTTCTAGTCAGATCTTTAAAATGAGGGGTCATACTATGGGTTTGGATTTTTAAAAAGTTTTGTGTTGCTTTCCTGTAGTCCTTGCAAGGGGAATAAAATCAACCCCATGTTTAACAATAGTTAACCTATAAAATATTTTTTGTTCCCCCACAATTTTGGATTTAAACTAAGTGATTCTTCCTACACACCATTTATGTCATCTTAGTGAAACGTTTAAAGTGAAGTGTTACATAATGGTACATTGTCTTTTAAAATTGTTGAGTTTCTTCCCACTGCCTCCCCCTTCCCCCACCCCATGTATTGAAATTCACTAATTATGTTAAATATCTTGAGAGTTTTTTAAGTCTCTATTTGTAGCGTTAAAAAGATATTAAGGATATTTATTTATACATGCTGGTTAATACATTTTTAAACAACTGTTCATAACATATTCTAAGGTATCATAATTGTTGAACATTTCATAGACTGGGCCCAGTCAATAGTTTTTAGTCAATAGAGTTTTTGTCAATAGTTCAACTTCCATTCAACAGACACATTATTATTGTTTAGGTACAATGCTATTGTAATAATTCATTCAATATTGACATGATTCAAATAAATTTTCATGAATCTGTATTTAATCATCCAGCACTTACTGTATCAAACTAAGATATTCATTATTCTACATACCAATTCCAAGAGTTCCCGAGTCCAAAACCCAAAGACGATCACATTCATCAATTCGTACCCTATATGTTGTTGTGATTCCATCACAGTTTCCTTCTTTATTGTAGGTCCAATTCGGATAAGAAAGTAATTTAGGACTAGTTTCGTTCTGTCTTAAGCTGACATAGTTCAATGTGGAAGGTACACCTAAGGACAAACATTAAAATGAAAATATACTTTTATAAATTGACTAGACGAGATATTTTAATACAGGAGCTCAACATATTTTTCGTGAATTCTTGGGTGGGATCCCTCCCTTTCATCTTTCCTATGCAGTCTCTCAACCAACTTTTGTTCTCTTCCAATTCTGAACCTGTATTCAATGGCTTGGTTTTTTATTTTATGCTGTTTTCTCCTTTTTTTAGGCAATAACCAATATGTTTTTGCCTTTAAACAACAACAATAAAATAGGACTAATTTGTTTTTCTAAATGTATATAATTAATTTCATTTAAAGGTATGTTTTGGTCAGATTTATTAGGTTTCATTAAAGGGATCACCAGGTACTGAAAATTAGTTTTCAGACATTTTTATTTTTACTCTGTAGCATTTTCTGAATTCATAGACACCAAATATGTGTCATTCTGACTATTATTTATTTGTTTATTTGACGTTATATAAGTGTATGTCAGAGTAGTGCAAACACAATGTTAGGCTATTATACAATATATGATTATTTTGAAGTCTTGATTTTTCTACTAAATGGTATGTTGGCACAACTGCCAACTGTCATCTGTAAACTGATTTGTGAACCAAATCAATCTGGAAATTGGAAATGTTTTGTTTTCTATATTAATAACCTAGTGACCAGAATAATCATTGGTAAAAGTGTTGAGGGTGAAAAGCAAAATGTTCTCTTAAAGGTGTACATGGTTGAAAGTGTTTCTATGAAGAATTATTTAAGATAATATGTTCAGACAAACTTCTGTAGGTATATAATAATGGAGAAACAAAGTGACAGTGATTATTTTAAAAGGCTACATGGTTAAACCAAGCCTGCTTATTACATAGGCAAACAGAACAAAAAAAAAGAAAAAAAAGAAATTTAGTAAAAGAAGGATTCCTTTATAAGGAATTAAGTAGAAAATGTTGTAAATAGTAGTGTACAATCTCAAACAGTACTAAGGCGTAATTTCACATTACATTATATACTGTTTAAGGTTATACATAAGATATTCATGAGTTCATCATATGAGATATATACACCATAAGTTCATATAAGAAAAATTGAATTCTTTACAAATTTGTGCCCAAGATTCAGACTATTGATACCGACTATGAAGAACATTTCAAAGATGGCAATATAATAATTAGTCTTGAAATACTGAATAATCAAATTACAGAGTTTGAAAGTGTAAATTGTGCTCTGCAGAATATTCCCTAGCACGTAAATCTGTATTTAGTGCAAAATATCGTCAGTTCGTTTCCAAATAACATTTTTTCCATCATCTTTCAAACTAGATGAAGGTATCACTCTCTCTTCCTATCTCCCCATCTCCCTCTCCCCTCTCTCGCTCCCTCCCTATCCTTCCATCTCCTCCTCCCTCCCTCCCCTCCCTCCCCCTCCCTCCCCTCCCCTCCCCCTGCCATCTCTCTCCCTCCATCCCTCCCGCCCTCTCCCTCTACTATATATTATAACATATAGGCCTAATTGGAAGGTCAAGAAACTATTCAGGGAATACATTGACTTAGGTGCGATTATAAACCAATAAACAGACTTGATAATTTAAAAAAAAGAAGAAAACTAGTTACAGCCAAAATTCTAGTATGAATTGTGCCAATATAGGTATTTTCTTATTCTATAAGTTAATCTACGCATATTTTACTTTTCAGCGTTATAGTGTTAGAGTGTTGTTTATATTGTTTATAGAAAAACAACTTGAGGTAATCCCTATAACTTTTGACTTATTTTCTTAAGATACTACTGAAAGTGAATGAGTATAATATAATTTATTTTGTATAAATCCTTGTCTTGAGGAATCAAGCTGAAACAAGTGAATTCAAATACAAACATCTGGGTTGGTTTCAACAAATCCTCATCCGCTAGACAAACAAGTTGTTTTGATTTATGAAATTTACATGTGAGTTATTATTTATCTGAAACAAGTTGTTGTGAAATTTTGACGTGTGTATTTAATTCTTTTTGTATAAACATCCTTTGTTACATAAGTGGCCTATGCCCTTGATATAAATAGATATTCCAGATTATCACCTAAATACAAACATATTTAAATACTTTTGCCAATTCAATGTTAGGCCTTAGATAACTTTATTTCAACTGATTTATGAAAATATATAATTTGATTTGATTAGTTTAGTTTTTGGTTTAGTTTTAAATCTAGATTGTCAAATGATGAATTGTTTTGTTAGAGGTGTGACAGGTACCCTGCATCTTATACAAACATCTGAACATTTATGAATATTATATAATATTAAACAAACATTTACATAATAACAGGAGAGTAAAACAAGGCTCTTTATACACTGAACAGGGTATTTTGGGAAATGCAGCAGTCATGATTTAAAATAAAAAGGGGTGGGGCATTTTGAGGCTTATACTTTTGCAACAGACCTAAAGAAGGGAAGTCTGGCTAGAACCTTGAGTAGAGGCAGACCTTCGTGTTCTTGCTTTTATCCCCCTAAGTATATAGCCCGAGTTAGTAGAGTAGAGCATGTGTAAAGTAAAATGAGGTAATAAAAGATAGTTTAATTAATTATAAACGGTTTACTTTTAATTTCTCACCCGAGCTAATTTCGAGGGACTTACCCCGCATGTGTTTCACCCTCCTGACAAACGTTCGAACGTACAGCAATGACCGCATAAGGACCTCAACAGACAACCAGAGACACACCATCTCCCTGGAACTCTAATAAGTCGGAGCCTGCAGCGAGGAACTCGTTAAAGAGGTCTACAATAAGATGTTTTGAAATATCTGTTAGTTTCTCACATGTATGTGGCAAAGAGAAAGATTTGTGATGCAATTGATGGGTTGGAAATTGTAAGATTGTGGAAAAGTACATTTGTTTATGTTTTAATTTACTAACATAAAATACAGTCAGTTTTTAGAAACTTAGTCCAAAGATAACGGGTACTCTATTCTCCTTTTTCTTTTTAAATAAACAGTGTGAACACTTTCAAATTCATACATAATATAGAATGAGGCCGAATAAAGAGCAGTTTTGAAAAGGTTGTAAAAAATATACAATAGATTTTTCCAAAGTTTCTACGAGCAAGCACATCACGGTTTTAGGAACCATTTTAACATTCATGAATCAACCAGTGTCGTCTGTCTGTGCGATTAAAAAGTGGGTTAAGAACTTTGAAGAGACCTCTCTCATCAACAACAATATAGTAGCCTGGAAAACCAAAAATAGTGTGTATGCCCCAAAACATAGAGTTTGTAACAGTTGCGATTGAAAGAAGCCTGTGTAACACAGCTCACCAGCGTAGGACCACACTTTTTTTTACACAATGATCTACACTGTCATCCGTATAAAATTAAAATTTTTGATGCCTTTAAAGAAACAGATTATATTTATATCCGCCCTGAAAGAACGGATTTGACAAGAAGTGGTTCAAATTCCACTGGCAGTGCTGCAGAATATAATGAATTCCTTCAAAGCCCAGCTGGTGAAATGTGTACGCCTGAATGGTTGTAATCTTAGTGGAGTTATTTTAAAAAAATTAGTGCACTTTTGTTTAGTTTAATGCTTTACGTAGTTTAAGGTGGTGAAAATAAAATTTGGAAAAATTGGTTGTATTTATATTTTACGGTCCCACCCCTGTAATAGAGAAACAAACAAAAATAAGCAAATTTATGAAATTAAAACATCAATCTTTCTTCTATATCACTCCCTATAAATGGTGATAAAATAAAAGTACCTTCATTTTCTTTCTCCAAATTGTCAACTCAGTTTGTATACATGGTAGTTTGAAACCCTCCCGCCTTCTTAAATTGATTTCTGCTCTTACAGTTTTAAATCAAAACTTTACAAGTAGTTTTCTTTTACTTGTAATTTTCTGCATATAATTGAGCATTGGTTTATATTTCATCAAAATTGGTAGAAGAATAATAGGCTTTTAAAACAATTTTACCAACAACTCTAGAACCAGTATTTTTGGAGGAAAAGTTCCCAATAGATATTATTAGGGTTCTCAAAATCATTAATAGTCGATTGAGAAAATCAAATTTTTGTTCTTTAGAGTTGTGATAGATATTATCATATTCTGAAATTGCAAATTATTATATTTTTCATTCATAATTAATTAAATTAATTAATAATTAAGTTTTACCAAAATCCATCTAGTGATTTCAGTGATACCAATGTTGAGAAATAGAACAAAAACATTTTGTACAAACACTTTTTTTGGGCTCAGTTAGGCTCCAAAATGAATATTTTAAAAATCTCAACTTCAAATTTATGTTCATCATAATACATACATCATAATACGTCATCAAGACGAAAAAGTAAACAACAAAAATTTATTTATTTATCTTCTAGTGATTATACATTTGTGGGTGTGAGTTGGGTTGGGTATAGGTTGATGAAAAGAATACTGTTTTTAAATATAATGACAATACAAATAATATTCATAGCCTATAATTAAATAGAAAGATGCAGAGGAAGGAATATAATAGATATCTTGAGGCCCTGTTAACTTCTCCTACAATTGCACTCTTACATATAGAGTAATATGTAATATACCAATTTTGTATTAGAAATCCCAAACAATATTATTTTGGAATTCTCCTGAATGATTTCTTGCTATGTTTCTGCTTTGCATTTACACCCAGATTAGAGAACTTTATAGTATTATTGTTAATAATAATAATATTGTGGTACACCAGCCCATGAAGGGCCTATAAACAGTTCTATTGAAGCATAAAGTTCCTATAGAGCTACTAGTCAGCTTTTAAGTCAGTGTTAGATCAATGAATCAAGTTCCAGTAGGCTTTGCAACCAGATTTTGTTACCTACCAACCATCACTGATCCTAATAATTCTGTGTGTCAACATTGTAACTTTTTAAGCCATCGCATGGATTCAACTTAGGATCTGTAGTGCACACTAAACAAGAACACTACCGAATAGACCCACCAGCAGGGGTTCATTATTTCTAATAATCTGCCTTATATTATTCTCTGTAATAGTATGGAAATTGCATTAAGTAGGTAGAACAGTAAAAAATGAACATTCTTAGACTCTGAAGGTAAGTTAAGTAATCATCTAAACTTCAATCAACAAATTATAAAAATAGTTAATAGCTCCACTTTAAAGTATTAATAAATAACACTTTATGTTATTATAAATTCTATTTTAAATACACAATGTTGAATATTCTCCTCCTACTATAAGACTATACTTTATACAAAGTGCAGCAGTGTACTCCCTAAATGTCTACCCTGAGGATGAGGGGAAACCACTTACAAACAGTATGATCTATTCTTCCATTGAGAACTCTCCATCTGCTTGCACTAAAGTTAATAAAATGGAATGTATTATTTTATGTCATATGTAAAAGAATACTCGTAAAAAGTCTAGTCAATTTTAAATTACCATTTTAATGACTTGTTTGCCTCTCAAAAAATAGAAAGATGGTAGATTGTAAGTAGGCCTACTTAGTATTTTTTTTTCTACTTATTATTTATGTCGTAATCTGAACAGGTCCCCTTATGAGCTCACATATAGTGAGTATGGGTGTGGCAAATTGAGGTACTCTAGTTGTATCTACAGCTTTCTTCATGTAGTCTTGGGTGAGATCCCTCTCTTTCATACTACCGGTACCTATCTAGTTTCTCTTGACCAATTCTTGTTCCAACCCTGACGCTATTAGAGGATTCAAGAGGTAGGCGTCAAATGGTTTTTATGTTCTGTTTTTTTTAGGTGAAATGACCATGAAGTTTTTGCCATTAAGCAACAAGAACGAAAAAACTACACAGCTGCAGTACACAGTTTCTTAGTTTTAAATAGAAATCAAAATTATTACATTTCATCTGATGTGCATTTGTATTATCCGTAATTCGACATGTTCTTGTTTAACAAGCTAAATTAACAAATTATAGTTATAAACAGGCTGGAATTAGGATAGCATGGTAAAAATTAAAAGACATTTCTTCAAACTTAAAAAACTCCGATCACCCTGTTTTTTTCACTTTCAACCACTACTGTTAAGGATTCAATTTCTTGATAATAAAATGGTAGACAAAACTGCTGAAATTGTGTGGTAGGACAAGACAAAATCTGATCAAATACAATCCTTTAAAAATTGCTTATCCAACACACTAATTATAGTACAATGGATTAGAAGATGGGAACAGGAAAAAATGGTCAACATCTTTTTGAAACACAAAAATCACCAAATGACCTGCACATCTACACTAACGATAGGTGATCTGAGCAAATGTTCGGAACAAGCAGGGAGAGAATTGGCCATCTAGTCACACAAAAGTACCTTCAAAAATTTCATCTATCTGATTTTGGTATCTGTAAAGTGTGTAATCAGTTGGAGGAATCCATTGAACACTCTTCTGCCGTGTAGAGATGGTGATATTGTGAGAGATAACTTATTGTGAAGAATTGTAAATTTTAGGATCAGAAACTTGGATTACATAACCAAAAAATCATTGTGGAAAACTGCTGGAAACGCATAAATAATAATAATAATAAGATTTAAAAGCTGCACTAACTATGTTTTATTATTTCTACTTAATACTTATAGAAATAGAATATCCTTTCTATTATACTTGCCTATACTCCCAATTATATATAAAACCTCTTAAAATAATTATAATATAAAAAGTATTTAAAACATACCTTTTCTCCACCGAGGAACGGTGATAAACATGATGTCATTCCAAACTGCAATTCCGACAGGAAGGTTGTTCTCAGGAATGTAATCTCCATTGGCAATGGCAGCTTGTCTGACTTGAGCATTGGGAAATTCATAATCTAGGCTTTTCCAGGCAAATTTTTCAAACAATGGTTGTAAGCTCAGACATGATGGAATCAGCACTGAAAATTCATCTTTAAAATAAAATCTTAATTTTTATTATATACTAAATAATTTAACTATATACAAGGTGATTGTACGTACTTAGTGTCAAAATTTTTTTTTATAGAAGTACAGACAATACAAAGTATAAACTCGTGGTTGAACAAATTTTCTCTCAATTTGCCGTGGAACTGTGAACTTTTTATCGTTTTTCAAAAATATTGTAACTTGTCGACAAAAAGTTCAATTATCTCAACTTTTCTGCCACCAATTGTTACTTTTGGTATTATTTTTTGAAAGAGCTTAAAATTTTGAGTAAAATAAAACAATTTTCATTGTTAAAACAATAAAATAGTAAAAAATTCATAGTTAACGGCCAAATTGAAAAAAAAAAATTCTAGAATAAATTTTTACTTTGCATAGTGTATACTTTTATTCCAAAAAAAATTTGGTTTTGGACACTAAGTACCAATCACACTATCTATATAAATAAAATTGTGTTTTGACAGGCAATAAATGAACACAGCATTTCTTTTTCATTACCCTGGTTATTAAAGGTAAACAAACAAGACAGACGAGGGATGACTACACATTAGAGATTGTTTATTCATAGTTTAACTTTGTTTTATACCTTTTATGTTTTTAAGTAGTTCATGTTCATTTGACTAATGGAGATACAGGAGTAGGTAGCACATACAAATGCAACATAATTTAAATTAGTTCTAACTCATCTAACTTTTGACAATTAATTCACTAACTGTAATGAGAAAAATGTTTTGTGGTATTCTTTTTTGATTTCGTGAATTTATACATTTACTAGATTTTCATCAAAGATGGTGTTGAAGGATATTTTGGTTCCTAATCATGTATATCATCACAATTCAAAATTTTGAAGCACCAAGCATAAAACCAAAACACAAACTTTGTTTGATGAAAATCAGCTCTATAAATTTTGGTTTAATTTTATCATTACCAATAACCAGAACCATTGTGCCGAAATGGAAAGAAAAGAAAATTATAGTATTTTAGTAATTACCCCCAAAAAAAACAAAGAATTGAAAGTTGACTGCTGCCGTTAAAACCTCGATTTCAAAAAATGCGAGGTATTTCTATTCCAAATTTCCAACACGAAAATTTGTCAAGTTGGTGCAAGTTTCAATAGATTGGACTAGATATTGCCTCACCAGTTATCAAAACTTTGATTTCTATATGAAAATAAGACGTACCCTAGCATAGTTTTTGTCACAAAATAAATAAGTGAAAACTTTAACTTTTAGAAATAAATCTGTTTTTAAATTTTGTACATATCTACCAGTAAGTTTGTCCTTTTAATTAACATCTTTCAGTTCGGTGAAGTATTCATTTTGATATGTTTCAGTTTATTCTTGTCTCACAAACATTTGAGTGAAATAGTGCTGAGAAATTGACGTTACATTGTTTGAGATTACACTTTAGTAATGTTAAATGAAATTATTAGAGAAACAATAAAATTATATTTTCTTTAATTGTTTTTTTTTTTTTTGTAAAAAGTTTGTAAATGCAAACTGAATATACATAAATCTTGATTTAATTATAAAATTTTCACTCATTTTACATAGTTTAATATTTACAAAAATTTTAATTCAAAACAAATATTTTTGATTTCAAACAGAAGAGTGTAACAAACAAAAGTTTTAAAACTAGAGTCATTAATAATCAGCCCACCAGGGATATATCTTACATAATATAGTTATACAACACCAATGACTCTTGGGGCTAATAACAATATGAAAGAAGTAAATCCCCAAAACAAAAATAAAAAACACAATCACAATTAACGTTAGAAAGTTTAATAAAGACCAAATTTAATTGTGTTAGTGTTTTATTTGTTGTTTGGGGATTACTTCTTTCAAATTATAGTTAAAGGTTAAAAAATAATAAAACAAAATTTCTTATTACATTTCTATTATTGAATATCAATTAATTATTTACGTTTGCTCCAATCAACACTAAATATGGTAAGTGAATTCATAAACATCAATACTCACAAAACACAAAAGAACAGAGTAACAAGAAATTCATCTTCTATGGACACTAGACCACTGATATAAAATCTAGCTACTGATTTGTGAAGATGAACAAATGGGAAAGATTAATGATCAAGCAGGGAGAGAGTTTGTGGAAAACAACCTTTTATATAACAATATCCTGCACTATTCTCAAAACAGATAAACAAATTAATATGTAGTTAGTTTCCACATTCATAAAGACAACAGATGTTTTTCATGATCCAAATTAAAATTAGAAATAGTCAAACACCGATTCAAGTTAAGTTTACTTTCATACTTAAAGGGAACAATAAAAAAGTTGAAGTTTTCAGTTACCATTATGATTTTTTTAGAGTGAATTATAAAAGTATTCCAGAAATTGTATCATAGTAATCTATATATTTTTAAAAATAACATGACAACTCTTTTTGATCAAATCATCCCTGTGTATATTATACTTTAACCAAAAATCAAACTACTATCAACAGATTTTTATGCTAAACAAACTTATTTGAGCTCTTCACCAAAAGAATATTTTGGTGAAGTTGAACCAAGTTGTTTCCAATATTTATATTTCATTAAAATTATACTAAATTTTGTTTGGCTGATTATGAAAGTTTTTTATTGTTTCATTGAACTTTTCTTTTTTTTTACTGTTAATTCACAAACCAATACTTTTGCGTCCAATAAGTTCTGTGAGTGTCATTAAGGGGCTACGTTTGCGAAAAATTTGAAGAAAATAATTTGTGTAGGTTTTGAAAAAATTGTAATTTATATTTTGATTTTGTGTAAGATGCCTCCGAATTTTGAGTTATTAACGAAATGGGGGGGGGGGAATACTTCAATATGTCTACATATCAAGTTTGATTAATATCGGTCCAAACATTTTGGGCTGTAATGCACTACATGGAGAACCATTTTAGGTTGTAATGCACTACATGGACCTCATTTACTACATGCAGGTCAGGCCTTATTTAAAATACCAATTTTTGTCAGACTATGGGCATCAAAAAGGATATTTCCGTGAAAAAAATCACCATTGATTTTTAGCCCTATTAAAAAACTTTACGTATGACAATCTTTGAAAGTAATCTCATAAAAAAAGTGTAGGGCCATATTATGTGTGAGGATGTTTTAACTTTTTCAAAAATTGACAAACTTTGAGATATATGGTTAAAATTTGAATACATACCAAATTTATATAAATCGGTTGACCTGTTTAAGCAGAATGCACCATACTGCACGGATAGGCCTAAATAAGGGGCATTCAGAACAGATATAGGCCTACCCCCTATAGGTTATTGCTAGGAAGTCAAAATAGTGGTTTTATAAAAAAATGTACATACAAGAAATGTTTTGAGTGGTTTTTTAAGTTGGAAACAAGCCTCAGGATACAGCCAAATATGTCTACATAACAAATTTTATAAAAGTCTGCCCTCCAAAATGTGTTGCAAACTTTAGACAGACGGACAGTCAGTGTTAGAGAACCTCAGAACAACTATAGGCTAAGTATAGGTTATGGGATAAACTAGTAAAAAAATTGATGCTACGAAAAAGTATATATACGAAAGTATATTTATTTGTATACATGTGTGAGGTTGTTTTGAGTTTTTTATTTACTTCTGAAGTGGTCCTACGATCAAGTCTGGGAGATGCTTGTCCAACATAAGTATAACTGACTCTTAAGGTATGACAATAGAAGATACTTTTGGCAAAGAAAGGCCCAAGGGCATTTACTGAAGAAGAAAACAAAAAAAGAGTTTAGCTTTGTTAGTTTTCAGAAATAGAATAATAAGCCTATAAATGACAGTCTGGTTAAGTCAGAAGTTTGAATGTTTTTACTAGAAATGCAAGTTTAGAATTGACAGAAAATTCTTTGGTTGTGCTCGCTGCAAAACTTTAGTAACCTACAGTTTCCATGGGTGGCAAGGAAATTTCTCTTGAAAAAGCATCTAATCTCTTGGATGGGCTTTTGGACACTTGTACTTTAGGGCTTTATGGGACTTGTATTTTTTATAGCTTTTAAGATTAGGTTAAAATGTTGATTTTTTGAGACGTCTAAATGTATGTGCAACTTTGTTGCGTAAACTTGTTCATGTGTAAAAATGCATTATAACTTTTGGAAAATCAAAGAAATATTCAAATTATAATTTTTAATATCATAACGCATAATGTTCAAAATTTACTATAATATAAACTGAAAAACTTGCCTTTGGAACTAACTAGACATCAACAATATACTTCTATAGGATAGAGTTCTACTTGGATAGAGTTAATCTATCTGTCAAACTACATTTGGTGAACAGTCATCACTATACAATCATAAATTCTATTTGTTTTACAATGTTTTAATGACTTAGAACTTTCTGTTTATATTGTTTATGAAACCAATCGGCCTGAAAAGAAAACAATTTTTAGAATAAAGAATCCAAGGATAATTATAATTTATAGATTATGTAAGAAATTATTCTTTTAAGCTTTGCAGAATTAATAAAATTACTTCTTTTGTGCGATAGGTTTATATTTTTAAAAACAGTGTAGACATAGTGTTTGAAAACAAAAATGTAGAATTTGCATGAACCCACCTGTTTATGGCCATCTTGACCAGATACACAGATATTCCTACAGCTAGCTCAGGTCCTACAAACTCTGATACAGAGCCTCGGTTAGCTAAATTTTTTGCCTTCTTGTTACCCTCAACTCCCTTATGTCTCAACACCCAGTGTAACGTAAACCAATTTTCCTGAGGATAAACCATTGAATTTCTCTCAGCATTGCCATACCAGACTAGATTTTATCATAGTGCTTGCAAGTGCATTAATTAGTGCCAGACAACAGCATCTCCCAAACTTTGAATTAAAAATATTATTCAGTGTTTGTAAAAATGGCCCCATTTGGCAGCACCTTATGTTTGGAGACTTTTTTTACTTTATTTTTTTAATTTTATTTATTATTTTTTTTAATTTCGCAGGATAGGTGGAAAATCTTCAAAAGACAAAGGGAGAAATCCGCTCTTCCCAATAGTGTGAGATTCTTACTCACTAAAAACCACCTTACTTCCTGTTAGTACCCCTATCGCGTGGGACAAGGAAACAGGAAAGGTTTTCCATGTACCAAGCTGAGAAGCTCTTTCCATGGGCTTATCGAGATTGTAAATGTGGAAGAAAGCAGAACGTTATGTATCCGAGCGAAGGGCGAGGTAAAGACAGAGTCCAGTCAGGTAAAACCTCGCGACAGATCATGCAGGAGCCCAGGTTTGGTAGATGTGGCGTGCAAGGTGAAGGATGGGAGTTATCTTACAAATACCTTGTTAGTGAATTTATTGGAGTACAAGCTACATCTTCTTCTGCTGCCTACTCGATACTGAAATTAGCGTGCAAGATTAGACTGCATGCAACTGCATCCTGGTGGCGACAGCTTGGCTCATGCCGCTGCGGTACACCCTTTGATCTGAAACAGAACTAGAAAGCAAAGAGGTGAAATTTAGGTATGAAGTAGGCTATGCATGGCTTTATAGGCCCAAACGAGAGATCATGGTCGGTCGTGCAAATAAGGACAGCGGCTGTCTGTGTTTGTCAAATGTTGTGTCGTATGTACCTAGTGAAGAGATTAGCGTTGATGTTGGGTGTGCATGTGCCCCCTTGTAGAGATTAGATAAAAATCGTTGAATGTGTTGTTTGATGAACGGCACATTTAAGTCTTTATGTAAGGTCCTAATTCTGGTGCACATTGGTGCTTTAGTGATTGTTCTCAAAACCTTGTTTTGGAATATATGTAGCCTGCGCATGTGTGTGTCCTCAGACGGGCGCTGCATAAGTGATGACGCTTCTAAGTATAGATAAATAGATTGTGGTGGCTGTTCTCAATTCAAGAGAACTTGTTTTATTGAGCAATGGATATAGTTGTGACAGTATCATGTTTGCTCTTTTAATTGTGTCGGATATGTGGGCAGACCAAGTCAGTTTCCTATCTAGGATGACCCCGAGGTACTTGACTTGACCATGCCAGTGTATGTCTTCGTTGAATAAGTGTAAAGGATTATTAATGGTGTGTGAGTTTCTTTTAGAGAGCAAAAGTGCCTGGCACTTTGACACATTTACCTTTACTCTCCAGGTTCTAAGCCATGGCTCTATATTGTTTAGTGAAGTTTGTAACCTACTGTAGATCATACATGGTTGCCATGACTGTGCGGATATCGCGGTGTCATCAGCATATATAGCCACATTGGTGTTATCAAGTTTTGGAATGTCGTTGATGTAGATATTGAACACTACAGGCCCGATGAGTGAACCTTGAGGCACGCCAGCTTGTATTGTCCTCTGTGTGGATGTTGTTTGGTCTACATCAACCCTGAACTTGCGGTCTGCTAGATAAGACCTAATGAGGTCTATCAGCCCGTCTGGGAAGTTGTATTGCCTAAGTTTGTCTATGAGACCACTGTGCCAAACCCTATCAAAGGCCTGGTTGGAGATATGCAAATAACTATTTGTAATTCAAAATTAAATCTACAATGATATTACCGTCATTTTTCTCTTAGTGAGGCGACACAAATTGACAAATTTGTCCTGTTACACTGAAAAAAAAATGTAGGTAATGTTATTGCAGATTTAATGATTGATTTGTGTGGTGACACAAATTGACAAAATTTGTTCTGTTACACTGAGAAAAAAATGTAGGTTATATTATTACAGATTTAATTATTGTATTGTCACCTTAAATTAAAACTGATTTACTGTCACAGATCATGCAGGAGCCCAGGTTTAGTAGATGTGGCGTGCAAGGTGAAGGATGGGAGTTACCTTACAAATACCTTGTTAGTGAATTTATTGGAGGAGCTACAAGCTACATCTTCTTCTGCTGCCTACTCGATTACTGAAATAAGCGTGCAAGATTAGACTGCATGCAACTGCATCCTGGTGGCGACAGCTTGGCTCATGCATTATAATTAGCTTTTAAAATATTCAAAATATTTTATTACTAGTAACAGCACACTAATAGTATAGTTTAAATATAATAGCCTATAAGTATATGTACACTACCTGTAAAATAGTAGGCCAATACTACTTTCCTAAATGGAAAAAGTTTTGATCTGTATGAACCTTTTTAGGATCAACTATGCAATAACCCTGTACAGCATCAGCCATTTGTTCCTACAAAGGAACTCATTGGAACAGGTCTCTTACAGGGCCAACACGGATCCTGCTTGACTTATGAGAGTGAGGAAAATTCATTGAACACTTTAATTAAGAACTGACACCTCAACCGCTGATGACTTTACCAAGTATCGGAAGGTACATCGGCAGAAGTGGAAGGCACAAGTCTCAACCGACTTGGACAAGGAGGTGAATCGAGGAACGGTAGAGAGGACAAGAAAGCCATCCTGTACTTAGGGTAACTCGGAATTGGGAATCCATCCAGCCCAGGAGAATTTTAAAATCACTCTATCAGAGGGAGCTTTAGATTAATCTGATCTGCTGTAAAAGCCACAGCTGACGTAGTGCAGAAGCCAATGTTAAGCCTATCAGTCCAAGTTGATGGGGCAGACAAAAGGGGCAGCGGTTAAGATCCCTGCCATCACCATATTCCCAGACAAAACAAGATTGCACAATATAAATAAAAGCTTTAACCCCGAGTACAAACCGTATCACTACATGGTGGTGAAAGTTAAGGATGAAGTGCGACTCCAGACCTCCATGTACGGTGATTACCTCAACCTACAAAGATTTCTGGAAAAGCAAAACATTTAAAACAATATCTACCGCTTTGACAGAGAATGGACGTACAAAGTGGTGATCCAGGCATTGATGAGCAGACGCTCCCCACTGAAGTCAAAGATGACTTAAGAGCAGAGGGTTGGGAGTGCTGAAGGTCTCGCAAATGTGTGGCCATTTTAGTAAGGAACCTCTCCCGATGTTCTTAGCAGAACTGGCATCCCAGAAGGAAGCTCGTGACACAATGGAAATCAGAGAGGTTATTTATATAAGAGTCCACTCTATACAGGGCGGACTCTAAAACCCCGCTCTAAAACCCCATATTCAATGCTTTAGATGCTAGAGATTTGACCACACAACTAGTTACGGTTGTGTAAGGCCAAGTTACAGCGTATGAAGTGTGGAAAGAAACACTCTTCTAAGGAATTCACGACTGTTTGCAAGGACTTCAAGTGCATACTTTGTGGAAAATCGTATACTGCAAGTTATCGTAGATGCGAAGTCCACAAAATGGCAGCACGCTCGCTCCAGGCCAAAAGGTCTAGAGTTAGTGGTGATGGAACACTACAAAAAACCACCAAGACCACTACACAACTCCGACTGCCTATTAGACCTACACATCCAAATATCTCTTATGCTCAAGCACCGAAACAAAGGACACACATTATCACAATACCCACACCACTATCTACAACCATTGTGGCGGAGGTAGCAAAGGCCCCTGCTTAATTGAAACCCTGGTACCCAAGGCTAAGGACTGTCATTCACCGAGGAAGCATGCAGGTATCGGGGGCCTAGGGCCTAACACCATCCACGTCCATTTAAGGTCCTGTAGTGGTTCACCCCATTCCTGTAGCTACTCCACCACCAAAGCCAATACCACCACCACAGACAGAAGAGGCACCCTCTTCATCAAACATGGCTAGGAGAGGCACACCCAGCAACATGGATTGGATACAATCCACATTTGAACCTTTCCTCCGCCTCTTGAACCAAGACCTTACCTGGGACTCATTCATGGGAAACCTGGGATCCTTCATGATCTCCCTCCAACCTCCCCACCATCAGCTCTTTCCTGACCTCCTTCCTCCAATACGTCCAATCGATCAATAATGGACAGTAATTGGCCAGTTTTGTTTTGGAATGCCAATTAAACATAAAAAGTTAGAACTCCTTTGCAAAGGAATAAGTACAAAATAGCTTGACTCACAGAAACTAACTTAAAGCCACATGATAAATTCACTATTCAAAATTTCAAAATACCGCACTGACACGAGTTGAAGCAACAGCCATCAAGCTTGAGCTCAACTGTTGCATAACAACACTAATTTCTACATACAATCCCCCGGGCTCAATTAACGCAAGGGACATTAACTTCAAACAAAGTTGTCATTACGAGTGATTTAAATTCAAACATACACGCTGGGGCTGCAAAGATACAACACGAGTGGACATCATCTGTACAAATACATAGAAACAAGAGATGTTCTAGTCTTGGGTCCACTTAAGGCAATACACACAAGCACACACAATACACAGGACATACTGTACTTGGCCCTCGTTAAGGGACTAACTGTGGTGCCACGTTTGCACGTAGATAGCAATCTGAACTTGTACCACTATCCCGTCATTATGGTCATTGTAGGGAACCCCATAACAAAGGAACCCAGACAAGTATTGAATTATAGACTCGCTAATTGGGATTATTTAGATAGTCTCCTACCCGAAGTCTTGGATGTTCAAACATCACATGATGTAAACACCGCCGTCTCTCTACTGACAACGGCAATAAAACGGTGACAGAGGCTGAAGTAACAATCAAATGTCAGCCTTGGCATCACATTTACATTTCAAAACACATACTTCAACTGATAAGGCGTCGCAATAGGTTATAAAGGGTACTCCAACATATCCGTTTGTCTGGCCAAGATGGCCATAAACAGGTGGGTTCATTCAAATTCTACATTTTTGTTTTCAAACACTATGTCTACACTGTTTTTAAAAATATAAATCTATCACATAAAAGAAGTAATTTTATTAATTCTGGAAAGCTTAAAAGAATAATTTCTTACACAATCTATAAGGTATAATTATCCTTGGATTCTTTATTCTATTTTTTTTTTTCAGGCCGATTGGTTTCATAAACAGAAAGTTCTAAGTCATTAAAACATTGTGAAACAAATGGAGTTTATGATTGTATAGTGATGACTGCTCACCAAATGTAGTTTGACAGATAGATTAACTCTATCCAAGTAGAACATTGTACAGTTCTCTTATATTGTTGATGTCTAGTTAGTTCCCAAGGCATATTTTTCAGTTTATTATTATAGTAAATTTTGGACATTACGTTTTATGATATTCAAAATTATAATTTGAACTTTTCTTTGATTTGCCAAAAGTTATAATGCATTTTTATACATGAACAAATTTACCCAACGAAGTTGCACATACATTTAGATCTCTCAACAAATCAACATTTTAACCTAATCTTAAAGGCTACAAAAAAGTACAAGTCCCAAAAAGTCCTAAAAGTACAAGTGCCCAAAAGCCCCATGTTTTATCAAGAGAAATTTCCTTACCACCCATGGAAACTGTAGGTTACTAACGTTTTGCAGGGAGCATAACCAAAGCGCTTTCTGTCAATTCTAAACTGGCATTTCTAGTAAAAACATTCAAACTTCTCACTGAACCAGACTGTCTTTGATAGGCTTATTATTAGTAGCCGTGTCCAGTGAGTAGTGCTGTAACTTGTTTAGCAAAGTCGTAGCCCTTGGGCCTTCCTTTGCCAAAAGTACCTTCTATTGCCATACCTCAAGAGTCAGTTATACTTATGTTGGACAAGCATCTCCCAAACTTGATCATAAGACCACTTCAGAAGTAGTTCACTCACTTATCTAGTAGCATCGTCAAATAAAAATGTAACTCGCTATTCCTCGATTTTTCAGAAGTTTGTTCCATCTCATCCAGCTCTTTATACATTTCTGGCTAGAAGCCTTATCAGTTGCTTCAGGACAAGAGACAGATAGGCTGACTGCAGTGGATTGTCCACCAAGTGATGGGATTACCAACCTGGGTTATAAGTAAATGTTTAGTATCCTACAAAAAATGTTAAAGGTTTCCACCAGTACAAAGGTATGTAAACAAATAAATAACACATATCACTGTAGCAACAGCAACAATAATATCTGTTGGCAACTATTTAAAATTTCTTAGAGTTTTCTACAGATTTTATTCAGTTTTGTTGTTGTAATTTGCGTGTTTAATAAATGTGACATTATAGGAGTAACTAAATAAATCATTTAACATTTTATAAGTTTACTATGAAATATGTTACTTATTTTTTTTATTTAATGAAGCCAAAAAGTAATGCAATTACTTATGGAGCACAAATTGAATTAGAAAGAAAGTTTTTCACAGAGTTGTAATATACTCTGAAGTTTATTTCTTCAAAATTCACTTTTCCTGCAAGAAATAGAGATATTGGATTACTCATCACCCATAACATCTGATTTCTATCTAAATAAAGATCTGTTGGAAAAACAAGAGTTTGATCTTTTGCTACTACTTCTAGATTCTCTTTTTGATATGTTTTCTTCGTATTCCAACAACCAATTGCATTATCATCGACTAAATTAAAGAACATGACTCCTTTATCATCTATAACATGTGAAGTAATATGGCAGTGAGGACCCTTTGCAGTAAGAACATGGAAGTCATGATAGCTGTTGTTTACTCTCAACTTGTTCTTTACGACTTCTGTGCTGACATAAAACCTGCTACAACTTGATAACGGATTGAAGTATAGAGTTCTAGTTCCGTTATTTTGTATCGGTGTTAAAGCCAAACCAAATATTCCATCTCTGTGCCATTGTATGTTGAGGCCTCCGATATTATACTCTTCTGCTAATGGATCAGGCATAAAGTAACTGTGTTCAAAACGCCAAGAGTCGTTATCTTTAAAATTATAAACTATAAGTCCATATTCCGTAATGTCCGTAGCATACATAAATGTATCGTCACAAGAATCACCTTCATCCAAAGCTATACTTGCAACCGTTGTTAGAGGCTTGATATCAGAGGATTTTAAATTATATTTGCGGATTTTTGTATCTGTTTTCAGATCATACACATGAATAGCGTATGGACACAGCGGTACGAGTCCTTCATCTGAAAATAAAATACAATGTGTTAAATATGTAATGAATGTTGTGTCAATTAAATCTTGTCTTCATGTTTGTAAATTTTGTTATACAGTAGTGCTCTATTATTTGAATAGTAACAAGTCAATTTCTTTGTATATCTTCAACTCCTATTGTCAATTAAAGACTAGTTTTGGCAGCATGTGTCATCTTCAAATATATATCTTCGATATTGTCATAAAAAAAATTGTTATTGCTTAACTGAAACATCATTTGTCAAATGATTTCAAATATTATACGTAAAGAAGAGGAGGCTGAGGGATTAAGTCTATGGGAAAGAATACATGAGCTAAGACAGACCAAAGAACCCCTGGGAAATTTTAAAAGGAGAAGGTCAAGAGCGTGTACCAGGATTTGTAAAACTAAATTAACATTGACAGGGTTCAACCGGGCATTGTAGGTTCAGGGAAAATCTTTGAAGGATCAGAGTCAAGGATAATGAGACTTGCAGCTTTGTCAAGAGGGTGAGGAGGTGAGGAAATTGCTCTATTTTCCCCTAACACAGTTAAGGGGATATTATTGATGGGAATATCCTAATTTAGTAGAAGCAAAGGCCCACAATTGATTGCTTCAGGCCAAAATATAATTAATCTTCATATAACAACAACTTAAACGCAAATCACAATACAATGTACTTGAACACTTCTTAGATGCAATTTTTATTATGTGGTACCCACAGGCAAAGATGGCAACTTGTTTGCAAAACTAGTAAAAAAAAAGTAGAATATAAAACAAAATTAAAATAAAATGACATTTTAATGAATATTACTCAACAATTTTGTTTAAACATTAACAATATAGAAACAAACCCATATTCAAAATAATTTGAAGTTGTAAACCTAGCTAAGGGCTAGGGGTCTATACATCATATTCAATTTTTCCTTTTTTTATAAGATAATGATGACTAAGATGTTTTTCACATTTAAACAACAACATGCAGCAGTCGTAAATTTTATTCCTATAATAAAAACACAACCTAACTATGAAGTTGATAAAGACTTTAAATATTTTAATTGCTAAAAACATCAAATCTTTATCACTTTTATATTATATTTATAATAATGTTATTCAGTTCGTAAACATATTATATTTTAAATATAAAAACTGGTGTATTAGATTTAAGAGTACAAATAATACAAAAGACAATTTATTTGTAGCAGTTGTTAAGAAAGGAAAATAATACCTACCAAGTTCAAGACTTCCAGAATCGAATACCCAAAGACGATCACATTTGTCAATTCGTAGTCTACTAGGTGTGGTAATCCCTTCACAGTTTCCTTCTTTGCTGACAACCCAGTTTGGATAAGGATTCAACTTAGGACTGGTAGTATTCTCTGATAGGGTGACATAATTCAAACTAGAAGGAACACCTGTAGGCAAGCGTGGGGTGTTAATTTAAGATTGTTTTGAAACTTACATACTAATCTGATATATTACTTTTACTATGAAGTTACTATAACAGTATTGTATCCACATGGTAGTTTTATAAAAGACAAATCATATGATAAAGATTTGAATCATGTGCTTCTTGGGCAGTTGTCCTTGGACCACTACACGGAGCAATCTCAATGTTAAATATTTCGGTACTTACATATTAACGCCACCGCAGCAGAAGTTGCTAATGCGCATGCGCCAATTTTTGCATACTTTGCGATATAATTATATATCACGACAGGTTTGGCCAGGTAGCTATAATATATATATATATATAAACACCTGGCCAAACCTTATATATAGGCCTATATATAATCACCTGGCCAAACCTTTCGTAAGTTTATTGAAGTTAATAATTTGAAATTAGATCATGGATAAACATGAGCTTTAAAAGTGAAGTGCCGCCAATCTACGCCTAAAATTTTTGCGACAAATCATAAAATGAAAGTATATGAATCTCAAAGCTGAAAAAAATGGAATTCTGCTTCCCTTAAACCAGTTTGCTCTTTATTGGCGCATGCACATTAGCGCAACTTCTGCTGCGGTGGCGTTAATACGTAAGTACCAATATTTCATATGTACAGTATAAGTGTCTGTGTTTATGTGTATTTTAAATGTTTTAATGATCTCAGAATAGTATAAATCCATCTCTGAAGATGGAATAAATCCCCGAAACGTGTCAGAAAAAGAAAAGAAAAGGAAGTAAAATTTAAATGTTATTCCTTGATTTGCACTACAAAAATAAACAAACAAAAAACACAAAGAATCAGATAGTCCTTCACTGCATTCAAACTTTTTTTCAATACACAGAGTGAAGCTCTTTGAAATAAAGACAAATCCCAAGAAACATCTACAATGTGTGTGGCCATATTATACCAGAGCAACTGATGTGATGACACACGAGCACACCTGTTCTAATACGCTTATGATATAAGGGCCTTTTAATGTGAAATATACCACGATATTTGGCTTAGGATTTCAGGACCATCTATCATGCCACTCATAATGCTTCTCAAAAAGCATAAATGTAATAAATCTTACCTAACTGCCAACAAATATATTAAAAAAATTCTCATTAATTCTTAATATCTAATTGGCCAAATTTTTTCCGATACAACACATGTAAAAATCTCTTCTGTACCTTTTCCAACAATATAAATAAATACTAGACGGAGATGGACTGTTGTTTATTAACACAATTATTATGATTTTACTAGATAAATGTTTTACATGTTTAATTCATACGCTTTAGTTTCACTCGAGTATTGTTTTTTTAAAAATTGCCTCGGCTAGCCACTTTTTTTTGTATATGGCTAAATTGTTCAAGTGGTAACATGAAAATAATCAATTGTTTCAAATAAAACTTTTAAAGAACAACTTAATACTAACAAAATTATTTGGTGATACTTATGTCTATTTGAGTGACAACCTTTGGATGAATGTATAGGATGATGGATGATGATTTTACAATATTCTGATTAATAGAAGGAATCAATTAAGGACTAAGAGTTAGTTGATCAGTATGTCCTTTATTTTTTTCTTATGGTTTATAGTTTATAAACACAAGATGGTCTTGTTTAAAATAGCTATTTTTGATGAATGTTTAACTGATGTTGGTCACCTACCAGTTTGCTGATAATTAGTTATGAAATGTTTTTGTAGAAATTTAACTGTGATTATTATAAGTGTCTTTTATCTGAGGGGATAAAATTATGTCTCTTTTGAATTATTGGGTATATTATTAATTACTTTCAGAGCCCTTATTCAAGACGTGTCCTTGTTGATGTCCTCTTCAACAATAATACCAATAATCCTCCTAACCTTCTTTTTCTCCCCTTGCCTATAGAAACTTCTTTTCTTATTTCTTTTTTTTCACATCCTTTTGATATTATAATATTTGCACTGCATCTTAATAACACATATGCACTGGGTATTTTTTTATTTTTATTTTCAATTTTTATTTATTTTTTATTCAAATTGTATGGGTTACAATTCTGGAGATTATATATAGTTGGGCTGTGTGATGGAAGTTTGGTGATGTTCCGGATCTTGTGGTTGATGAGGTGCTAGCCTGGGGTGATAGTTTATATACAACTTGAATTATGGTATCATTATAACAAATTAACATAATACATTGTTGATGAAGACACTCAACAGTGGGAAATTCCAGACTTGATCTAATTAAAGTCTAATCGGCAAATAAAATCTAACGTGAGATGAGCTCTTTTAATTACATTTACAATATGATTTAGAAAGACATTTCTAGCGCAATCAGAACTCCTACGTCCTTTATATTATTTACTCTATTCAACAACAGTAGATTTATGCTGTAATTATTAATAACAGGATTTAGTTTTCTGTAACATGATATTATGTAGCATTTATTAGTATTAAGTTGTACACCAAACAAATAACCTATCTACATTTTTTTGCAAAATAGTACAATCAGTTCTTGTTTTAATATTCAAAAATATTTTCTAATCGTAAGGTATTCACAAATATTAAAACACGAAGTTACATCATTTATGAATATATTGAATAACAAAGAACCCAAGTTACTTCCCTGTGAAACTCCATATAGTTATAAATCTATTAGATTTGAAACCACAATATGTTATGTACTGACATCTATGAAATAAAGAGGAAATATGAGGAAAAAAGAAGTAAATCATTAGAGAAACTGTAAAAAGTACCGTTTGATATGTAATTCCTTTTGTAAATCAAAATATGGCATCAACATTAAAACTACATCTTTTTTATATTTTTGCCAACCATTAAGAATATAAAATTTAAGTTTGTTTAGAAGTTTATTGTTGTTAGTTTTGTTTTATAAAAGTTTTAGTTTTGTACTACTAACTTGTAAGTTCTCAATTTACAAATTTACTTGTAATTCTACTTACTTGTACACAAAAGTATTCATTTATAATTTAAATTTTCTAATTTGTATGTGAAAGACTATCAGTTATGAACATAAATTTATCTGGCTTAAATGTAAAATAAATTTATATTTTTGTAAACACAGTATCATTCTTTGCATTCCTGATATGGTTTCTTTACTATAGATATTGCTTGTGGTCACTTTCATTTACAATATATTGACCATATATAAACTGATGAAATCTAGGACAATTGCTAGTAAGTTTTTTACAATGACTGCAAACCTAGTTTGTACATCAGACAAATTATACAAGTAATAGGGATATGTGTATGTTATTTTGGAAAGAATTCCTCCAACTCCAGAAGATGAAGCATCTACTGACAGTTTTATTGATTTAATAGGGTTAATAAATTGCAAAACTGGTGCTTGTGTTATCAATTGTTTAATTTTTCAATTTTCTCCATATCTATATCTCAATACCAGGGTACAGCTTTTAGAATTAAAATTTTCCAAGGTTGTATTATAGAAGACACTAGATTGAATTTAGCTTGCAGTGGAGGAAGGCTACCAGAGGCTTTGTGCCCCAAAGGAAGAAACGTAAATGTTTTTACTATCTCTAAATTTAACTCTGTTTTACATAACGCAATAAACTTTCAAAATATCTGTGAACTACCTCCCATTTATCTCACGGTTACTAGTGACAATGTCACAAACATAGCTGATATGTTCTTTATTTTTAATTCTTGAAATTTGTAACAAAATTTTTTTTTTTGCATTTAGATATCAAATAAAATAACAAACATTTTCTATCAGATAGAATATGTACAGCTTACCTTTTCTCCATCGAGGAGTAATAATAAACACACGGTCATTGTGAACTGCGAGGCCGGTTGGCATGATATTTTCTGGAATAAAATCTCCACTGGATAAGGCTTGTTGTCTCGATCGATCGTCAGGATATGCGTAGTCTATTTTTTTCCAGGCAAATTTTTCAATCAGTGGTGTTAGACACAGAGCTTCATGAATGAGATCTGTAAATTAAAAAAAGTTTCGAACATACTTCTGAAATTCTTTACTAACCAGGAAAATGGTCAGTGGGGTCAAATTTTAATAAACAGGGTTTTAAGAGTAATATTTAACTCCAACATCTTACATAGTTTCACAATAGATCATTGTGTATAGTTTATAATCGCCATAAAAAAAATACCCAAACATGTTTTCTACGATCAAAAATTAAAAGAGTTTTACTAAAAAAGAAAAATTGTTAAAAACATAATCTAAAATAAACAGTCCGAAAATATTGCACAAACTTTTTCATTCACATACCCAAAACTAAAAAAAGAGAACCAAAACTAATTGTTAGTTTGGTAGTTAGTTGTCAATCAAAAAATTTATATACTCTTAATAGAATTTAGCAATTAGAAAGTAGGTTTAACCATTCATAAAATAAATTTCACAATGGCGGTCTAGTTGTTTTTCATCTAGAGTTTAGACGAATCTGTAACAGATAATTTTGTGCAGTATATATATTATATCTCACACAAAAACCAGCATATCAGTTACTTATCCGGGAATCTGTCTGAAATATGAGTTGGATTTAGAAATAGATAGTTATTTAATTATCAATACTAAAATTAAAACTGAAATAAATAAATAACACGGAAGATATATTTACACATAGAACAAAGTTGTAGTAACTACTAAAATATACTCACATGCAAATATAAAAGAATGAACCAACAAGAAATTCATTTTCATCTAGTTTTGGTCACAATCGTCAAAAGTCTGAAGCTTGTTTGTGTTTTCAAAAGTGATTCAGTAATTAATAAAGATAGGAGCGGAGTGAAATAATACAAATGACCTACACCATTAAGACTATAATGATGATTACGATACCAGTGAAATTATCATCAACATCCTTGGGTCTTTGGTTTTATTGTATAGTGATTAGTGACCCATCACCTATGGGCATCCACTGTATCTCTTCATGTTGTTATGAGGTTCACTACTTCCTATTCCCATCCAGGTGCATCTATCTTTTTCTATTCTCTCAGCCATTTTTTACCTTAACTCCCCTCTACTATGTGTCTACTATTGTGGTGATGAAGTGAAAGGGGCAGGGAAAAGATGTCGTGTATAGAGATATTTGGTGATCTGTCACAGTATTTATCCTCACCCGACCAAGCGGAGTTCTGGCGGGGTGGAGCATCCTTTCCCTACCTTACTTGTAATGATGAAGCAAACGGGACTGGGAAAAGATGTCGTCTAAAGAGACTGTGGGATATTTGGTGATCTGTCACAGTATTTATCCTCATCTGACCAAGCGGAGTTCTGGCCAGGTGGAGCATCCTTTCCCTACCTTATTTGTAATGATGAAGCAAAAGGGACAGGAACACGGTGTTGTGTATGGAGAGTGTGAGATATTTGGTGATCTGCCACAGTATTTATCCTCACCCGACCAAGCGGAGTTCTGGCCGGGTGGAGTATCCTTTCCCTAGCTGCTTCAGTAAAAAATGAGGTGAGAGAAATAAAAAATAACAAACTTTTGTGAGATGTCACTCTAACTCAATATGCTAATAAAATGAAGTATTCCTCTTTGTTGGAGTATGGATCCGTTTCGTTGATATTTTATCGAGACATGCAAAGATAGTAAACATAGGCCACTCAGGAGTAACCACAATCCTGATTTATTTTTAATTCAATTTTTTTTTTATTTGTATCATGACCAATCTACAGATCGACTAATGATTTACATATCCTATGAGAACATGAGCAGGACAATTACCACAGAATAATTTCCCTAACTGTTACAAGATTATGACAAGATAACTTGCTTAACAGCACTAAAACAGTTCATGTGGTTTCACTCTCTTAAGGCGACGCACATTGTCCGTCACTTGAAGCACTGTTTCCGTTTCAGTATTCTCATGTCTGAGTAGACGCTGGTTGTGTTTAATCGCGTTCTTCTTTATTTCATCTGCGACATAATGGACATGCAGATCACGATGCAAATCCTTATTCCTCACATACCACGGTGCATTTACAATTCCACGTAGCACCTTATTTTGAAAGTTCTGTATCATGGTTATATTGGATTTCTTCGCGTAGCCCCATAACTGGATTCCATATATCCAAATAGGCTTCAGTATCTGTTTATAGATTAATAGTTTATTCTCAACAGTAAGTTCAGAATTGCGTACAATCAGCCAATATAATTTTCTATATTTTATTCCAAGCTCTTCTATCTTTTTTTTTTAACATGTGCCTTCCACCTAAGTCTTGTGTCTAGCGTCATTCCCAGATATTTTACTACTTTAGAATGTGGTATTACTTGGTTATTTATCGTAATAGGGTACGGAACTGTTTTCTTATACGTAAAATTTATATCAGTTGACTTTGTTTCATTGAGTTTTTATCAATCCTGATGAAGAAGCATCCAACAAAGAGTGGAAGACAGGACAGAAAGGCCCTAACCTGACCTGACCTAACCTAACCTAACCTAACCTAACTTAACCTATTAACTACTAGGACAACCTGGCGGAATAAATGTTACACCGAGAAGTGGCCTAAGTGGTATAGGATATGGAATACCTTGGACACAGTGTCACAAAAAACCATAGCCATGTTATACAGGATCGGATTCAACATAAGAAAATAAATAAATCAGCCCTTATATTTAATATACGAAAACTCACTGTAACTTCAAAAATAAATAAGATATTGAGTTCAAATTTGGTGTAAACTTTATGTATGTTACGATTTACAAATTTACCAAAAACAGAGACTTTATTTTTATAATTATCAAAATGGTGACCTTTTAAAACTTTTTTTAAAAATTGTTTTGGAGTTATTCGATGTTAAAAGCTTTAAACGGCTGCCATTAAAAAAAAAAAAATTAAGTAAAGTATTTGTGTTGGGTACATTTGTAAATCGTAATACACAAAATGCTTACACCAAGTTTGAATTCATTATCTTATCTGTATCTGGAGCGAGTTTAAAAAAAAAACTAAAGCGAATTCGAAAAAGTTACTGAACATTTTTTATTTATTTAGATATGTAGAATACAATCCTGTATATATGCGTTAAGGTTTTTGTGACACCCTGTATATATGTAAGATGTCCCAGAAGGAAACTAACATATTTCATAGATGTAATGCTTTGACCAAAATAATCAAATAAGTGTATGTAAACGTAGGTTCGGGAACATTTTTTTATCCGTCTGTCGGCCGTTTTGTATTTTTTTATATAAAATAATGATAACTATAAAAATTATTAATACACACTTTGTATGCTATGTTTTATCTGCATATAAAGCAGTTATAGTTTAGTTATTGTAGCTCATGAATTACTGAGGATGGCGACTTTGTCGTTGAAACGCGTTTAATAAGTAAACGTAATTCTTGTGAGATCTTGTGTTCGAGTTTTATTCTATCTATAATTAAAAAAAAAAATCTTATAAATATTCATAATGGCTGCCTTTCGATTTTTTTTGTATATTTAATGTTTGAGAGATTTTCAATATTCAAAATGTCAAAATGCCGCCATTTTGGCAATTAAAATAAAGTTTTGATTTTTGATATACTGGGAAAATATAGCGTACAAAATGTATACACCAAATTTCTACTTAAAATTTAATAATTTTTGAAAGTTAATATTTTTGGAAAAAAATTCGAAATGGCCGAAAGACGGAAGCGTTTAGGCCTACATGAACTAAATATATATTATCTTTTTATAAAAAAAAAAACTAATTTATATCAGTTACAATTCTTAAAAAAAGAAACAAAACATGGTAAATACTAATCTAAATTTGTGGATACTGAAAATTTGTCAATAAAAAATTCCCTCTTCAAATTGTAATAATGCACCTAGCTTCCCCCTCCCCTGTCCTGTGCCTACCTCTCTTCATAAGAACAAACCATTTTACATTCTAGATTACAATTTGTTACCAATTCTTTGAATATAAAACCAACAGAGACACGAGTAAAATTATATTTGTAACTTTATAAGAGGGAAGAAAACGACTTGTTCCAACTCGAGGGTTTTGTTATTTTACTTTGGAACTCGTCTCCAGGGTGAAATTGAAACCGCCTGGGGACATTGATCTCAGCGTTACTCTTGACAACTAGGGTGGACCAGTATAGAAGGCACTCGCTATATAACACACGGCCTGTACATTGTATTTGACAACAAAAATGATTTATGTTTGTATTTTTCTCTCCTTTTTCATTTTCTCTAACAATATCTGTCCCCCCATTGAACTTTTACAGGAAGTGGCAATAGGGTATTAGTAGGGTGTGTGGAAAATAAGTAAATTTGGTGATGAATATACATTTTAAAGTGAAAACTGTTTTGTTACAGATCACAGAAAACTTGAACGTATAAAATTTCAATTGGTATTTAAAACGATAAGTAATCTCCATGGATTTCCCTCTCCTTGTTGTTATAAAAGCAATACCGCTCGATCATCATCGCCTTATAAATAAAAAAAGAAGAAAAAGACTCCTAGCCCTCTAATAGCGTCAGGATCGGAAGAGAACAACAGTTGGTCAAAAGAGGACTAATAGAAAAGAAGAGAGGGATTTTAGCCAAGACTATATGGAAAGAAGTGTAGACACAGTTAAGATTTCATAAAACGAACTCCCTATAAGTAAACCACTGAGTTTTATTGATAGTTTTATCATGGAAATTTCCCGCTTTCCCATTTAACCAATCCACAACGAATTTTTCGTTTCATTTGCCAGTCGCTTGCTTTCCAAAAAATTCACCAGTACCAAAATTCATAAATTCATAAATTCACCAAAAAATATGGGGGACTGAAAATGTACGATTTGGCGTTTTTACTATTCAAATGTATGCAATAGATAATGTTAGTACTGCAAGTATGCAGTGCAGCATTTCCCACTAGGCATTTTAGGCACGTGACTAGGGCGCAAAATTTAGAGAATAAATTTAGGCAGAAAAATTTGAGGGGATTTTTTTTTTGTAAAGCATAGAAGAAAAACACTGACGTCCTTTTCTTTTGACGCTCACCTGTCGGTGTCGTGATAAAAAAAAAAACAAAAAAAAAACGCTCAAATGGAATTTAGCGAAAAAAGCGCACAACCCGTAAGGTTGATGTTTAACGAGAATGAGACAAGAGTCAACCTTTGAGTAAACAAAATTTGACAGGCGGAAAAAGTGCACAACACAGAGAAACGCTTCGGTGTTGACTAGAAAGATTTGACTTGACAACAAATCAATTCTTACTGTTTTTCATAAAACTTACAAGTAGTGGAACTGACTTATAACCAATATTTACAGCAGTTTTAAAATTTATATATTATAGCCTACATATAGAGTTAAATAAAAATAAATAGAAACTTCAGTTTTGGTCTTAAGTAGTGCTTATTAAGGCACTTATGACGTTATTTGGGTATAACAGTTTTATGCATTCATAATCGTGACTGATAAATTTACCTTGATTTAGGAAATGATATTTCTGTAAGCTCTGTTATGAAACTCGCAATCTTGAAATGATAAGGGACGAGGGAGAGAGAGAGAGAGAGAGAGAGAGAGAGAGAGAGAGAGAGAGAGAGAGAGAGAGAGAGAGAGAGAGAGAGAGAGAGAGAGAGAGAGAGAGAGAGAGAGAGAGAGAGAGAGAGAGAGAGAGAGAGAGAGAGAGAGAGAGAGAGAGAGAGATTGTCAAGTCGTAAACCCCTTGGGTTCTTAGAAGGCTACATTTCAGTAAAAGTTACAACTTTCTAAATGTTTTTTTCAGTGTCAATAACAAAAACATATATTTTTTTCAGGATAAAATAAAGCAAAAGCTTACAGTTTCAAATATTTTAATAATATATATAAAATTATATATATATATATATATATATAATTATATATATATAAATTTTAATATATATATTAAAATATTTGAAACTGTAAGCTTTTGTTTTATTTTATCCTTGAATATGGAGTTTCAACAAGAAATATCTGCTATTACATTAAAGTTTATATATTTTTTTAATAGTTTTCCTTGGTGTATTTCTTATGGTTATGAAAGGTACAGACTTACCAACGTTTCTTAATCCCCATTTTCAAGTTTTAAATTAAAAATTAATATTAGGTTTTGCCTAGTGCACAAACTAACCTAAAGAAAGTGAGATTTAAGATGGTTATACATTTCTAGGTAAATGACTAGAAAACCAAGAATATTATGATTTTAGATTTCTCTTCCCTCTACCAAAGTGGATATAACCTATTCACCCAATAATAACAATGAGTAATAACTGATATTAATTTATCTGGTAGTAGGCCTAATTGTAATTATATTTCCGGTAGTATAGTTAAAATTTCTATAGGAGAATTATTTGAATGACACATTGCAGGTAACACTTGTCCTCCATTCGCAATTGTGACTGAAAAATGCGCCATGATAAGAATATTAATTTTATGGAAGGGCTGTAATGAAACTCGCGATCTTGAAGTGATAAGGCGACAGAGAGTGAGTGAGTGAGAGAGAGAGAGAGAGAGAGAGAGAGAGAGAGAGAGAGAGAGATCGAGGAGGCCGTGTCAAGTCGTAAACTCTTTCCAGAGAAGAGAATTTATTTTCCTAACTTTCAACAGAAGATTTCTGAAACAATTTCCGTATTTACATTTCGTTCTTTATTGTATCTAAGAGGCAGTTGTATCGATGGTCGTTAGTTTTTGTTTGTCACACGTTTATCATTTCACTTTCCAACTTCCTACATAGTATAGCGAAAGTTATGTGTTGGCTCAAAGAATCGATGTCCAATTTTTTGTAGATATATCCCTACAGTTCTTTACAGCACAACGTCTGAACCGATTTTAATCAAATTTAAAATGTGGATACGTGACCATTATTTTTTTTTATGGTCCAAATGAAAATTTATGGGTATCTGTGGTAAAAAAAACACAAAAGTACGATTTTTTTTTTAAATTGACTAAAAAGATTTTGATCTCTTTCAAGTGTAATCTCAAAAGGATCCAAAGAGAATGTATTTGGTCGCTCTCTGTTCAGAAATTCCGTTTCGTGAGTTAAAATATCGCAACGCGTTATGGTCGATTGGTGTCAAACTAAATGAATTGGGGTAACAAGATGAAGTTAACTACTGAAAACCTGTTGTCCCATACCCTTAGAAGTCTAAACTACCTTACTCCCCTTAGACAAATAACCAGGCAGCCTATTATTAAGACACACCTTTCGATAAAGCTTCCGCTGTCGAACATATTATTCAGACTTTCACGAGAGTGTCGGCAACGCCATTTCTCGAAAACTTACTCCGGCATAAATTTACTCGAAATAAAATGAATATATTCTGGTAACTGGACCAGACGTCGCGCCAAGCTGTTTGCTCTTCACTGATTCCTGCTGAACTCATCTCTCGATTATTTGTCAGCTGTGCCACTGCCATTACACAAATCAACAATTGCAATCAGATTACGAACAAGATTCCGTTGCCTAATCAGTGACATAAAAAACCGACATTGTAGATCATATAAAATACGTAAGTTTTCAAAATCTTCTCTACCGATTACGTTCATCGTTCATTAAATAAAATTAACCTCGATTGTCGCTAATAACACGTTGGGTGCTCGCGCCGATTTTAGTCGGCGTTGCTAGCGCTGCCATGAGGCGCGCGCCGACAAAAGTCGGCGCCGACCAACTGAAATGATTTGACATAAAAAAATTTTAGCCATAGGTGATGGTATATACTTATTTTTCAGCAGTGAACGTGTTAAACGCTAAATTTTAGTCAGTAATTCACGAAGGTTTTACCAGCGCTTTCTGAGCTCATTATACAGGCCAAAGGACAAGTCATAAACGCATGTCCTAAACCGCTTTGGTAGCTAGTTACGGCTAGTGAAATATTTCGCTCTGATTTATAATCCTCTGGTAAAATACAGTTTGCTGAAATCCCCAGGGCGCAAATTAACGTCAAATTTGATGGTTTCATATATAATTTGTTCTGAAAAACTTCAAAAAGTAGGTTTCGGAACTGTTATTTCAGTAGTTTATTGGAAAACTACCAAATTGGATGTTTCGGTTTATCTTATACCATCATCAGGTGACGAACACAATTAAACACGCTGAACATTAAGATTCATTGTACAAAAACTAAAACAAATAAATACAATTGGCTGTTTTGGTTTATCTTATACCATCATCATGTGACGAACACAATTAAATATTTGAAGAGCTATGGTTACATGCTTCACCTGCTGTAGTTAACTAATTACTGAGCTGGTACTCATCTCACTTACTGGTTGGGTCTTGTTAATTTTTGCTTTTGTTAGAGTATCAAATAAATTATCCGGGTTAGTTTTAAAATGTTTGTAAATTTGGTACTCCTGTAATATAATTTTTACTTATTGAATGTAAAATTTCTAAATTGGTTTTATATCAGTGTAATTATGGTCTTGGTTTATCAGGTGTTTGGCGTTTGACATGACTCCTGCTTTGGACCACCAATACAATTTAACATTTCCTACAAGGTCCAAGAAACCAACTTATATGACGTGCTTGGGTAAGTACCATGATGGCATCCATCAACTTTTTAATAATTTTTTTATCAGTGTTTTAAAGTAATTTACAATACTTCAACAATTCATCGCAACTTAGTTTTAATAAATAATTGAATATTTTGCGGAACAAACAAAAACACTTTAGCAAGTTATTTAAAACTATTTCCAGAATGTACTGGCACACGCCGAGTCTTGCCCTACATCTTGGTGGTCTAAAAACAGCATCATTATTAACAAAGGGGTGTATAACCCTATTCCCCACCCCTTCTTCTTCCTCTTCTAAATCAACGAAAGGCGCGTGTACAATCTCATCGACGTAATTTAGGTGCTCTTATTTCACACAACGAAAATAATGAAGTGAACAGATTTGCAATTGAGAAATGGTGTTAATTAATTTGTCGTCAAACCGAGAAATTTGTTGTGTCTTCAGGTTTGGGTGGAGTAGACAAATTCCATCACGTTTGCATGCGTGAACTCTCTTGCAAGCTCTTCCGTCTAACTAAATCCGAATTTTGCGTCAACATATTGTAAAACAGATTGTTAAGAAAAGGAGGAGGGGAAATGTAATACAATATAGCGAAGATGGATAACAAAAGAAATAAACTGTCAGATTGTTAGTTGGTTAAAATGAGCTAATTTCTCTCGTGTAGTTTCTAGAAAAGAATAAACTATTAAAAAGTTGGGAATTTTGAAATTTGGTTAATATATTTTCAGTCACATTTAACGAATGAAAAAATAAAGTTTAAATAATAAATTTAAAACTTATACATTTAATGACAAAGCTGTTTTTATTCCTAATTTTATCGAAAAACGTTTTAGTAGCATACACGTTTTGGTACCAAAGGTAGTTGTTAAACTACCAATGTTAGATTGTTAGTTGGTTACATTTGGTGATATTTACAATCACATCTAACGAATGATAAAATAAAGTTTAAATAATAAATTTAAAACTTATACATTTAATGACAAAGCTGTTTTTATTCCTAATTTTATCGAAAAACGTTTTAGTAGCATACACGTTTTGGTACCAATGGATGCAGTTTTTAAAGTTGCATAAAATAAACTTTTGCGAGTAAATTACACGACGTACGAATTTCAAATCCTGAAAAACACTTTTTTATAATTTAAAAATCACCCGCCAATTTGAAACGAAATTGCCAGTTTTGTGGTTAACGAACATTTGTAATGGTTTGTAAATGAAAATATGTAAATAAAGTTTAAATAAATTCGGACAAAATTGTGATTTCTGGAGCGTTTTATAAACACACACACACATATAAATACAATATATACAAATTAAAAAAAAATAACCCCAGGGTTTTTGAGTTAAAACTATATATATTACCAAATTTTTCATATCATCCGTAATTTTTTCAATATGGCGGTCAACTCTAATTTTCTTATGGGAACACCTATTTTTTATGGTGATTTTGAATAAAACACTTTTCTGGTAATTGTCTAGAACACCAGTTTGTAATTATTATTGGATGTATTAGACCTTCTGAATAAAATAGTATAGCCGAAGCAAATGTGTTAACTGTAATTTATAATACAGTTTGTAATTAATTCACAAGGTGGTACTAAATCACTCTTAATCAACTTTTGTTCTCTTCCGACCCTGATACTCTTAGACTAAGTAAGGTTAGCTTAGACGAAGGCTAGGTTTGGTTAGGTCTTTATGTTTTGTTTATTCTTTCTTTTTTGATAAAGGGACCTTTAAAAACATCAAGGATAAACACAAATATATTCAGTGAATCAAAAATGGTGTCAATTCCAATGGTGGGATAGGTGAACACTATTCACAAATATCTATAAAATCGTTATTAAAAATCATTGAAACGCGGGAAAGGCAGTGCAATGAGCAATATAACACTGGTGGTTAACAAAAGAAAGAAATAATAATGAAGTATAGAAGTTAACAATGACACTAAACTGACTGCACGACTCAAGTATAAAGAAAAGTAGGTCAATTGTTTTACGTAGACTTGCTGATTTTAATACAATAGAGTTCATTTAATAATTAAATTGTGGTTCGTGGGTTATATTACACACAGGTAAACTAAATAGAAGTTGTGCAGGTGTGACAGAGTTTTGTGTATGCATTTTGGAAACCGTACTACCGATGAAGACAGTTGTAAAATTGGTTTAAAATAACCACTCAGCAACTTAATTTAAGGAATAAATGTATATAACTTCATAAATTTCTAGTTTAAAATTTTTTAAATTTGACTACAATAGAATTTCACTTATTTAGCCTATTAACTAGACTACTTTATGATGTTTTCATATTCATTACTTTGAGTACCACTTTATTGATTTCGAGGGTGCAATACTGAAGGACCTACTTGATTTGTGGTCTTTTTTGACCAACTACTGTTCTTTTCTGACGCTATTAGAGGATTCGAGGTCTAAAAAAGGGTTGAGTCTTAATTTTATGATCTTCTCTTCCTCTTTACTGACCCATTATTCCAAGAATAGGGTATGTTTGGTAATCGTCAATAAATTTAGACTTCCGTTTATTTCATTCAGGAAATAGAAAAAAGTTAATTTCAACATGGCGTCCGTCCTTTGTCGTCTAATACGTAAGCATCATAGTGGCCATAACTATTAAGATAGGAACATGAAATTTAGCATAGGTAACTCGAGTGTGTTAATTGAAACTCAGAAAAGTCGAATTGAAAATTTCAAAATGGTGGCCGTTTTAAATATTTTTTTATTATGTGTAAGGTGTTGTTCAATTTATAACACACTAAATTAAATAGACTATTTCTGATTTCAATTATGCTGGTAATGGTATCAGTCTAACACATCTACAATTACAGATATCAAAGTTATTGTTAACAATGTAATTACCCACCTTCATGGAGCGCAGCGAGTGGAGACTTCTAAACGTAAGTACAGCTTCGAGGTTCGCAAAGACGGACAGAGGCGAAGTGAGTGGATATTTTAAATATATAGACAACTAAGAGGCCTGTTAGGTTAGGTCAAGAACTAGTGATATATACAATTATAACAACAGTTATACAATTTAATGTTTCATACAAGGCACAAGAAACCAACTTTTGGTTAGGTTAGGTTAGGTTATGTTAGGTTAGGTAAGGTTAGGTCAAGAACTAGTGATATATACAATTATAACAACAGTTATACAATTTAATGTTTCCTACAAGGCACAAGAAACCAATTTTTGGTTAGGTTAGGTTAGGTTAGGTCAAGAACTAGTGATATATACAATTATAACAACAGTTATACAATTTAATGTTTCCTACAAGGCACAAGAAACCAATTTTTGGTTAGGTTAGGTTAGGTTAGGTCAAGAACTAGTGATATATACAATTATAACAACAGTTATACAATTTAATGTTTCCGACAAGGCACAAGAAACCAACTTTTGGTTAGGTTAGGTTAGGTTAGGTTAGGTTATGTTAGGTTAGGTCAAGAACTAGTGATATATACAATTATAACAACAGTTATACAATTTAATGTTTCCTACAAGGCACAAGAAACCAACTTTTGGTTAGGTTAGGTTAGGTTAGGTTAGGTTAGGTTAGGTCAAGAACCAGTGGTATATACAATTATAACAACAGTTATACAATTTAATGTTTCCTACAAGGCACAAGAAACCAACTTTTGGTTAGGTTAGGTTAGGTTAGGTCAAGAACTAGTGATATATACAATTATAATAACAGTTATACAATTTAATGTTTCATACAAGGCACAAGAAACCAACTTTTGGTTAGGTTAGGTTAGGTTATGTTAGGTTAGGTAAGGTTAGGTCAAGAACTAGTGATATATACAATTATAACAACAGTTATACAATTTAATGTTTCCTACAAGGCACAAGAAACCAATTTTTGGTTAGGTTAGGTTAGGTCAAGAACTAGTGATATATACAATTAAAACAACAGTTATACAATTTAATGTTTCCTACAAGGCACAAGAAACCAACTTTTGGTTAGGTTAGGTTAGGTCAAGAACTAGTGATATATACAATTATAACAACAGTTATACAATTTAATGTTTCCTACAAGGCACAAGAAACCAACTTTTGGTTAGGTTAGGTTAGGTTATGTTAGGTTAGGTCAAGAACTAGTGATATATACAATTATAACAACAGTTATACAATTTAATGTTTCCTACAAGGCACAAGAAACCAACTTTTGGTTAGGTTATGTTAGGTTAGGTCAAGAACTAGTGGTATATACAATTATAACAAATGTTATACAATTTAATGTTTCATACAAGGCACAAGAAACCAACTTTTGGTTAGGTTAGGTTAGGTTATGTTAGGTTAGGTCAAGAACTAGTGATATATACAATTATAACAAATGTTATACAATTTAATGTTTCCTACAAGGCACAAGAAACCAACTTTTGGTTAGGTTAGGTTAGGTTATGTTTGGTTAGGTCAAGAACTAGTGATATATACAATTATAACAAATGTTATACAATTTAATGTTTCCTACAAGGCACAAGAAACCAACTTTTGGTTAGGTTAGGTTAGGTTAGGTTATGTTAGGTTAGGTCAAGAACTAGTGATGTATACAATTATAACAAATGTTATACAATTTAATGTTTCCTACAAGGCACAAGAAACCAACTTTTGGTTAAGTTAGGTTAGGTTATGTTAGGTTAGGTTAGGTCAAGAACTAGTGATATGTACAATTATAACAACAGTTATACAATTTAATGTTTCCTACAAGGCACAAGAAACCAATTTTTGGTTAGGTTAGGTTAGGTTAGGTCAAGAACTAGTGATATATACAATTATAACAACAGTTATACAATTTAATGTTTCCTACAAGGCACAAGAATCCAACTTTTGGTTAGGTTAGGTTAGGTTAGGTTAGGTTATGTTAGGTTAGGTCAAGAACTAGTGATATATACAATTATAACAAATGTTATACAATTTAATGTTTCCTACAAGGCACAAGAAACCAACTTTTGGTTAGGTTAGGTTAGGTTAGGTCAAGAACTAGTGATATATACAATTATAACAAATGTTATACAATTTAATGTTTCCTACAAGGCACAAGAAACCAACTTTTGGTTAGGTTAGGTTAGGTTAGGTCAAGAACTAGTGATATATACAATTATAACAACAGTTATACAAATGTAATATTTCCTACAAGACACAAGAAAACAACTTTTGGGCAATACATGTGGAGCATCTGTTTGTATTATTTTGTACGATGGGACTGGGTAAGTACCATGATGGTGGTAACAACTTGTTATTTTTTTTATAAGACTATAATTACCGTGAGGTTTTTCACCTTTAAATAACAACAATTTTTAGGTTATGTTTACACTTCTAATAGTACTCAGCTGTTCACAATAAATCATTGCATTGTTGCAATGCTTCATAGATCAAAGAAATGTATCATTGTGTATTATGTATGCTCTATTGCATGCTACTGCAGATTGTGGTTGCTTCTCAAACCTCTGTGTGTTAGGTAATCAATCACATGACCCTACATCTGTTTAAACTTTTAAATCTGAATGTTTACTTTTGTACGTGTGTGATAACCAAACGTGTTTATAGATCGTTATGAAATATAGGTTTTTGTATATTTAAAAAAATTCCCAACTAATATTTTTCGTATTTTCATTTTTACGAATTAAAAACGTTTTTAGTTTTATAGGCTTACAATGTTATTCAACTTTCGCGAGATATTAACACGAGCGAAGCGAAATACACATCTACAAGGTCAAGAAAGTAGTGATATACACAATTACGAGGTTTAGAAAACCTTTATAACAGCTGTTTTTAAAGAATCTATTGGATAGGATCATTTGATCTGGCAATACAATTTAATATTTTCTACAAGGCCCACGAAAACAACTTTTGGGTGTTACATTTAGATGATCTGCTTGTATTAGGTTGTACGATGGAGAGGTATGTACCATGAAGGCCCATTGTATTGTTTTTTTATTGAAAAAAACCAAGATTATTTCACTATGTACTTACAAAACTTTCAATATCCCTTAATTCCAAATTAAAATGTTGTTTAAGGAAATGGATGTTGACTTTTAAAGAAATACAATCACTTTTTAGTATAGCTGATAAAATAAAATAAAACAATAATAAATAAAGGGCCTTATTTTTAAATTTTGACTTTATCTTTTGGATCATGACTGATAGAAATAGGGAAGGTTAACCTAAGTTAGCTTAAATTGTCTGATGGGTTGTCTAATACCAAAGATAACCCAATGTCAATGGTAGGTTACTTGTACAGCCTAAATGAGGCTATGTTTGTCGAAGAATATGTTTTCACAAAAAGAAAACACCTCAATATTACGATGTTTCACCAATTAAGTAGTCATCTTTTGTAATCGGCACACAAAATCATTGATAATACTACTTAGGTAGATTAGATTAGAACCTTATAGAAAATGGTGATTTGTGTAAGCTTACGGGAGAAAAAATTATGTATATTGTAAACAATGAAAACCTTGTTGAACAATAACTAAAACAATCTTTAATTAAGTTGCCAAATCACTCACCAGGGAAGTTCGTCACCTTGATTGATGTGTAGCACTTTTGTGGGTCAGGACGGAGGGGAGGGAAGTTTGGGGGATATAAATCAAGGATGGTTTACAATAGAACATTTCACTAAATAAAGAGTGTGAAATAAACCCTGATACACCTGGATAAAATTTAAACGGTATGAGCGGGAGAGCTGGACCATATCTGTTATAATGTTTTGTGATTTTTTTATGGGGTTAAAAATCTTGTTTCCCCTTTTTTAAAGGGGAGTAAAGGGGGGACATTATTTTTTTTTTTAATGGCGACATTTATTTTCTAACATATCATTGGAAAGGTAATTTAGAAGAAAAATAATAACATAGAAAAATGCTGTAAGACACAGTATCCAAAATTATCACTGAATTACCTTCAACTTCTCTAATCAACTAGCTAGTGACCGAACTGTTTTATCTACTATGTACTGTATATTGTTACCATAACTTGTTTTAAGCTGCTTATGAGAATGTGCAAAAGATCGGCAATGTTTAATAAATATTCACCAAATAGCGTTTTTATTAAATTAAAATGTAATTCCACCATCTGACCGTTAGCACAAATAAGTAGTTTGTTCTATAGATCCTAAAACTTGAAACATTTTTTTACTCATACTCAAACAGCTGTTATGAGTCCTACTGATAAACTGTTTTATAAAAGAAACGGCTTCACAGGAAATTTCATCTTTCAGTTAAAACGGTTTTATTCAGTTTTTTTTTGCTGAAAATTGTTGCTCCAGTAATTTTAGAATTACTGCATTAAATATAATGAACTCGCGGCGCTAGAGTCTCGGGTTGTTAAGGTAATGGAGCGTGCCTTAAGGAAGGGAAAGAAATATTTTTATGAAGACGCGGAAAATTATAGCTTCGCGCAATTCAAATTCAAATTTTGACTGTGACGAAGCGCAAATGAGGCAAGAGTAAATATTATGGTGATTTAAATATTCGTGAAAATGATTTGGGATTATCTCTTTTCTTTTCCACCTTTCCAA